>OU015493.1:20883861-20888861 GCA_907164885.2 Dolomedes plantarius | reverse complement strand
CTACCGATACCTCTCCGTGGAGAACCCTGAGAGTTTGTTACAAGACATTCCGCTATCTCTGGGAGAGAGGGAGGGTAATTATTGCCCTCAGCAGGAAGAAAGAAAACGGACCACATAAAAGAGCAGCGCTTGTGCATTGAAAAATGGTGAGAGAAAAATTTACCAGCCTGAATAATTAATAGAGATTCTAAATGGGAGGCGATACTAAAAGGCGAAGGAATGAGGACGTTCTTGAAATAGTTACAGTTAGAAATAAACCAATGAATTCAATTCTTGATGGGAAAGAATAGTATTTTAGAGAAAAATAAAGGAACATGCTACTTAGAGTTGATCAAAAAAGCCAATATGAAAGGAGATCAAGATAGAGAAAAACTGGAGAAGGGTCGCATAGGGACGATTTTTCCTAAAGAATAACAAAATGCTGATACTAATAAAAAAGTAATTCAAAACCCAATTAATCCTTAAAAAATAAAAATACTTGTAAACACATGTAGAAAAACAAGGAAAGGTGGTATCCTTATGGATACAGATAATAAAGAAGATATAGATAAATAAATTGTAGAGTTTAAAGAAAAAGATAGTACAAAATTGACCCCAGCCCGACCTTTTCGGTCTTGCGGTCAAATCTGTTGCCATCGTGCGACAGCTGTCTCAACAGTCCGAATCAACTATCCGTCAGGACCCGAAAGACAGCCGTATAGGCTTTTTAATAACAAACTTAAATTTAAATTTTTATTTAATAATGCTTATCAATTCCTGTGTTTAACTTATGACTTTCCTTTTTTTTCTTTCTATTTTCATATATTATATTATGTGTACAGTGAGTTTCAAGTTTGAAATTTACAGATGTATTTAAAACATGCTGTTACAATTTCTTTAAATTTCCTATTTTTTTGCATTATATGGTAAAATAACAATTGTCACACAATGCTGATTACCACACTGTACTACAGTACATACAATTTTACATTACTACATTACAATATTACATACATATTTACAATATTACATATATTTTACAATATGAATATTTTTTACAATGTCATTGATCAATACTTTTTTTACAAAATCAATTCAAAGATAAAAATTTCGTATTATTTCAAATCATATTTGATTCATAAGACAATATTATTATTAGGTCTATAATAACTTATTTGGACTCAAACTGGAACCATTAATATCTTTTACCCTAGTTTGCTTCAACTGGGCCCTAACCCGTCACCTTTTATAAAAGACTAGCCGCTGCGCGACCAGCATGGTCGCTTTTAGTTTTACATTTTCTTTTGCAAAACAACTCAACTGAAAGAAACGTATGTAAGGAATGTTACTATTACCTGTCATCATAAATGTACGTTGTTAAGTGGTAGTGCGATCTCAGCCAAAAATTTATAATCATTGCAAAATTCTCTATAAGGATGATTCTGAAACATCGTGATTAAAAAATATGAATTTCCATTACTTCAGAACAGAGTTAAAGATAAGACTGAAAAACCCAACAACAAAGATTTAAAAAATTACATTCCTCTCTGTGTGTAATATTTTTAAAAATTAAGATATCTACACTTTATAATTACATCAAATAAAAAATTGTTAGAGACAAATTTCTTCATTAATAAAGGAGTAAACATTCAGCAACTTCTAAAATATAGTGTGGATTACATCACTCTCTATATGTACTATTGTTCACAGTTCAGATATACACTTTATCATACAAATAAAAAATTGTTGGGGAAATTTCTTCACTTATAAATGGAGTAAAAATTCAGCAAGTACTACTAAAAAAAATGTGTAGACAATTAACTCTTACTTATGTTAAGATATTATAATGCAATTATCAATATTTACTATATTCCTCAAACTTCTTGATATACACAGTTGAGTATTTCAGAAATAGGAGATACTACAGTGACAGAATCAAAACAACGGACTCTAGATAAACCTACATACAACTGTTCATGACCAAACACTGGATTTGATAGGTCTAAACATATTTTGTCAAAAGTTGTCCTCTTACATACATTTAGAAAACCGATGGAACAAAAGAATAAATATTCTCGTGAATAAATTAAAATTATTCACGTGTAAAATACAGCAATTAAATTGTACCAAATTACGTGTTATCGTCAAACCACTACACAAACGCGGTCGGCCGCTAATGTTACATCTGGTAGTTGCAGCCGTTGCCATTCGGAGTGTAGAAATTTCGCAGATTTTTGTGCCGCATACATACGCGTTTTATATATACAGACTAGCTGAATACCCGTGCTTCGCTACGGAGTACATTCAAATTAAATACAATGGCCAATTCTATATATATATATATTTATAATAAATACGACAATCAATGTATAGAATTATACATAATATCTTTTATTGTATTTTAATGTTTTTTGGGTAATGTCCAATCGTCTGCCGCATTAGAAAGAAAAAAAAGTTTTTTTTGTCTATTTAGTTATTATGCACGTGACGATAAATTTATTTAAAGTACCAGAAAAAGAAATCACGTGATCGCCATTTAATAAATTAAATTATAAAAATTAGTCTTTAAAAATTCACCAAAAATCAGAAAATGAAGGTAAAGATTCGAAAAAGATCTCATTTTAAAGGAATTTTTACGATCTTTCTCCTGATATAAATTTTATAACCTTCAAATTATATTTAAATGCAAACTTAAAAAAAATTACTAACACAGCTTAAAAATTTAATTTTAAAAAATCTAAGAAGAATTTTTCAAAAACCTCTCTTAGTGCACCCCTACACTATAAGAAGAATCGCCATGCAAAATTTCAGCCCTTTTTGTCCAGCGGTTGGTCTGTGCGTTGTATGTCAGTCAGTCAGTCAGTCAGTGAGTCAGTTACGGAACTGTTTTATATATATAGACTAGCTGAAAACCCGCACTTCGCTACGGAGTACATTCAAAGAAACACAACGGTCAATGTATGCAATTAATGCCAAAAATAATAAATATATATATATATATTATATATATATAATACGACGATCAATGTATACAATTGATGATATATATATATATATATATATATATAAGAAAATCGTAAGGGATATTTATAGACAAATAATGTAGAAGTAAATATTCAAATTAAATCTAATATAAAGAATACTAAAGAATATAGTACAGTCAATAGAACAGTTTGTAGAACATTTCTTTTACTGTATTTTAATATTTTTTTGGGATAATGTCCAATCGTCTGCTGCATTATCAAGAAGAAAAAATATTTTTTGTCTATTTAGTTGTTATGCGCGTGACGATAAATTTATTTAAAGTACCAGAAAAAGAAATCACCTGATCAGCATTTAATAAATTAAATTCTAAAAATTAATCTTTAAAATTTCACCAAAAATCAGGAAAAGGAGGTAAAGATTCGAAAATGATATCCTTTTAAAGGAATTTTTATGATCTTTCTCGTGATATAAATTTTATAACCCTCAAATTATTATTTTAAATGCAAACTGAAAAAAAGTTAAAAAAAACAGCTTAAAATTTAATTTAAAAAAATCTAAGAAGAATTTTTGAAAACTCTTTCTTAGTGCACCCCTACACTATAAGAAGAATCACCATGCAAAATTTCAGCCCTTTAGGTCCAGTGGTTTGGTCTGTGCGTTGTATGTCAGTCAGTCAGTCAGTGAATGAATGAGTCAGTTACGGAACTGTTTTATATATATATAGATAATATAATCTCCACAGCCCCCTCCGCTTTCAATAATCTCACCGGCCGGACAGGCCCCGCTGACAGGCCAGAAATTAATATTAGAACGACCTCCAAGTCGGAATACAAAAACCAATGTCTGAATTAATTAATACCAACCTGGGAGAGTGGACAACGCGAGCAAGGGAAAAGACCGCTCCTGGTTCCAATGCGATCCAGTCCGAAGTTTTCTTTAAATTCAAATTACAGAACATGACAAATGATTCATAAAGTCCAATTGTATTAACACAGCATTGATTACCTTACAATGGCACCAACACTAACTAATAGTCCGAGGCCAACTACCTGGACCCAGACTGACTGCTGTGTACTAACCCCATTGGATTTGCTCCCTCAATGTTAACCTATGGAGAAAATTTATTCACGGATTGCCGACTTGGATTCAAAGATTTTCTTTTTAATTGTACTCCGTCATAGAGAAAGAATTTTACATTCGTGTACATTTTTCGTTTTTTTTTAAATGCAATTAATATTTTAAAATTTAAATTATTCGAGGAAAAATCTGGTATAGTGTGTTTTAAACGCTCATAAATTCCTTCGGTGGACGAAATTTATAAAATGAATCCTGTAGCGCTTTTCAAAAAAGTTCGGGCTATCTGACAATACCAATTTTATTTGATTATCAGCATTTATGTACCTGTAAATAGTTGACAAAAATATATTTTAAATAATAAATTTGGGGGCAGCGCTTAACCCCCCTATAGAGAGAGAGCCATTACAATCCCTCAAAATGTCAATCCTAAGGGTGGTGGAATTCTCGAACTGTCAACTGGACTCCTCCCACCACAAGAGTCTGCAAGAAGAGGAAAAGGGAAATTCGATTTATTTTTTTTAGTACATAGCGGCCTTAAACTTCAAACAATAAACCATGGCTATTATTGAACTTAATTTTAAACAATATTCGCCATTCAATTACACTAGGTCGTATATCTAACGCGTTAATTTACTCAATATACATTTATACTTGATAAAATTTTCACAAGCATACAATACCATAATATATTCGCTACTCTAAATACTAAATAATACAATACAATTGATGATACAATACAATACAGTAAATAATACTTTACAGTTAATTACGCAATACGACGAATAAATAATGCAATCCATTAAATCAGTTCTCCGCAACCGTCGTGCCGTGGCACACTAGTGTGCCGCGAGGTGATCTTGACTGTGCCGCGGTGATTTTATCGATTATAATAATAAAAAAAATTAACCACAGCTATTAGTTAAAAAATTTTCTAAAGTAAAATATTCCTCTAACTTTTT
>OU015493.1:20416411-20883361 GCA_907164885.2 Dolomedes plantarius | reverse complement strand
TTGGCTCGAAATTAAATAAAGGCTAAAGTAGCATGAACTGACAACATATCCCCGAGTAATTAAAAAATGGGCGTATAAATAATTTAAGAATCAAATATGGTGTTTTTGCTCTTTCGGAAGAGAAATATTTCGCATATGAAGAAGAAAATTTGGGGAAATCCCAGAATTGACATTTATTAAAACGTTAAAAATATTAATAATGTTATTCAAAATCTTCAGGAACTTCTTTTCAAGTCAAGAACATCATTAAAGTAATATGCGCCCTTTTACAATTCCTTCAAAAATATATAGTCCTATAGGACAATTCTCGAAGTTGAAAATCAATCGCATTGTGTTTTATACTTCTGTATCATCTGTATGCAAAACAAAAAAATTAAAATTAAAATCTTCATCAGTTTTTGTTTAAGTTATATGGCTAACAAATACCACAAAATTATTTAGAGCTGGAGAGAGATGGAAATACATTACACTATATCTGCTTAAATGACTGGGACGAAAAAAAATCGATTTAATATCACGAAAGTGGGGTAAAAATTGCAAATCTGACTCAAATCAAAATTCTTGTTGTTCGGATATTGTTGTTGATTTCTGATGTAAGGTAATTTGTTGAATTCTGTTGTAAAATAATTCCGTTTATTTCTAATTTTCTAAAGTTTAGAAGAATAGAAAATGCTAATTTCTATATATTACATAAAGAATTTATTTAAATCGAAAATTTAAAGTATAACTATTTTCCCATCACCTGCAGAGCATTCGTAGATATCTCAAGTTATATCGGACACTCTTGCCTTCAGATCTACTATATGGTTTTATAAAAAGATAAATAAATAAGAAAGTCAGATATCAGTGCCAAATATATTGATCATATTCCAGCAAAATCTCCCGAGATGTTACCAGAGGACTGTGGTTCCTTTGTGCTGTTATATGAAACTCTTTCTATATGAAACCTAAAACAGAGGAAACAGTTGGAACTAGCAACATAGAGGTGAAGCAAAAATAACATTAAGATGTGTCCTTTTCCTTTGTAAATTTAGCTGAAGCTTGTTTAGCTACAGCTAAAAATAAACTACCTTCTTTTTGTAACAAAAAAGGTTCCACCAACACAAACATTTGAAAAACCCAAATTTCATTGAAAACATTATTTGAATAACAGAGCAAAATTGTTCTTAAAATGAACAAACAATCTGCGTAATTTCTTCTTTCCATTAAGAGCTTTGCATTTTTCACAGCAACAACTTCCGTGCAAGGGAGGTAAAATTTGCAAGTTATAAAATAAATAGTCAAGGGCTTTAACTGGAAAGAAAAACCATGTAAAATTTATTTTTCATCCCGACATCGAGAGTAAATTAACAGGTGAAAATATAATACTTCCTCGTTTAGGAAAAATTATGAGTTGGAAAACAAATCACATCATTAATAACATTAAAAAACTCGTTTTCGAGATGACCTCGAAAGTGTTTCGCGTGCGGGGAGATAACACTAAAACGACACTTAAGTCATAGCAACATGGGTAGCTTGCAGTAAAAAGTAATTGCGGAGCTAAAATAGTAAACGTCTCGAATAACTCATAAAAGATTCTAAAAATATAGCTCTTTAAACGATTATTCAGTTTCGTTATCAGCTCATGTTCTTTTTCAACAACATCTTTATTCCAAATTAGATTTAAGCACTACAGTTCCGCTAAAGAAGTGTGTATGGATTTATTAAATAATTATTGATTATAATCAAAACTAAATTATGCAATCAGAATTAATATTGCATGGTATTTGCCCAGAATCATTTCTGAATGAATCATAAAAACTGAACAATGGTATGAAAAGCATAGCAAAATCCTTGTCCTTGCTATATTCAGATTCTTCATACCGTTAGACATTTATAGGACAGAATAGAAAGAGCAATAAAACTTACTGAACTGTTACCATGTATGTTGATGATTTATCCCATTGGAGGTGGATATTTTCACCCTCTTCACGTACTATATTAATTGTCAGAATCGTGTTAAACACACGATATACAAAATGCAATGAGAATCATATCAGAAAACATTTCCTTGCTACATTTGGCTATTCATTCTAATAAAAATTTATGGGTCGAAGTAGAAAGAGTATCAGATTGATTTGCTGAAACTTATGTAAGTGTTTCTCCCGCTAGAGGTAGATACTTTTATTCTCTCCTGTTACCTTTCTTCCTGCTACTTTTTCCGAAAAGTGGCACTAACATAAAAGATTCTAAAAATATAGCTCTTTAAACAGGTATTCAGTTCAATATTATTAAACATTCATGGAGCCAGGTAGGAAAAAATATCAGCCTGAAGGAACTTTTACCATACATGTTCAGGGCTCATCCTACTAGAGTTTGCTAATTCCATCCTCTTCCGCAACTTAATTAAATGTCCATATCTTGGCGTTCAAGCTATCCACCAGTATCGTGTGAACCACAGGAGAAAACATTTCTTCCTACATCGGACTCCTCAATCACATTAAATATATGTGGGGCGAAATATAAAGAGCCCCAGAGTGAGGGATCTGTTGCCATGTATATTGACGTTTCATTCCATTGGAAGGATATATAGTTCCATTCTCTACAGTTATTTAATTAACTACCCGTACGTTAGCGCTCTCACTGCATGCCAATGGCGTGAACACCATAGATGTAAACTAGTCCTAGCTGCTTTGTCCTGTTCAGTATTGTTGAGCATTTATGGGATGAAGCAAAAAAACCAACTGTCTAATAGTACTCCAAATTTCAAATTTTCTAGAAACAGAGTGTATCATCTTGCCTACTATTTCCAGAAATATTAATTAAAATTTAGAATAATTAATGCGTTCACGAACAAAATATTAAAGACAAAAAGTGACACAACAAAGTGACAGCTTGATGATTAATGCCTGGCCATTTACTATATAAATGTACCACATTTTTTTAAACGAAATTGAAAATTAATTGCAAATGTCACCGTGACTGACAAATGCACATTTATTCATACACAGTTTTCATTAAGTTCCGCAACTGACAAATGTTTTAAAGAGCGATCAAAAGAAAAAGGAAGAGTAAATACACTAGCATGCAAATCTGTCTTAGACTTTCGTGAAATGTGAATTTGAAAATTGTAGCGTAAAAAACATCTTGAACACAGAAAGATATTTTCGCATAATTCACTTGGTTTTTTTTTTCTTCTAGAATCAAATTAAATAACTTTACATGGTGTCACGAAATGTCAATAGTAACATTACGCTATTTAAAACCCATGAAAGACAAATGAGCTTAAAACAGCGGTGATTGGATATAAAAACACAATAAAAATCACAGAAGAAAAAGAAACTCAATTCAGTAAAAATGACAGCTTTCGTTTTAAGCACTTCTCACAAAATTAAAGTAATAGTTATACGGGCACAATGCGAGAGAGTGAGAGCTAGTATTGCTGTCACTTTTCTTTTCTGCTTCATTTATCTTTGAGTGCCTCCGTTATTTTAAACTATGCTTGTTTAAAGACGTGTAATTATCAGATTTCGTGAAAAAAGAGTGCTTGAAGCTTTACTTATTTATTTAGTTAACTTTTTAAAGTGTTTTCTTAGATTTTTGTAGAATGGGACGCTTAGTTTCTTTATTTCCGCTTTATTTTGACTAGAACACTTTTTTTCATTAATATTCATGATTTACCAGCCATTATCTATAAATAGAAAACGAATAAAATATTCAAATGCAATAATTACCGTTCAATCCCTTAGCAGTCGAAATCCGATTTCAAGTTTTATGATGGACTCCCTAGGGATAGCACTATTTTGGCTAGATCTCTTTTTATTCCATTAACATTTATTTACCAGACATTTTCTATAAACAGAAAATTAATAAAATATTCAAATGCAATATTTATGCAATAACGGTTCAATCTCTTAGCAGTCGAGATTCGATTTCAAGTATTATGATGGACTCCCTACGGATAGCACTATTTTGGCTCGATCTCTTTTTATTCCATTAACATTGATTTACCAGACATTTTCTATAAACAGAAAATTAATAAAATATTCAAATGCAATATATATGCAATAACCGTTCAATCTCTTAGCAGTCGAGATTCGATTTCAAGTATTATGATGGACTCCCTAGAGATAGCACTATTTTGGCTAGATCTCTTTTTATTCCATTAACATTGGTGATTTATGAGGGCGCTATTGTTGACGATTTTGGTTCGGTTTGGAGCGCCATGGTCAACTCTTTCTTACACGAGGGTTAATTAGACCGAGACCTACAGTTTAAAGCCAATTCCGAACGGCTACAAACATCCATGCCAACGTGGGACTCGAACCCGCAGGATCTGAACCGAATCCCAGCGCCCTAGCCCTTCGGCCATCGCCCGGGGTATTGTCGATGGTGCCTCTGGAAATTACAATAGTAATTATTGTATTCAGTTCATTTTACTGTAAGCTTTGTTTTAAATTAAATTTAAACTCGTTGATTACAACCCTCGAATAGCGCTATTCCCAAACAGACATATTGAGGTGTCACGAAGGGTATTGAAAAAAAAACTTGGGAAGGAGGCCCAGAATCGTCTGCGGTTATAGGAGACGATTTTTGCCCCTGCATACTTTGCGGATAAATCGCTGCGTAATATAGAAGATTTTATTACAGTTGCGGATCAGGCAAAAAAATTACGATAGTTTTTTTCTCAAACATTTCAGGAATGAATCAGTTTTTCCAACGAATTATATGTTCAATCTGTTTTAAAGGCAACACCGAAAACTCTACGTTGTCCACAGGGAATGCAGTAATAAAGCCAATCAATGCAATAAATGTAGCATTAAAAGCAAATTAAGATATTTTTTCTCTCTAACACGCAGATTTGCTTTTCTTCCAAATCGGTAGCAAGCTGAATAGTTCGTCTCCTCACTGACAATAAATAATACGTAAGTCTTACATCATATGTTACTTGGCGAACATTATCTTACCGCAGAGTGTTATCACGTAATTATATTAATTAACGCTAAGAATATTGTATTTGCTCTCTCTGATGAATGGAAAAAATACAAAAATGTCAACGATAAACTCTCGCAATTAATTAAAGTCTCGGAAATAAGTGGAGCTCAACGGTGAAAGCTATCATTTCCATTAAAAGGACTTCCGTCTCTTGTCTGCTTAAAAGCATTTATATTTTAGTTTTAAAAAGATATCTGTCTGATGCGCGGCTAGTTTCAATTATATGCATAATTTAGATTACCAGAATTTGAAAAGAGAGATTAAAAAAAAGTGTTGGGGAAGAAAAATCTAGTCTTTAACTTGTTGATGATATAAATTTAAATGAAGGGAAATTATGAAATATTTTGTCTTGTTTGAATGCTGTTGTTTCTTAAACAGCAAATGCCGTAAATTCTCGGTTTCGAAACCTCTAGGTTCAATGTCTTCCTCAGTATCTTGGATCCCAGTAGTGAGGACACTATTCACTTCCCCACCCCTAGTGTAATACAATTTGCATTTATTTTTATTTATTTATTTTTGTTGTAGTTTGTGTGTGTGTGTGTTTAGGAATGAATCAACAGACGTAACTTTTATTGTATTTTTTGGAGCATGTTCTTGGTAATATAATAAAAAAAATACTTATGAAATCTAGGATTTTGACACTTAGCAGTTATATATTTTATATGTACATGCAGTGCCGTAACTAATCATCCCTGTGCCCTGGGCAAGAATTTGCATTTGGGCCCATTAATTAATTGGGTTTGGGAAAACAATAAAACAAGTACAGCATTTTGGACCCCTCTTACAAGTGGGCCCTGGGCGGGTGCCCCTGTTGCACCTGCCTAGCTACGGCACTGTGTACATGTATATTCTATCTTACTTTCCTTTTGTGAAAACTTGAATTTGTCGTTTTAATTAAAAGTTTCCGACCGTACTTTTTTGTAATCTATATATATAAAACAGTTCCGTAACTGACTCATTCATTCATTCATTCATTCACTGACTGACTGACATACAACACACAGACCAAACCGCTGGACCTAAAGGGCTGAAATTTTGCATGGCGATTCTTCTAATAGTGTAGGGGTGCACTAAGAAAGATTTTTCAAAAATTCTTCTTAGATTTTTTTAAATTAAATTTTTAAGCTGTTTTTTAAACTTTTTTTACGTTTGCATTTAAAATAATACATTGAGGGTTATAAAATTTATATCACGAGAAAGACCATAAAACTTCCTTCAAAATGAAATTTTTTTCGAATTTTTACCTCCATTTCCTGATTTTTGGTGAATTTTTAAAGATTAATTTTTAGAATTTAATTTATTAAATGCTGATCACGTGATTTCTTTTTCTGGTACTTTCAATAAATTTATCGTCACGTGCGTAACAACTAAATAGACAAAAAAAATATTTTTTTCTCCTTCTAATGCAGCAGACGATTGGATATTATCCCAAAAAAATGCATATCCCTTACGATTTTTTTATAAATATATATATATATATAGATAGATATATATTTTACATCAATTGTATACATTGATCATCTTATTTATTATAAATATATATATTTATTTTTTGGCATAAATTGCATACGTTGACCATTGTATTTAATTTGAATGTACTTCGTAGCGGAGCGCAGGTTTTCAGCTAGTCTATATATATAAAACAGTTCCGTAACTGACTCACTGACTGATATACAACGCACAGACCAAACCGCTGGACCTAAAGGGCTGAAATTTTGCATGGGGATTCTTCTTATGGTGTAGGGGTACACTAAGAAAGATTTTTGAAAAATTCTTCTTAGATTGTTTTAAAATTAAATTTTTAAGCTGTTTTAGTGACTTTTTTTAAGTTTGCATTTAAAATAATAATTTGAGGGTTATAAAATTTATATCACGAGAAAGATCATAAAAATTCCTTTAAAATGAAATCTTTTTCGAATCATTATCTTCATTTTCTGAATTTTAGTGAATTTTTAAAGATTAATTTTTAGAATTTAATTTATTAAATGCTGATCACGTGATTTCTTTTTCTGGTACTTTAAATAAATTTATTATCAAGTGCATAACAACTAAATAAACAAAAAATATTTTTTTCCTTGCTAATGCGGCAGACGATTGGACATTATCCAAACAAATATTAAAATACAGTAAAAGAAATGTCTATATATATAAGTCTATATATATAAAACAGTTCCGTAACTGACTCACTGACTGATATACAACGCACAGACCAAACCGCTGGACCTAAAGGGCTGAAATTTTGCATGGCGATTCTTCTAATAGTGTAGGGGTGCACTAAGAGAGATTTTTGAAAAATTCTTCTTAGATTTTTTTAAATTAAATTTTTAAGCTGTTTTAGTAACTGTTTAAGCTTGCATTTAAAATAGTAATTTGAGGGTTATAAAATTTATATCATGAGAAAGAGCGTAAAAATACCTTTAAAATGAAATCTTTTTCGAATCTTTACCTCTATTTTCTAATTTTTGGTGAATTTTTAAAGATTCATTTTTAGAATTTAATTTATTAAATGCCGATCACGTGATTTCTTTTTATGGTACTTTAAATAAATTTATCGTCACGTGCATAACAACTAAATAGACAAAAAAATGCGTTTTTTCTTGCTAATGCGGCAGACGATTGGACATTATTTTGTCTATAAAAATATCCCTTACGATTTGTTTATAAATATATATTTTTTTTTTCTACATCAATTGTATATATTGATATATATATATATATATATATATATATATATATATATATATATATATATATATTGGCATTAATTGCATACATTGACCGTTGAATTTAATTTGTATGTACTACGTAGCGAAGTGCGGGTTTTCAGCTAGTTACTCGTATAAGAATCTCTCCTTTTATTGACAAAAGAGCGAAGTTGACAAGCGTATTTTCCTTTGGTGGTTCTTCCAGATCCAAATTTCTGTAATGAATGCAGTGAATGCTATATTATCAATGGATTTTCAATACATTTCACAACCTGTAACTTTTCCTATAACTTTCCTGTAACCAGATGAAACTTGTAACACTACAATTTATCCGTTGATTCAGTTTAACCGAGGGGAAAAAATTCTCAATTTTTCAACGAAAATCGAATCAACAATTTTTCTGCATCACGGAGACAGCTAGCGAAATTGGCGAAATGGCAGACTTTTTTTTCTAAGCGTTTTCATTACCACTGTTGGTATGTTACCGGGTTGGGACTAGAATTGCTGCCAAATGTTGATAGTTTCCAAAAACCAAATAAATGGCTGGAACTAATCATTTTTATTCATTCAAAAACTACTGGTAAGACATCGGAGTAGAGCCTTTGTTATCCTAACAGATGCGCTAAAGCATTACCCCACCACGATTCAGTCATACTATTTGCTATCCGAAAGAGAAGACGGGGGTCCTAGGCTTTTTGTCAAATTGATGAACTATATTCGGAAGAAATGCAAGGCGTCATCGGTAGATACGGGAAGGTTTTTAAAGACCAATGAGAAAAAGTTCGTAGCCAACTGTATTGTGTCATGCGATTAGTTCCTTAATGTTGTTGTTGTTGCTATGGTTGCTTCTAATGCCCCCTGGTTGGAAATATCCCATACTAGGTCAATATCTGCTAGCGGGCTGAGCAGTATGGCTCCGGTTTATAATAGCACCACAAGGGTCAGTGTCCGATTTAGCCAGGTGCCACCTCAATTTTGACCAAGCACCTCCAGTGGCCAGGGGGGAAGGGGGGGAGAATCATACCCTCTTCACTCTCTCTGATCTCACGGAGGGACTTTCCGATCTACGTATTTTACGTGCCCATATCCGGCCTAGACACGAAGACATATAATGGCGCTTGTCGGTATTTGATCCGAGAATTCTCAGCACCGAAATACGACGAGCTAGCAATAGGCTAGCTCGTCGTAAATCCTAGTCTAATCTCGTCGTGCTCGGGCATCCTGTATTAAATATGGATGCCCGAGCTAGCCTCGGGCATCCATAATTAATACAGGATGAAATCAACCATGGCACATGTCTGCTAACATCAGCCTGATTGCCTAAATAGGTACTAATGTTGAACTACGTGTGATGTTTGCGTTTAAAACTCATTTTTGATTTAGAGTTCTGTTTAATACGCGTAAATTGCATATCTATTGTACATTTCGAATATCTGCTTCAACTAATCATTATGATATGTTAGACGCACAGAAATTTCAAATCCAGTCTCATTACACTAAATGGTTTACAGGTTTTGTATGTAAATATTATATGATGGAGTAATAAAGTAATACTATTATGGAGAAATGCTATTTCAACCCTTAAAAATGTATAGAAAATCTCACAAAATAAACGAAGGATTTTTTTGTTGTGAAGATGCAATGAGAGTTTATTTCAACCGATAAAGTATTAGTTGGAATTAGTTTAACGCCTGAATAAGTCCGGCTTTTTTCACTCATTTCTCTATTCTAGGTTGAAATAAAAAACTCTTTGTACAGAATACTGAACTCTGTATTATAAAAGTACTTATATTCAGGAACAATAAAGTTTAAATAAACACCAACATTAAAAAGTAAGAAAATAAAAGTAATTAGAAATACTTAGTGTAGTTAGCATATTACCAATAATTTATTCACACTGAATAGAAAAGGAAGCTACTTAGGAATGAATAACACATTTACTGCTCAAAATATTCACGAAAAATTATTTAAACTAAATCTGATAAAGGAGTCTATTTAACATCAGCGATAAAATAATTAAACTGCCTTAATTGAAGGAAAAAGAAAAAGTGGGCAGTTTTAGTTTGCCCCTCAAATAATTTTGATTACTAAACATAATTTTGAACCTTTAAATCAATTTTTGTAGTAGCTTAGTTAGCAATAGTTATTTTGTGCCATCATTAAATTTTTCTACAGTTTTTGATTAACGCTCTTCTTTGTTATCAAGAGTGTTATTACCCCAACAATGTAGCACAGGGATATCAAATATAAATATTACGACAATATAACTAAAGAAACTGAGATTCGGTTACACTTAAATCTACGTCATATACAATAAAGTGTATTAGCAGATGATTACTGAATAAAAAATACAAAGCATATTCAAACCTTGATTTTCTTTGCTTTAAAATTCGGATATTTGATTATGAGACAATTTTCTACAACAACTAAACGGATTTTACGCTATGCAGAGCCTTTTGATTAATCAAAATTATTAAAAATAATAAAACACAATACATTATATGTACTGAAAACAACAGTGTTTTATAGACTTGAATAATTTTACCCCTTATTAATACTTAACGAGTGCAGCGTAGTTCCGCGTTTTCTTTCTCTGTTTGTACATTATCCAATATTGTTAATATTGTAATTTTAAACCCTTGATAACAATATCCAGACAGTAATCATGAATATTAAACACTCCTGATCATGACATAGAGTCTAAAAGCAATTTCGTGTGAAAAGCTTCGAGACAATTTTTCTGGTGACGGATTTTACATTTCCCAGACGACACTGCAAATCTAATAACCTATCACGACCAGTTCAAAGTTATGAGACACATTCGAGGCGTCTTCTTATGGCAAGTCAATAAACAGAATAGACATGCAACTCTCGCAGACCCTGTTTATTTTCAACGATCGGACACGAAACCCAGCCTCTTGATTACCGTAATATATATTTACCAGATGGTAACATCATTTGCATTTGAGCCATTCAGATGCCAAATCGTTTAAGTCCATTTTTTTTTTAATTTTAGTGTTAAAACACTTGATGGGCTTCCCAAAATTCACAAATGATAAGGATCAACACCACTCAATGACAAAAAGTTTTAGGGCCATCTAATAATCATTAATTTTTTTCTGAAGCCAATCAAGTTAAGGCCATACTCTAACGTAAATCGTTGCAAAAATGCAATGCAAACGCAGAAGCAAGTACTTGATGATAACTGTAAATCGTTTAGTGTTGTTTCCTCACAAAAAAAAAGTAAAATATATGGGTCAGTGATAGTCTAACTATTGCACAAATAAGTGCTTGTGAATTATTAAACAATTTTTAAAAAATTTTCTGCAATAAAAAAATAATTTGAAGACTGAATTGAATGTTATTACTTTTTTCCCGCTTGCCAAAGTCCCTTAGTCACGCAAAAATTGTAATAATAATAACGATTACTCCAAGGATATTCTATCTTATAGATTTTAAATGTCGTCAGATAAAAGCCACAACTGCAATAATACATTCTACTATGTTTATTTGAATTTTTATTTTCAGAGGAATTTAAAAAAAACAATGTATATTATTTTATCACTTTTCTCCACATTTACTTTTATGGAAATAAACGATTTCTCAATTGAGCGGCTGATTTATCTCACCTATTTGTAAATGAACAATACTGACATTCAAGAAGCCTGATGCTCAGCTTCACTATTTTTTATTAAATTCGTTTTAGGTCCCTTTCGTGATAAACATCAGATTACAATCGTAATCCATCAAACTGATTAAAGCATGCTTCTACAGGTGTCTACCACTGTTCCAAGGTAGAGCTTTCCAGTGACAGCTTTCATAATCCAAAACGCTGTGAAGCTAAAAGCAAATGTCATTCGTTGGTAGCACAAAACTTTTTAAATGTTACATGGTATCGAAAATAACGTACCTAATCACACCATAAAATCTAAAATTACTGTCACATGCGTCAAAATATGGAATGATAAGATAAATTCGCAGTACATAGGAAGTAGGAATAATGTTCCCTATCCGCCTCCCTTTAAAAAGGCCATGTTTTGTTCAGAATCGATTAAAGACTCCATAAACCGAATGTTGTTTACAACGTTGAAGGCACTTTGTCTATTGCGATATTCGATCACACACGCCACGAATTTGTTGGCTTCTTTATCATGTGAGCACCACATATAAGAGCCAACATAGCTCCCTAATATCAGCCTTAGGTCGAGGGTACGGTAGAAGCGATGAGAGACGTCTCGAGCGACAAGCAACGACCAAGTGAATTACTTTAGGCCAGGGGTCCCCAAACTTTTTAATCCCGATGACCCCTTCATATAATATTTGCCTTCTTATCGACCCCCAGATTAAGTATTTAACAAAAACATTAAATCATTTTTTGCATTTCTGATGTTAAGCAATAAGGAGACCTGCACAACAACCCAAAGAAAGAATTTATAGTTCCCATATATTATAAAATCCACCCAATAACATTAACAGAAAAGGGAGATATTCTCCTCTGTTATTATAATCTTAAAAAATAATAGCAAAATTATGGATAGACGGAAATTTGCTTATAGTTCTTAAACCGCACATGTCATTACGTAAAATACACAATTGTGGTTGAAAATATAACATAAATCATATTGGATGAAAAAAACCTCTTACTGCCATTTTGCAACTACTACTGAATACCTTAAAAATATGTTAACATACCTTTTTATTAAAATAGTTGATATTAGTGGGATGTGTCTGAAGAGAAGCAGCAAGATTATTGATATTCGGTTGAAAATTGGTAAGTTTTAGTCGCAAATAACCACGAATTCCCGAGTTCAATCTGTTCCTCTGTTTTGTTAAAACTGCATTCACGGGACTAAAACCAGCTTCAACCATGTATGAAGTTGGGAATGCAAGTAAGAAAGGTTCGGCTTCTGCTCTGAGCTTGGGATATTTAGCGGCAATATTGTTATTGGTCCAAAATTCACTGAGGATTTATTTTTAAGCAACGCTTTAGCTTCGAGATCTACACATATTTCAATCAGTTCATCTTCTAAGCCAGGTTCACTACCTTCATTATCTATTTTTACATCAAATGGTGTAGCAAACCATTCGGGAACATGCATTTTCTCCAAGTCTTCGAAACGTGCTTCAAGGTCTTCTCTTAATTTATCAAGATGTTTAATATATATCTTCAAATCACGGTCGGTAATCTTTTCATTTTCTTTTAGTTCTCGCAAGTTTCCAAAAATATTTAAAATCAGATCGTGCCAGTGAAGATTTAAATAGCTTCATTTTTACTTGAAAGGCCATTATGATTGCTCGAGCTTGAACAATTGTAACTTTTTTTACTTGCAAACACTTTTGTACTTCATTAAATTTCGAATAAAGGTCTGCCAAATAGAACAGATGGTTCTTGCATCGTTTTAACTCGTCACATAGTGATGGATACACATTCCTAAGAAACTGTTCAGATGAGTCGTACAAGTCAACAAGCCTCTGCAAACTATCACCTCTTGATAACCACCTCACATCAGTGTGCAAAAGTAATTGCTTGAAAGTTTCATCATTTTCTTCACATAACTTCGCAAACAGTCGGTAATTAAGAGGATGAGCTTTAATTTTATTAATTGACCTGATGCCCACTTTTAGAGTATCATGAAGTTTGCCATTTAGTTTTTTGGCTACAAGATGCTGCCTCTGTATGACACAGTGAATAATATGTACTTTAGGAACCTTTTCCTTCAGAAAGACGAGAAATCCTCTGTAACGGCCTACCATAGCAGGTGCACCGCCAGTATCTACTGCAGTAATATTCCCGAAAGAAATGCTGTGTTTGTTCAAATAATCTTGCAAACATAAAAAAAATTGTCTCACCTTTTGAATCAGTTTCAAAATATTTAGCAAATACAAATTCATCAACAGTTTCATTCAGGGATGAGCTATGAAACCTAACATAAGCCATGAGAAGATTTGAACTTCCAAAAGTTGATTCGTCAAGTTGAATAGCAAACTTACAATGCTGGAGCTCAGAGATCAAAGTTCTTTCTACATCATCGGCCATTTCCTCAATATATCGCTGCACAGTACTTGCACTTAATGGTATGCATTTTAAAATTACTTGAGAGTCTTTCTTCATAACATTTTCAATTACATCTTTTATAGCTGGTATTATAATCTCTTCACCAATAGTATATGGATTTTCCTTTCCTTGCTATATTAAGAGATAGGCTGAAAGATATCTTCAACCCCTCCTTCTTTATCAACACTAGCACATGACTTCAAGTATGTATTCAAATTTGGCCGAACTCTAAATTTCTCTTATAGTTTTTTGAAATACTCAAAATCTTTGTTTTTCTTATCAGAATGGATCCTTTCCAACTGGTCTTTCATTTTCGCCGGCTTCATAGCATCATTGCTGAAAGTTTTTTCACATAATAAGCACATAGGAATAGTTTCATTAGCAAACGATGGCACAAAGCCATATTTCAAATACTAATGTGAATAATTGTTTTCATTTCTTCTTACCATTGGTAGCCAACATTGTGGATATTAAAATCAGATAGTACTGGCTCCCAGGCGCTTTTATGCAACTTTTAGGTGAACTTTCTTTTGTTGCTACCACTGTGTCGGTAACTATATGGGAATTTATCCTGCGTATGTGTAACAGGCCTTTCTTTTCTCTGGTGGGTACTCCAGTGACAGTATTACGCTATCGGGTATTACAGGAAACTTCTAAATCATTTTAAGTTCTACTTGCCATTAAATAGGGATAGCGCGAACGCAGTCCCAACTAGGGATGCGACATCGATGTCGATGTTTTTAAAACATCGATGTTTTGATAAAAACATCGATGTTTTAAACATCGATTTATTGAAGCCGATGTTTTTTTAACATCGATGTTTTGTGCTCGATGTTTTACGTTGTCTCGATGTTTTTTTTTAATGAAAAAGTACCGTAATAAAAAAAATTTACCACGTAGCATAATTTTCACACTGAGTAAATGGAAGTCTGAATTCTGAAAAGGACGAATATAAAAGGGGGAATGATTCCTTAGCAAACAGACAAATGGCAATTAACAACCAATGAACCAATCAGAGCGCTTAGAATGTTCCTGACACTTCAGAACCTTCCATGGGGTTTTATTTTACAAATAGTATATACACGAGTGCATCCATTTAAGTTTTTGTTTCGTTCTGGTTTTATATAAGTTGACGTTAATATTATTAGTAAGATGCCTCCCAAAAGTACCGTTTGGAAATATTTTTACAAAACTTTTGACAAATTGGCGAAATGCAATATTTGCCTTAAGTCTCTTAAAACTTCTGGCAATACCACGAATTTATGTGGACATTTGAAGGCAAAACATGGCGGTATTTACAACGAGAATTTTGAGTCATTAATGTAGCCCAAAGCAACCAAGTTTTTGTAATTTATGTCTGCCCAATCAGAGAGTAAAATTAAATCACCCCCCCCCCCCACGACTAACGGAAATAACATTAATGCTAGAGATTACTAAACCAGTTTTAAAAAATGGATGTTCTAAAACATCGATGTTTAAAAACATCGATGGTTTTTGGGCGATGTTTTATTAGCATCGATGTTTTAATATTGAATATCGATGTCGCATCACTAGTCCCAACTACCAAAAATTATGCACTCCAATCAACCGCAGTTTGCGGATGTGGCAAACGTCAGCCTCTCGATGTGCAATGAGAGGCCTCTGTTCGGGGAAGCCTCCTACTTGATCAAGGAATGTCCCAGTGCCAGGTAAGTATGTCTTTCATCCCTCCTAGAAACTACTCATCAAACACTTCTCTATATATTTACTGGTAGCCATCGATCTACAGGTAAAACATTTGATGTCTTTGAATTCATGCTGTCTAATCTTACTTTAAAAAATATCTTTTCCTCAAGAATATTTTATACAACAATACCTTAATATTTACTGCTAAACATTGAATGTTATACAGATGGTCGTTCGTACTTTATGGAAGCGATTTTGTAATTTATTTTTGGCGTTTGCATTTTTAGATAAAAGTTTGGGAACTTTAGAATAATTGTCTGCTACTGTTTTGTTTTGACTGGAATGTAAAATATAAGATTTATTTTAAAAATGGCTCCTAAAATTGATAGATGGCTCGAAGGTTTCTTAACTGTGCTTTCCGAGGAGAAATATTCATAGCAACAAATTATGAAGCGGTTTAAAAATCGCGGTAATGGCATTTCAAAAAAGGTATTTATAATAATTAAATTTGAAAGGAAAAAACGTCTAACTGAAAGTGAAATTGAAAGCATGACCACGATACCTCATCCTAAGACTGTTCGACCGCAGGTAAATATCAAGAAAGTGAAATCTCTGATCCTAAAAGAACATCCGCCGACTCAAAGATCTATTGCATCGAAACTAGGAATGTCTTCTGGCACTGTAAGTAAAACCATTCAAATAGATTTGAAGTTTAAAAAGATGTTTAAATTTTATGTTCATCTCCTTTTACTAAAGCATATTGCTGAATGAAAAACAAATTGTAGAAAACTATATGAAAAACTCCTCGCTGATGAAATATGGAAATTTATGGTAACACTTGTTGAGGCATAGGTGTATTTAAGTGACTGTAATAAAAAAAGATCAATTTTCTATTGCTCAACTGAATGGAATGAACGTACGAAATGGATTCGTAAGTGTACAGAAAAGTTCCCAAAAGGATTCATGACAGTCAGGCCCTGATTTTTCCTTAGGCCCCGGCCTAGGGCCCCCCGAATGTTGGGGGCCCAAAAAAAATTTTATTTTAGAAGAAAAGAAAGAAAAAAAATCCCAATTCAAATATTTTTAACCTTTTTTAATAGCAATTTTTCTTATATATCCTTTCAAATTTGATTGATTGGTTCATCTTATGTTTAGTTATATGTATAGCTCATCATATGTATGTTATAGTGTATATAAGGAATTAATAAGATTTTCTGGTTGCATTGTATTGGTGTTTTAATGATGAGGTCAATATGTTGTATTGCTTTTTGTTATTTGATAATGTTCTAGACTTCTACTTTTCAAATAGACAATTCTTGGTAAAATGGTACTTTCACAATGATTCCTGACATTTTTTTTTTTGTGTGTGTGTCAGTTTTAGAAATTTTCCACCCACATCAGTGTTAGAGGGCCCCCATCCCGAGTTGTGCCTATAGTCCAGAATTTTCTGAATCGGGCCCAGATGGCAGTTGCAGGATTTTGTTACAACGGCAAATTAAAAATCAAAAAAGTTTCAAGTAAAGCCAAAATTAATTCTTTCTTCTATCAGCAGAATATTTTAGAACCAATTTTTGAAGAAGAAATTCCAGCCTTATATGGAAAGGACATTGATAAAGTTGAGCTTCATATGGACAAAGCCCCTAGTCACACGTCTAAATCAACTTATTTTGCAAAGAATCAGAAACAGGAATAAAGTGTATCCCATTTAATGAAATACCTGTAAAATCCCCTGACTCTTCTCCAATGGAATTTTGCGCTTTCATTTTATTAAAACAAGCCTTACGAAAACGGCATCCAAGAACACTGAACGGACCTTGGAAAATGGTCCAAGAGTAATGGGGTAAAATTGACATGACAGTACTAAGAAAAAGTTTACTTTCGTGGAACATTCGAGCTAGAGCTATTGTCAAGAACTATTGCTATCAGATAGAAGCAAATCGCCGCAAAAAATACGTCATTTATACATAAAACTTAACTATCAAAATCGTTTCCATAAAGTACTAACATCTTCTGTACATACAGAATATATATGTGTGTGTTTTCATAAGTTTTATTCAGGAGCTACAACGGCGGCGAACGTCCGAGATTATCTGTTTAGCTTTTCGTAGCTTTTACTATAGATATTTTTTAACTTTCAAAATCAATCGCTGAGCCAAAAAAGTACGTAATCTTCTCGAAAGATTAATAATTATTGAAGAAGTGGAAAACAAATCACTCTGAGAAACGCGTAGCCAAGCGTTTAGGAACGCCAAGTTCGTAGCCAAGCGTTCAGGAATCGCAGCGTCTACGTTGAATTCCATTCATGTACAAAAATTTGAATTTCGGGAGCAAATAAGAAAGTGTGGAAAATCTTCGATAGCTAGAAAGACTTGTAGAGAATAGAAGTTTAGGGAACTGGAAAAAAATCTCTTCACTTGGTACCAACAATTACGTACCGCAAATATGCCCGTTGATGGGAGCATTATT
Organism: Dolomedes plantarius; assembly: GCA_907164885.2. Classification (NCBI taxonomy): domain Eukaryota; kingdom Metazoa; phylum Arthropoda; class Arachnida; order Araneae; family Dolomedidae; genus Dolomedes; species Dolomedes plantarius. The sequence continues at coordinate 20,865,496 of OU015493.1, read as the reverse complement.
CTGGAGAGAGTAAAACAAATTGCAGAAGGACTTGGCATTAATGACTTTGCGGCATCTAACGGGTGGATAACACATTCAAAGATCGTCACGATCTTACAAGAAGTTCTCGTGTGAGAGTGCCTCTGCGGATACAGTACGAACATCATTGTGGATTAACGAGCTTCCAAAGTTGTTGGAAAATAACCAGCCCCATATATATATATATATATATATATATATATATATATATACATATATATATATACACACACATATATATATATATATATATATATATATATATATATATATATATATATATATATATATATATACATATTTATATATATACACACACACATATATATATATATATATATATATATATATATATATATATATATATATATATATATACATATTTATATATATACACATATATATATATATACATATATATATATATATATATATATATATATATATATATATATATATATATATATATATATATATATATATATATATATATATATATATATATATATATATATATATATATATATATATATATATATATAACTGTCCATGCATTACACTTTTCCTGGATTATAACAACAAACATTTTTTTCCTGCGGCTTAGAATAAGGATACAAATTACCTACGGAGATATACATCCGTTTCATGCCAAACTTTAATTTCCTTTCTTACATTCCAGTCTCATAAAATTTAAGCCAAACAGCCATTATGTTTTGAGATATTTTATCGTGGTCTCGCTTTCAGCACAGATAATCTGAATATTCTCTAATAAAGACGTCGTATTTTTCCGTCCCTTTAAAAAAAAAAGAATTCTATGAGATAATAATTGCCCAATCACTGCAAAAAAATAAATATTGTCTAACTGAATTTCTTTTCTCTAACCTTCCTTAAAACTGTAAAAGTTAATTTTTTTCACTTAACTATTTTCTCTTCTATAAATTTTAGGGAGCACATAAATATCATCAAAATATTTTGTAATGTCGAGTATGAAAGCAGACTAATAAATTCAAAGGAACAGCATTTTTTTCCTCACCTACATTAACTTAAACTCTTTTTTATAGTGTAGCAAATAATCTACTCAGAAAAAAACATTAATGAAAGAACATTTCTCTCTCTTTTACTCAATAATAAATTCTTTTGAACAAAACCTGATAACAACTCATAATTAAATAACTCAAAAAAATTATTTAATTTCCTTAAGAATTTAAATAGCTGAAAATCACGCAGATCCTCTTTTTTAGCACCTAGAACAATTAATAACGTTTAAGAAGGAATTTCAAATTCGACATCCTCCAAATTCGATGAAGAATATTTAATTATTTTTGCTGCTTGAAAAGAGAACTCTCGTAATATATCTGATTTTTATGGATCTTTTACTTTTTTTTAAGTTGCGAATGGAACTATTGTGAAATTCAAGGAAGCAATAATGAGATTTTATTTTTCAAATGCAGTTATTAGTAAATACAAAAGATGTTGTTTTTCTATTTCATTCGTAAATTAAGTAATAAGCAGATCTTATTAAAAACATTATCTTTTTGAAAATACTTTTTTTCTTCTTATATATTAATAAATTATTGTCGTTTTTAAGGAATGGAATAATATTTATTGTTTTTCCTATTCACTTGACAAATTACAATCCGTTAATTCACCCATTGTGATGAATTCAAGTTATTATCAATACTATTTTGAAATAATGTCTTTTTTCTGAAATACATTAGTCTCTATTTCAAATCAACCTATAATTACATTTGAAATTCAATTAAGATATGGAATGAATTATTTTTCATTGCTCTAAGAAGAAACTAATTTGCGCTCAAGAAATACTGGCTTGGATGAAATGATTTCCTGCTTAATTATCTGTCTATCTAAACATTTCAAATATTTTCCTTTCTTCTCCTTGGTTTAGAATCACCTATAAAATCTGAAATGAAACCAAAATCTTAATCGCATTAAATTAAAGCCGCTATATACTGTTACGAATTTTACGAGTCTATAGTAATCTCGCCAAATATGAGAGTTATCGCCAAATTGGCGATGGATTTGGTGACTTATTTAAGTATCGCAAAATTTGGCGAGATGGCGCCAATTGGTCGCCAACCTTCAGGACCTTCCCAGGAGGTTCTGAAAATTTCTAGCTGGCCGGCCGATAGGGGACGCTTTGGAAGTCTATAAATATACCTGACACTAGTAGGTAACCCGCCATTTTGACGTCATAATGGAAAAAGTATGTGAAAGTTAAAAAATATCCTGAATTATCTAAAATATTGCATTTAATCCACACCTTGTAAAAGCAATCCCTTTCATTATTTTTTTATTTATTTAGTTTTTCATGCGATTGGAGTAGTAGACTGCCATCCAACCCATCATTTTGACGTCATAATACGAAAAATGACGTCATAATGAAAACTTTATGTGAAAGTTAAAAAATTTTTTTACAGTTCACTACGCGATTCATTCACATTCAAGTTTGTTGTTTACTTTCAGAATTCATCGCAAAAGTAAACAGATTTTTAAAAACTGTTAAATATACAGCTAAAAACATCCAATTTTTTTTAGTTCTGAATGTTTTATAGAAAAATAGGCTGAACAAACGTGATTTGATGGAGAAGATATTTGTTTTTAGGTAAGAAAAAATTCTGATCCAAATCTGAAATTGAAATTAAGCCTATCCTGCGGTTTGTTTACTGAGGGCTTCAATTGAAAGATGAGTACAGCCCGGAAGTGTCATACAGAGACAACGGCTATTATATATATAAATTGTCATTGGAACTCAATACCTGGCCCAGTGGATGCGCGTGCGCCTTGTTATTTTTCTCCCGGGTGCGATTCCCGGCGTTTGCTTTTATTTTACTATTACTTATTTTACTTGTATTATTTTTTACTGATAAGGGCCTATTTATGATATTTAATTACCTGCTGAACAAATATATTTCTGATGCATAATGTTACAATTGTAGATAAAGTCCTACAGACCTTGGAGCTCCGACAAGTTGAAATACCTGAACCTGAACTTGGAACTCAGTACAATAAAATAAAAAAATCCAGCTACAATATCTAAATCGAAGAAAAATTCAATCACTTCTTATACTGAAAACATGGCCACATCCTCCCCGGCTACTGATACTAACTCCACGCCTACTGAGACACCCAAGTCTACTCCTGTGTCAACCTCTACTTTCGCTGAAATCTTGAATCGCTGGAATGATGAATGATTTTAACGTTACTGATATTATTGAACTTTTTAAATATATTGCTCGTGCTCTCAAAGAAAATAAAAACAATCCTGTCCAAAGGCTCCTTGATAGCATTGAAATTATTGCTAAGTACTTAAACCCCGCCCCTGATCATGTCTAGCTCAACTTCGTTCCCCTCGCTGAGAGTTTTGTTCTGGAATGCCAACAGTCTTTCCAATAAAATTGTTGAATTTCGGGATTTCATGGAAAATTCTAACATTGACCTCGCACTTATCTAGGAAACTAAATTTACTTCGCCCTGGCGCTTCAACGTCTCAAATTATACCCTTGTTCGTAACGACCGCCCCCCCCCCTTGCCAAATTCTAATATGAATCCCGGTGGTGGTACTGCTATTTATGTTCGCAGAGGTTTAAAACACTTCCCCATAAAATCTATTGAAACGATAAGAGCAGAGAACACTTCTATCATGGTTTTGCCAGATAGAAACACCATAGACCATAGGACCATAGGACTAGATGTTTAACTGAGTTTCCTAGGCCAACGCCTTCAAACTCAGATATTTCATAAATCATCATCGAATAGCTGGATTTCCTCAGGAAATAGAAAAAGTTTGTTGTGAAACGTCAAAAGTTCAGGATATACAACACAAAAAGTTAAGCAATGAGTCTTCTGGTCTGTACATAGGAGGGTGAAAATGGGCAGTTCTGATTGGATGTCTACAGGATCTTCGAGTTGATACACTGGTGGGGGTGGAGTCAATGGCTGTCTGTAAGCTGGATTTCAAATGGCAATAGAAACACCAAAATTTTAATTTCTTCTGTCTACATCCCTCCTAATAAAAATTTTCTGGTGTCCAACTTTAACAAAATTTTCAACTCCAATAATTTCTATATTGCCGCTGGCGACCTTAATGCGCATCATACTGCCTGGAATTGTCGTTCTACTAATTCTTCTGGTAGAGCCCTTCAGAAATTCGTCTCTAACAACACGGATGTTAAACTTCTGATCCCTCCTTCTCCCACGCACTTTTACTCTCATGGCTACTCTACTATTGACCTGGCTCTTATTAAAAACATTCCCTATCCATTCACTATTGAAACTCTTGATGTCTTCGACTCGGACCACCTTCCCGTTCTAATTACTTTCGACAAGCAGGTTGATATCCGTAATCCCAATCCCCCTACCTACACTAACTGGGACCAGTTCCAGAGTATTCTAAATCGCTCCGATCTTATTTACCCTTCCATTCGTTGCCTCGAGGACATCGAGCATACCACCAAAATTCTTACTAACAAAATTATCAACGCTAAAATTAGCTCTACGTACGCCCTTAAAAAAACCGAGATTTCATAATCTCCCGACTAATATTGTTACCTTAATCAAAAACCGTAACGCGGCCAGCAAACTCTACCAATTCACCCGCCTCTCAGAGCATAGACAAAATTATTACTACCTTTGCGCACGTGTCCTCCGTGATATACGTAAATTTAAACAACAAAGTTGGTCTGAATTTCTCCAAAGTCTCTCTCCTCAAGACAACACTATCTGGCGGTTCGTTAAAACCCTTAAATCTAAACATTATAACTTCCCACCCATTCAAGGCCCTATCCATTCACTATTGAAACTCTTGATGTCTTCGACTCGGACCACCTTCCCGTTCTAATTACTTTCGACAAGCAGGTTGATATCCGTAATCCCAATCCCCCAACCTACACTTGCCTTCGAAGACGCGGACAAAGCTAATACTATTGCTAACACATATCGTGAGTAATTCTCTCCTAATTATGACCTTGTGGACGAGGGAAATGACAGAACTGTCCTCACCGCTGTTCAAAATTTTCTTTCTACCCCCCCCCCCCCTACCCAAGATACTGAACCGTCTTCCGTTGCTGAAATCACCAACATTATTCAAAAACTTAAAATCAAAAAAGCTCCGGGTAATGACAACATTAATAACTGTGTCCTTAAACATCTCCCTATTAAGATTATTATGTACATAACCGTCATTATTAACGCGATTCTTAAATTTAACTACTTCCCCACTTGCTGGAAAACCTCTATTATTAGTCCTATACCTAAACCTGATGCTGATCACAATCTCCCTCAAAATTACCGCCCAATTATGTAGTTTACTGTATTCTCTCAGTAAAATTACCGAGCGTGTTATTCTTAATAGAATCTCTAACTTCCTGGACGACAATAACATAATTATTCCTGAACAATTCGGCTTCAGGGCTCAGCATATTACTACCCTTCAATTCCTTTGTGTTGTGGAATTTGCCAGCGACGGCTTGATAAGAGACCCACTGGTGCTCTCTTTCTGGATATTAAATGTGCTTTTGACAAGGTTTGGCCCTGGTCCCATCTATAAACTTATCGATATTAAATTGCCCGACTCTCTTATTCACTTGATTCATAACTATCTCCATAATCGTAATTTTGCTGTCCGCGTTAATAGCGATCTTTCCCGTAATTTCTATATTTCTTCAGGTCTTACTCAAGGTAACATTCTCGGCCCGACCCTGTTTAGTTTGTACTTAAATGATATTCCTAGAGGAATTAATATTCTTCTTGCCCTCTATGCGGACGATACAGCTATCCTCTCTTGACTGACTTCGTGGAAAAGCTGCAGCGATAGTCAGCTCAGTAAATCAAAGTTTTGAGCTCTGCTAACTCGATTCGCTGGATTGAAAACAACATACTTCGCTTATCCGCTTTATCCCATAAGAAGCTCGTATCATGCTTACGCTATATCCTTAAGTTCTGAAAGCAAAGGATAGATTTTATAAGGGATTGTAGATGGGTTACTAGCATTTGAAGCTTATATTTTATTCTTTTTTCTCCTATATTCACTCGAACTTACTCTCCAAAACATCAACAAGGTGGACTGAGTTTTAATCGTTATCGGAATCGAAATGTTGCTTTGTAAAATTTTCTGTCAGTACTGAAAAATTAAAGAAAGGAATCTGAAGTGAAGTGCAACCCTCACTTGCTAGGCTGTGGGCTTTACAAACTTGCCGTTACTCAAAGTGGAATTTCCTTCTAAGAGGTAGAGTGTTGAGGACAATGGAATTGCTGCGAGTATACTTGGGAGTAAAAGGCAAGTGTCCAGCAAATTTACCCACAGTTCACCGAATATTCAGTCTACGTTAAGTATTGTTTAGGGTTGCACGACTGCCTTTCTAGCATGTTTAATCTTTCCCAGCCAAATCATCCAACCTCTCGGTGACAGCGTATGTTATGGATAAAATAGGACATCAGTTGCAGTCATCGCAGAATACCCATTAACTCGAAACACTGTCAGATCTAATAAATCTACCTTAGGGCGCTATTAGGGAACATTTGGCAGTCTCCCACAGCATGAAGTAGTTTTGCGCCGTAGTCAAAAATTGGCATAAACGCATTTAGCTGATCGGCTAGAACTGTCTTATTTTCCTAAATAAATAACTTTACTTCACTGAAAATTTTAAAGTCTCGAAAGCGGTGGTATGATTTTTTGTATAACCTAAGTCTAGACATATATCTAGTTCCTGGAGGGTAATGAATCAAATTTTAAAACTACTTTTAGAGATTTGTGTACATGAATTTTGGCGACATTTCATTAATTATAAGAGAAGTTTCTCGGCGAGAATATTGGAGAATTACGAACGGATTTTCCCTTAAATGTATCGAATGATTCTCTAACTTTTAAAATCCCAGGGACTGAACAAGGGAGAATAATTTAACCAGAACTCGAAATTAAACAACAAGTTACCTCTCTTGTAAGACCATCATTTCATAAATCATAATGACACCGATTGTGATACATGGCAAGCGAGAGACAGAAAACAATACTGCTGAAGCAAGCAGACATACTTTAAGGATGGTTTAATTTTCCAATACTTTCTTGTCCCGCCAGTATGACACCTTCTGACACATTAATTTCTGAGTAGTTTCTCCTTTTAGAAACCTCGCAAGTCCTCTATACCTCTCCTTTAGACATTTATTCAGTGCTTTTGGTAGCAATCCATAAAGATTAACTTGTGCAAATCAGTTTCTCACATATTATAATCCGTTTAAACAATATCGATTGACTGCGTCAAAGTGTCTCGATTTTTCTTCTGTGGAAATGTAGGAATGTGTTCGTATATGTGAACGTGCGTCATAGAAATACACAAAAAAATATAACTTTAAACATCCTGAGAGGGAAGTCACTGAAAAGAGCACTTCCTCACAACGCCGGAAGAGCTCAGTCAGGAGTATACCGGCTTTTAGAATAAGGAGACGTAAGATCAAATCCCTTCCTAAACAGATTGTCGTTTCAGTGGCACCCGACAGCCGAAAAGAACAATTGTTGGACTGTCAGAGAGTATATAATAAATATACACAATTGAAAAAATTCCAGCATCTTATAATGATTAAAAATATATATAATAGATAAATGTTAGCGTGCTAACTTACTGATTTGGTATTTAAAAGAAAAGAAGAACATGCCAAGAAAATGAGTGAAACTAACACGTCCAGTCATTGACTGGGAATAACCGGCCTTGAGGTTAGAAGCAGCGGATCTGATTACTTTCACACGCACACACACACACACACACACATATATATATATATATATATATATATATATATATATATACAGGGTGGTCATAAAAAAACTTTGCCGATATATGGACCTCTAGCGGCTGTTCTGTTCAAACGATCGAGATGAGATTTCAGATATAGTTATTCAGAGGTATGAGCTTGGGATTCTGTGAACAGCAACCAAGTGGTGCTAACGGTTAAGGTTATAGGTACAGAAACTCGAAATTTTCGAATGGCAACGCCCACTTTTTCCCGTCACAAAATGTTCAGGGCATGCGAAAACCCTAAAGAACGTTGGAACAGTACGTGTATCAGAAAAAAATGGACTCGTTATGCACGCACAAAAAACAGCTCTGCAAACGGCCTGTGATGGCCCCCGTGTAGAAAATGTGTAATCCAAATAAAAGTTCTCTTTTGCCCGATCTGCGTTGTCATCAGTGATTGGTGTCTTGCCTCTGTCATATGCAAATTTTCTTCGTGCGCCCCGATCGTGTTTTTGTTGGCCGTTCGCAGAGCTGTTTTTTGTGATACACGTACCATTCCAACTCTCTTTAGGGTTTTTGCATGCACTGAACATTTTGCGACTGGAAAAAGTGGGCGTTACCATTCGAAAAATTCGACTTTCTGTATCTATAACCGTAACCGTGAGCGCCACTTGATTACCGTTCACAGAATCCCGAGCTCATACCTCTGAAAAACTATATCTGAAATTCCATCTCGATCGGTTGAACGGAACAGCCATTAGAGGTCCATATATCGGCAAAGTTTTTTTTATGACCATCCTGTACACACACACACACATATATATATATACAGTGGAATCTCGATCGATCGTTTTCGGATCCATCGTTTTCCGCATTTATCGTTCATTTCAATCGGTCCCTTGAAAAACGATAGATCGAGATTCCACTGTGTATATATATATATATATATATATATATATATATATATATATATATATACACTAAGGGGATGACCCACCTTCCGTTAGAGGATCGCAAAGATTACCGAGGAAATCAAACGTTAATCAAAACCGCAACGGAAAACGTGACACAGAAACGTTACAGATTCGAGTTAATTGTATACATATTTGTGCATTAAGTAATTTTAATTTAATTGGAATTTTTATAGATCCTCTCAAATAAGTTCTTATGTAATTTCCTAGTTACTTGTACATTGCTGCATAAGATAGGATTTCAGAGAGCTGTTTAAACATTTAACAGCTCTCAATGATTAAGAAATGTGATATCAATGATTAAGATTATGATGATTTTTTTCTTCATTTCTTCAATGATTAAGAAATGTGATATCAGCTTCTAACGTCCTCATTTAAACGGCAATTTTCATTCTGTGAAACATCGGTTTCCGACACCTCGGTTAAAAGAATTCTCACCAAAATTGCTACAAGTCCCAAAGCTCGACCACCCATCACCAAAGATAAATTTATTTACCGGCAGGTATCCGTGGCAACCGCAAGCACGCGATTAAAAAACTGGAAATTTAATAACTTTGAATAATGAAACAAAAAGTAAAACTACACACATAATTATATAAGTTGTCGTAAGATCTTAATTCAGTGTTACGTATTATGGAATTAAATTGAGGAGGGGCCACGATATCTAATATCCCTATTGTAACGAATTTTAGGAGTCTGTGGTAATTTTGCCAAATATGAGAGTTATCGCCAAATTGGCGATGGATTTGCTGACTTATTTTGCTCGCCAAATTTTGTGATATGGTGCCAAATGGTCGCCACCCTTCTGTACCTTTCCAGAAGGTTCTGGGAATATCTAGCTGGTTGACCGATAGAGGGCGCTTTTGAAGTCTATAAATATACCTGACATTGGCATTGGAACTCAGTATTCTTTTCTGCTGAGAATTGAATGCATTGAAGGCGTGGTAAGCGAGTATTGTATTGAAGACTCTGTTATCCTGATTTGTGTTTTTAGAGTTTTCTGCTGTATAGAAGACAGTTGTTACGTGTTTTCTGTTTGAATTCGTGTATGCGCCTGAAGATTTTACGGAATAATAAATTTTATTTTGTTGGCACTTTCTGAAGAGATTTTATTCATTCCTATCAAACCCAGGAAAACGGAACACTATGTCTGACAACGAAAATAAGCAAAAAGAACTGGAATAATGAAGATTAGAAGCGAGACGTACCTGAATCGGATGGACTGTCAGCCATTCTTCCGGGAAGTGCTCACTTAACAAAAATAATTTACTTGCCCTTCAATTAAATTACACTGAAGTGAATGCATACGATTCCAATTCCGTGGTTTCTCACGATCAGCTCAGAAATCAACCCCAAAAGAGACAAAGCAGCCTCCCAGGTTTGTTTTTTTAGCACTAAGGTATTATGGTTATAACTTCGACAGATCTGCGTTTTCACCTTTTTTTAAGTACACCGCGATTTCCGACAAAATAACATAACATTGCTTTGGTGACGTTTGGAAGAGGAAGGAACAATAAAGAAATTTATCGATAACACCTTGGTGCGTATTTAAAATCTCGAACCGGATTATTATTATTATTATTTTATTATTATTTAAGTTAGTTCTCTATCATTAGCGCTCGGGTACTAGCATTATCATTTTAACAGAATTCGGTTTCTGTATTTTTCAAGTCCGTCAAAATTTCCAATTAAAAATACTACTAGTATAGTAATATACCGGGTGGGCAAAAAGTCCGTATAAACTTTAAAAATTCATAAAAACCGGAAAAATAACCAAAATGAAAAAAGGTTTGCAGGGTTAGCATCGCTAGGTCACGGGATTTTTTTTATTTATTTATTTATTATTTTTTTTGAGGCAGGAAAAAAAAATAACTCAAAAAACAGGCGACAGGTGGCGCTGGTACGAGCGAATTCTGTGGAAATATGCAAATGAGACGGTTATGAGAACGTGCGTTCCTAATCCACAACCAGTTGACCTTTGTTTTGCGATCCGCCGAGAGGTGTCATGTATACATCCGGACTAGCTGCACTCTGCCGTTGCTGGATTTGTTACTAACCTGCAATGCCTTATCCCCTGTGGTGGAGGTCATGTGGAACACCTACAGCTGTAATAAACGATTTAGAAGCATTCTTTCCTTTATTTGCGTATATTTTCTTTGACTTGTGTAAGTCAGCGCCATCTGTCGGCTGTTTTTTGAGTTGTTTTTTTTTTTCCTGTCTCAAAAAAAATCTCGTGACCTAGCAATGCTAACCTTTTTTTATTTTGGTTATTTTTTCAGTTTTTATGAATTTTTTAAGTTTATACGAACTTTTTGCCCACCCGGTAGTAACACATTGGAGACGTTTATGGCGATGGTAGACATTCAAATTACCAAAAATCGAACAAAAATTGGAAATTTTTTAATGTATTAATATTTTTAAAATATCTAAATATTGGAATAAAATGCATTTATAAATTGTAGTGAAAAGTAAAAGCAGAACTTGGTAGCTTTAGAAAAGTAAGTATTAAAGGTAGGTGAAAAAACATCTTTTTAAATGGCTTTTACTTAAAATAAGTAATTTCCAGATTTGCAAGACTTTGAAATGCTCCTTGCATCATAATTTTTGACGAAATTTTATAAAATTTATAATAAAGACTCCTGTAATACATCAAAATATAGTTATATATCCATTTTAGGTTTCGACATCATTCAGATTATCAAATTTTAACTTAAGTGTAGAAAAGTACAAAAATTTTCCGAAAATTCAGAGTACAAGCATAAAAATATTTCCTAAAAATTAACTATTAAACGAAATCACAGAGTAATACGTAACTCTGTTCAAAATGTATTTATAAGCAATATAAAAGCAAAATTAAGGGGGATAGTCAAAAATTAGATCGCAAAAAGATTTTTTTTTAAATTTATTTCAATTTTTTAAAAATAATTTTTAAAAATATTAATAAAATTTTAAATATTAATAAAAGGTGTTTAATATAGTTATACTCTAATGAATATATATGCAAAATTTCATATCTTTGAAGTAGAAATTTCAAAAATCGCTGTGTAATGTCCACCATCCACTTAACAGTAGAAAAGAATTATAATGAACTAGCTGAAAACCCGCGCTTCGCTACGGAGTACATTGAAATTAAATACAACGGTCAATGTATGCAATTAATTCCAAAAAAAAAATAAATCTATACTAATATATAAAGAGAGAGGGGATTTTGTACGTGGAGGGTAATCTTCAGAACCACTGTACCTATTTGAAAAATTCTTTCACTGTTTGGAAGGTACATTATTCCAGATGGACATAGGCTATATATTATGTATATCTAATCAGTAGAAATAAAGTTAGGGGCTTAATCCTAACAATGTCTATTGTTACCGCTACTGTCCTCTACTGCTTTTTGTGGCGAAGTCTTCAACGATCCTTAGCGTGGTGCTATCTATACTAATATATAAAGAGAGAGGGGATTTTGTACGTGGAGGGTAATCTTCAGAACAACTGTACCTATTTGAAAAATTCTTTCACTGTTTGGAAGGTACATTATTCCAGATGGACATAGGCTATAGATTATGTATATCTAATCAGTAGAAATAAAGTTAGGGGCTTAATCCTAACAATGTCTATTGTTACCGCTACTGTCCTCTACTGCTTTTTGTGGCGAAGTCTTCAACGATCCTTAGCGTGGTGCTATCTATACTAATATATAAAGAGAGAGGGGATTTTGTACGTGGAGGGTAATCTTCAGAACCACTGTACCTATTTGAAAAATTCTTTCACTGTTTGGAAGGTACATTATTCCAGATGGACATAGGCTATATATTATGTATATCTAATCAGTAGAAATAAAGTTAGGGGCTTAATCCTAACAATCGTCTATTGTTACCGCTACTGTCCTCTACTGCTTTTTGTGGCGAAGTCTTCAACGATCCTTAGCGTGGTGCTATCTATACTAATATATAAAGAGAGAGGGGATTTTGTACGTGGAGGGTAATCTTCAGAACCACTGTACCTATTTGAAAAATTCTTTCACTGTTTGAAAGGTACATTATTCCAGATGGACATAGGCTATATATTATGTATATCTAATCAGTAGAAATAAAGTTAGGGGCTTAATCCTAACAATCGTCTATTGTTACCGCTACTGTCCTCTACTGCTTTTTGTGGCGAAGTCTTCAACGATCCTTAGCGTGGTGCTATCTATACTAATATATAAAGAGAGAGGGGATTTTGTACGTGGAGGGTAATCTTCAGAACCACTGTACCTATTTGAAAAATTCTTTCACTGTTTGAAAGGTACATTATTCCAGATGGACATAGGCTATATATTATGTATATCTAATCAGTAGAAATAAAGTTAGGGGCTTAATCCTAACAATCGTCTATTGTTACCGCTACTGTCCTCTACTGCTTTTTGTGGCGAAGTCTTCAACGATCCTTAGCGTGGTGCTATCTATACTAATATATAAAGAGAGAGGGGATTTTGTACGTGGAGGGTAATCTTCAGAACCACTGTACCTATTTGAAAAATTCTTTCACTGTTTGAAAGGTACATTATTCCAGATGGACATAGGCTATATATTATGTATATCTAATCAGTAGAAATAAAGTTAGGGGCTTAATCCTAACAATCGTCTATTGTTACCGCTACTGTCCTCTACTGCTTTTTGTGGCGAAGTCTTCAACGATCCTTAGCGTGGTGCTATCTATACTAATATATAAAGAGAGAGGGGATTTTGTACGTGGAGGGTAATCTTCAGAACCACTGTACCTATTTGAAAAATTCTTTCACTGTTTGGAAGGTACATTATTCCAGATGGACATAGGCTATAGATTATGTATATCTAATCAGTAGAAATAAAGTTAGGGGCTTAATCCTAACAATGTCTATTGTTACCGCTACTGTCCTCTACTGCTTTTTGTGGCGAAGTCTTCAACGATCCTTAGCGTGGTGCTATCTATACTAATATATAAAGAGAGAGGGGATTTTGTACGTGGAGGGTAATCTTCAGAACCACTGTACCTATTTGAAAAATTCTTTCACTGTTTGGAAAGGTACATTATTCCAGATGGACATAGGCTATATATTATGTATATCTAATCAGTAGAAATAAAGTTAGGGGCTTAATCCTAACAATCGTCTATTGTTAACGCTACTGTCCTATACTGCTTTTTGTGGCGAAGTCTTCAACGATCCTTAGCGTGGTGCTATCTATACTAATATATAAAGAGAGAGGGGATTTTGTACGTGGAGGGTAATCTTCAGAACCACTGTACCTATTTGAAAAATTCTTTCACTGTTTGGAAAGGTACATTATTCCAGATGGACATAGGCTATATATTATGTATATCTAATCAGTAGAAATAAAGTTAGGGGCTTAATCCTAACAATCGTCTATTGTTACCGCTACTGTCCTCTACTGCTTTTTGTGGCGAAGTCTTCAACGATCCTTAGCGTGGTGCTATCTATACTAATATATAAAGAGAGAGGGGATTTTGTACGTGGAGGGTAATCTTCAGAACCACTGTACCTATTTGAAAAATTCTTTCACTGTTTGGAAAGGTACATTATTCCAGATGGACATAGGCTATATATTATGTATATCTAATCAGTAGAAATAAAGTTAGGGGCTTAATCCTAACAATCGTCTATTGTTAACGCTACTGTCCTCTACTGCTTTTTGTGGCGAAGTCTTCAACGATCCTTAGCGTGGTGCTATCTATACTAATATATAAAGAGAGAGGGGATTTTGTACGTGGAGGGTAATCTTCAGAACCACTGTACCTATTTGAAAAATTCTTTCACTGTTTGAAAGGTACATTATTCCAGATGGACATAGGCTATATATTATGTATATCTAATCAGTAGAAATAAAGTTAGGGGCTTAATCCTAACAATCTCTATTGTTTCCGCTACTGTCCTCTACCGCTTTTTGTGGCGAAGTCTTCAACGATCCTTAGCGTGGTGCTATCTATACTAATATATAAAGAGAGAGGGGATTTTGTACGTGGAGGGTAATCTTCAGAACCACTGTACCTATTTGAAAAATTCTTTCACTGTTTGAAAGGTACATTATTCCAGATGGACATAGGCTATATATTATGTATATCTAATCAGTAGAAATAAAGTTAGGGGCTTAATCCTAACAATCGTCTATTGTTACCGCTACTGTCCTCTACTGCTTTTTGTGGCGAAGTCTTCAACGATCCTTAGCGTGGTGCTATCTATACTAATATATAAAGAGAGAGGGGATTTTGTACGTGGAGGGTAATCTTCAGAACCACTGTACCTATTTGAAAAATTCTTTCACTGTTTGAAGGTACATTATTCCAGATGGACATAGGCTATATATTATGTATATCTAATCAGTAGAAATAAAGTTAGGGGCTTAATCCTAACAATCTTCATTGTTACCGCTACTGTCCTATACTGCTTTTTGTGGCGAAGTCTTCAACGATCCTTAGCGTGGTGCTATCTATACTAATATATAAAGAGAGAGGGGATTTTGTACGTGGAGGGTAATCTTCAGAACCACTGTACCTATTTGAAAAATTCTTTCACTGTTTGGAAAGGTACATTATTCCAGATGGACATAGGCTATATATTATGTATATCTAATCAGTAGAAATAAAGTTAGGGGCTTAATCCTAACAATCGTCTATTGTTACCGCTACTGTCCTCTACTGCTTTTTGTGGCGAAGTCTTCAACGATCCTTAGCGTGGTGCTATCTATACTAATATATAAAGAGAGAGGGGATTTTGTACGTGGAGGGTAATCTTCAGAACCACTGTACCTATTTGAAAAATTCTTTCACTGTTTGGAAAGGTACATTATTCCAGATGGACATAGGCTATATATTATGTATATCTAATCAGTAGAAATAAAGTTAGGGGCTTAATCCTAACAATCGTCTATTGTTACCGCTACTGTCCTCTACTGCTTTTTGTGGCGAAGTCTTCAACGATCCTTAGCGTGGTGCTATCTATACTAATATATAAAGAGAGAGGGGATTTTGTACGTGGAGGGTAATCTTCAGAACCACTGTACCTATTTGAAAAATTCTTTCACTGTTTGGAAAGGTACATTATTCCAGATGGACATAGGCTATATATTATGTATATCTAATCAGTAGAAATAAAGTTAGGGGCTTAATCCTAACAATCGTCTATTGTTACCGCTACTGTCCTCTACTGCTTTTTGTGGCGAAGTCTTCAACGATCCTTAGCGTGGTGCTATCTATACTAATATATAAAGAGAGAGGGGATTTTGTACGTGGAGGGTAATCTTCAGAACCACTGTACCTATTTGAAAAATTCTTTCACTGTTTGGAAAGGTACATTATTCCAGATGGACATAGGCTATATATTATGTATATCTAATCAGTAGAAATAAAGTTAGGGGCTTAATCCTAACAATCGTCTATTGTTACCGCTACTGTCCTCTACTGCTTTTTGTGGCGAAGTCTTCAACGATCCTTAGCGTGGTGCTATCTATACTAATATATAAAGAGAGAGGGGATTTTGTACGTGGAGGGTAATCTTCAGAACCACTGTACCTATTTGAAAAATTCTTTCACTGTTTGAAAGGTACATTATTCCAGATGGACATAGGCTATATATTATGTATATCTAATCAGTAGAAATAAAGTTAGGGGCTTAATCCTAACAATCGTCTATTGTTACCGCTACTGTCCTCTACTGCTTTTTGTGGCGAAGTCTTCAACGATCCTTAGCGTGGTGCTATCTATACTAATATATAAAGAGAGAGGGGATTTTGTACGTGGAGGGTAATCTTCAGAACCACTGTACCTATTTGAAAAATTCTTTCACTGTTTGAAAGGTACATTATTCCAGATGGACATAGGCTATATATTATGTATATCTAATCAGTAGAAATAAAGTTAGGGGCTTAATCCTAACAATCGTCTATTGTTACCGCTACTGTCCTCTACTGCTTTTTGTGGCGAAGTCTTCAACGATCCTTAGCGTGGTGCTATCTATACTAATATATAAAGAGAGAGGGGATTTTGTACGTGGAGGGTAATCTTCAGAACCACTGTACCTATTTGAAAAATTCTTTCACTGTTTGGAAAGGTACATTATTCCAGATGGACATAGGCTATATATTATGTATATCTAATCAGTAGAAATAAAGTTAGGGGCTTAATCCTAACAATCTTCTATTGTTACCGCTACTGTCCTCTACTGCTTTTTGTGGCGAAGTCTTCAACGATCCTTAGCGTGGTGCTATCTATACTAATATATAAAGAGAGAGGGGATTTTGTACGTGGAGGGTAATCTTCAGAACCACTGTACCTATTTGAAAAATTCTTTCACTGTTTGAAAGGTACATTATTCCAGATGGACATAGGCTATATATTATGTATATCTAATCAGTAGAAATAAAGTTAGGGGCTTAATCCTAACAATCGTCTATTGTTACCGCTACTGTCCTCTACTGCTTTTTGTGGCGAAGTCTTCAACGATCCTTAGCGTGGTGCTATCTATACTAATATATAAAGAGAGAGGGGATTTTGTACCTGGAGGGTAATCTTCAGAACCACTGTACCTATTTGAAAAATTCTTTCACTGTTTGAAAGGTACATTATTCCAGATGGACATAGGCTATATATTATGTATATATAATCAGTAGAAATAAAGTTAGGGGCTTAATCCTAACAATCGTCTATTGTTACCGCTACTATCCTCTACTGCTTTTTGTGGCGAAGTCTTCAACGATCCTTAGCGTGGTGCTATCTATACTAATATATAAAGAGAGAGGGGATTTTGTACGTGCAGGGTAATCTTCAGAACCACTGTACCTATTTGAAAAATTCTTTCACTGTTTGAAAGGTACATTATTCCAGATGGACATAGGCTATATATTATGTATATCTAATCAGTAGAAATAAAGTTAGGGGCTTAATCCTAACAATCGTCTATTGTTACCGCTACTGTCCTCTACTGCTTTTTGTGGCGAAGTCTTCAACGATCCTTAGCGTGGTGCTATCTATACTAATATATAAAGAGAGAGGGGATTTTGTACGTGGAGGGTAATCTTCAGAACCACTGTACCTATTTGAAAAATTCTTTCACTGTTTGGAAAGGTACATTATTCCAGATGGACATAGGCTATATATTATCTATATCTAATCAGTAGAAATAAAGTTAGGGGCTTAATCCTAACAATCGTCTATTGTTACCGCTACTGTCCTCTACTGCTTTTTGTGGCGAAGTCTTCAACGATCCTTAGCGTGGTGCTATCTATACTAATATATAAAGAGAGAGGGGATTTTGTACGTGGAGGGTAATCTTCAGAACCACTGTACCTATTTGAAAAATTCTTTCACTGTTTGAAAGGTACATTATTCCAGATGGACATAGGCTATAGATTATGTATATCTAATCAGTAGAAATAAAGTTAGGGGCTTAATCCTAACAATCTTCTATTGTTACCGCTACTGTCCTCTACTGCTTTTTGTGGCGAAGTCTTCAACGATCCTTAGCGTGGTGCTATCTATACTAATATATAAAGAGAGAGGGGATTTTGTACGTGGAGGGTAATCTTCAGAACCACTGTACCTATTTGAAAAATTCTTTCACTGTTTGAAAGGTACATTATTCCAGATGGACATAGGCTATATATTATGTATATCTAATCAGTAGAAATAAAGTTAGGGGCTTAATCCTAACAATCGTCTATTGTTACCGCTACTGTCCTCTACTGCTTTTTGTGGCGAAGTCTTCAACGATCCTTAGCGTGGTGCTATCTATACTAATATATAAAGAGAGAGGGGATTTTGTACGTGGAGGGTAATCTTCAGAACCACTGTACCTATTTGAAAAATTCTTTCACTGTTTGGAAAGGTACATTATTCCAGATGGACATAGGCTATATATTATGTATATCTAATCAGTAGAAATAAAGTTAGGGGCTTAATCCTAACAATCGTCTATTGTTACCGCTACTGTCCTCTACTGCTTTTTGTGGCGAAGTCTTCAACGATCCTTAGCGTGGTGCTATCTATACTAATATATAAAGAGAGAGGGGATTTTGTACGTGGAGGGTAATCTTCAGAACCACTGTACCTATTTGAAAAATTCTTTCACTGTTTGAAAGGTACATTATTCCAGATGGACATAGGCTATATATTATGTATATCTAATCAGTAGAAATAAAGTTAGGGGCTTAATCCTAACAATCGTCTATTGTTACCGCTACTGTCCTCTACTGCTTTTTGTGGCGAAGTCTTCAACGATCCTTAGCGTGGTGCTATCTATACTAATATATAAAGAGAGAGGGGATTTTGTACGTGGAGGGTAATCTTCAGAACCACTGTACCTATTTGAAAAATTCTTTCACTGTTTGAAAGGTACATTATTCCAGATGGACATAGGCTATATATTATGTATATCTAATCAGTAGAAATAAAGTTAGGGGCTTAATCCTAACAATCTCTATTGTTACCGCTACTGTCCTCTACTGCTTTTTGTGGCGAAGTCTTCAACGATCCTTAGCGTGGTGCTATCTATACTAATATATAAAGAGAGAGGGGATTTTGTACGTGGAGGGTAATCTTCAGAACCACTGTACCTATTTGAAAAATTCTTTCACTGTTTGGAAGGTACATTATTCCAGATGGACATAGGCTATATATTATGTATATCTAATCAGTAGAAATAAAGTTAGGGGCTTAATCCTAACAATGTCTATTGTTACCGCTACTGTCCTCTACTGCTTTTTGTGGCGAAGTCTTCAACGATCCTTAGCGTGGTGCTATCTATACTAATATATAAAGAGAGAGGGGATTTTGTACGTGGAGGGTAATCTTCAGAACCACTGTACCTATTTGAAAAATCTATACTTATATATAAAGAGAGAGCGATTTTGTACGTGGAAGGTAATCTTCAGAACCACTGTACCTATTTGAAAAATTCTTTCACTGTTTGAAAGGTACATTATTCCAGATGGACATAGGCTATATATTATGTATATCTGATCAGTAGAAATAAAGTTAGGGGCTTAATCCTAACAATCTCCATTGTTTCCGCTACTGTCTTCTACCGCTTTTTGTTCCGAAGATTTCAACGATCCTTAGCGTGGTGCTATCGCGGTCAGCTTCTGTTCTGTCGCTAGCGGTTCGAACCTAGCCGTTCTTCGGCAGCCTTTTTCTTTTAAAAAATTTATTTTAATTATTAACTAACGTAAAATTAATTTAAGGTATTATTTAGGCTATTATTAAGGTAAAAAAGATTTACAATTTATTGGCTATCAATTGGAAATTTATTGGTATAATGTTTTGTTCAACCCGGACAAAGTCGGGACGGGCCGCTAGTATATATATATTTATAATAAATACGACGATCAATGTATACAATTGATGTAAAAAAACATATTTATAAAAAATCGTAAGGGATATTTTTATAGACAAAATAAAGTCCAATCGTTTGCCGCATTAGCAAGGAAAAAATTTTTTTTGTCTATTTTTTTTTGCACGTGACGATAAATTTATTTAAAGTACCAGAAAAAGAAATCACGTGATCAGCATTTAATAAATTAAATTCTAAAAATGAATCTTTAAAAATTCACCAAAAAATTAGGAAATGGAGGTAAAAATTCGAAAAAAATTTCATTTTGAAGGAATTTTTATGATCTTTCTCGTGATATAAATTTTATAACCCTCAATGTATTATTTTAAATGCAAACGTAAAAAAAGTTTAAAAACAGCTTAAAAATTTAATTTAAAAAAATCTAAGAAGAATTTTTGAAAAATCTTTCTTAGTGCACCCCTACACTATTAGAAGAATCGCCATGCAAAATTTCAGCCCTTTAGGTCCAGCGGTTTGGTCTGTGCGTTGTATGTCAGTCAGTCAGTCAGTCAGTCAGTGAATGAATGAGTCAGTTACGGAACTGTTTTATATATATAGATTATTTAATAACACCTTAGTGCGTATTTAAAATCCCGAACCGAGTTTTTTATAGTTTGTATTTAATTAATTGTTATTTTGTTTTTTCTTTGCTAGAGCGTGTTTTAAATATACCTTTCCTTGGGATTTACGTTGACTTTCTCTCAGTCAAATGTATTTTACTTAATCTTTGCTAAATTCGGATAATCCGCTTAAGGGAGAGTTCAGTATTAGCACTGAATATTTGGGCTTAGGAATAAGCCTCAGAAAACTCAGAGTAATTGGGTCGTTCACAAAACGATATGGGTAAAGAAGCTGATAGTAACACATCACGCTCGTGCTAGACAGATAATTATCATTAAAGTTATTTCAGAGATAGGATAGGAAAAGGATAAAACACCGGGATTACCAGAGTACATGAATATACACGTAAACTTTCAAAGAAATTTTTGGAATAGAAAAATTGTTCCCTAATTTGCTTCATTAACCCTTCAGCGGGCGCTCCAATTTTTGGTACACCAGCAGGCGCGCGTTGCATAAAGTGCAACGTCTCTCTCAACCTTGATTATTCCTTTTGTAATAAACTTTCTTTTTTCAAATTGAAAATATTAATTCTGCGTTTTATGACAAGATATAAAATGTTGATAATATTGAGATATGTTTATAATTGAAGGCCAAAAAATGCTGATACAATCGCCTTATTTCAAAACTGTCTGGCTTAATGCATCTAAGGAGAACTTGCGAATCGATTCCAATTATGTCCAAAAACCTAAAAAACAATGAGTTTGTCCATCTTCGTGATATGCGGAATACCGTGTAATAGCTGCACATTTAATTTACTACTTGCGTTCAACAACATTTTGTCCTTCGTTGTAAGGGTTGAGATGTGATATGCTGCTGCCATTTTAAATTAAATATCAACACTGAAGATTTAACTTTTTTTTCTAAATTGTATTTTAAAAACAATTATTATCAACATATATATATATATATATATATATATATATACCGGGTGGCCATAATTAAACTGACAGTGCTCACAGTGTTCTGTAGCGCGATCTATTTGCGAGAATGACGCCACATTTTGTAGGAAGATTAAACAAAACGGGGGACGAAGGATTCCGCGAAAAAATAAATTAGTTCCAAAAGTCAACCCTAGGGGAATATTTGGCGCTGTGTAATAGAAAATAGAGTGTTAACAAATGCAAATTAATACGGAATAAAATTACCTTTTATTATGCACATTTTCTTATTTAGTTCAAGTGCAATATGGCAACACTTTTAAAAAAGCGTAAAATCTACATAAATACCGATAAAGTCTTGTGATCTGGAATATCACTTACGCTGAGCAGAAGAAGTTCTTTATTCAAATTTCACGTTACATCCATTGGCACAGTGCCAGCTGCTTGGGTTTTAAAAGGCAATGTGTTACGTTTCGAATCAATCGGATTGAAAGTTTATGTGCAATGTCTCCTTCTTTAGTCGAGCGTGCGTTACTGGTCAAATTCTTTTACCTCAACCAGTGCTACGCGTCAGCCGCTCTTCGTGCTTTTAGAACGCACAAAAAAATGCGTAAAGGTAACGGCCCTGTGTCAGTTAATGGGCTAAAAGCAATGGTTGCGACGTTTGAGAAAACAGGTTCTCTGAAGGTTCAGTCAGGCAGACGACGAAAACCTGTACCACAGGATACAATCGAAGCAGTTGCCACGGCGATTGTCGACAGAGGACCAGACAATATTGCTGCCACCTCTAGCGCTCGTGGATTAGCTCGGAATATGGATATGCCTTACAGTACTGTATGGAAAATCTTACGAAAGATTATCAACTTCTATCCGTACAAGATCAGCCGTGTACAGGAGTTACTGTACCCCGACCATGATAAGCGATTGACTTTTGCTTTCACCTTTCTTGCCAGAATGGAGGTGGATGATGCTTGGCCGTGGAAAATCTTATGGGGAGACGAGGCCCACTTTTACCTGCATGGAACTGTGAATACCCAGAACTGCCGAAATTGGGATGACAAATCACCACATGCAGTCACAGAAATTCCCTTACATTCACCAAAGGTAAACTGTTTGGTGTGGGTTCACAGCGGAATTTATCGTAGGTCCATTCTTCTATGAGAACATTACCCCGACAGGACCGGAAACCTGTTCTGTTACCGGAGAGAAATATCGCCACATGTTGAACAGCTTTGTCATTCCGGCACTTCAGCACAGACAATGCCTGGGGGAAATCATTTTCATGCAAGATGGAGCCCCTCCACACGTTTCTGTACGGGTGCAACAGCTGCTACGACAGAAATTCACAACAGAAAGAGTCATTACCGCTACTTTCCAACTGCATGGCCACCTCGGTCGCCTGATCTTACCCCATGCGACTTCTGGCTATGGGGTTACCTTAAGTCCAAGCTCTATCAAGGAGTGGTCCAGGACCTGGCTACGTTGAAGGATAACATATCACGGACTGTACGGGAGATTCTTGCAGACATGTTACTTTCTGCTGTTGTGCATACTGTGCACAGAATGCAATATGTGGTCCACAACAACGGCAGCCACATTTAACCTCATTTGAATGCAAAATAAAAGGTAATTTCCGTATTGATTTGCATTTGTTAACACTCTATTTTCTATTACACAGCGCCAAATATTCCCCTAGCGGTGACTTTTGGAACTAATTTATTTTTTCGCGGAATCCTTCGTCCCCCGTCTTATTTAATCTTCCTACAAAATGTGGCGTCATTCTCGCAAATAGATCGCGCTACAGAACACTGTGACACTGTCACTTTAATTATGGCCACCCGGTATATATATATATATATATATATATATATATATATATATATATATATATATATATATATATATATATATATATATATATATATACATATATATATATATATATATATATATGTGTGTGTGTGTATATATACACTGAAGTGCCACTGAATTAGGGATAGCAAAGCCTATGCAAATTGCGTAGCGATGCGCATCATGTATGCGCAAGTGAGGGCGCTGTGGTAACTGCATATATAGCGCGTACTGTGGTTGTTCTGAATTAGTTGTTGGAATTGCCAGTATGGGTAAACTGCCTGATTTAGACACCTTCGATCGCGGACAAATCGTAGGTGCGCGATGCATGGGCCATTCAATTTCCGAAATCGTCAGACAGCTAGGATTTTCAAGGTCGACAGTGTCAAGAGTATACCAAGAATACATGGATGGTGGAAAAAAAACTAGCGATCGGGCAAACTGCAAAGGACAATTAGCCTTGACAGTGCGTGATGAGAGACGGCTCAGGCGTATTGTACGTAGCCAGCGAAGCCAAACATTAGCTCAAATTACCACCCAGTTTAATGACGGTGCCAGTCGTACAGTCAGTAAACGGACTGTGCAACGCTCGGTTCGCCGTATGGGTTTCGGGAGCCATCGACCTACGAGAGTACCATTGCTCTATACTCGCCATCGGGCTGCACGTCTTGCCTGGGCAAGAGAGCACAGAGACTGGAGTGTAGAGTACTGGAAACGAGTAGCATGGAGTGATGAGTCTCGATTCCGACAACTTAACGCCGACGGGAGGCTGAGAATATGGCGTCAGGCTCATGAAGCCATGGATCCTGCATGCCTGGCTGGAACTGTACAAGGGCATGGTGGCTCAATCATGGTCTGGGGATGTTTTTTCGTGGCACAGTTTGGGATCTTTGGTGCGTGTACCAACCTCCCTCAATGCAATTCGGTACGTATAGTTTCTGGGTGATCACCTCCATCCGTTTATGCTGTTCTGTACGGTAATGGAGTTTTCCAGCAAGACAACTGTACCTCTCACAAGTCCCGGTTGGCTACTGGCTGGTTGGATGAGCATTCCTCTGACTTCTCTGTCATGAATTGGCCACCTAGAAGCCCAGACTTAAATCCTATTGAGCATCTTTGGGATGTTTTGGAACAAGGCGTGAAAGGCCATCACACAGCACCAAAGAACCTTACTGAATTATGGACAGCTTTAGCCAATATTTGGCAAGCCATTCCCGTGGAACGTTTCCCGAAACTTGTTGAATCTATGCTTCGTCGTGTGGCAGCCGTTATCAAGGCCAGAGGAGGCCCAACTCGTTATTAGGTAGGTATCCCTAATTCAGTGGCACTTCAGTGTATATACACTGCTGGCCACTGTAAATGCAACACCCTGAAGGAAACATGCAAATAACATGAAATTTACAACATGCATTAGCGGAGGTGAGATATGCAAATGATTAGAATTTCAGCTCAGACGCACATCACGCGCGCCTATGGCGCCACTTCAAAGCGCTATTTAAGGCTTGGAGATTTCGATGATTTCAAGTTCGGCAATTGTGTTTTTCTTGTGGTTTTTTCAAAAAAACGATCAATTATGCCTCGTCAAAAACAGCGATCATCTTTTGATCAAGTATCGGAGTTCGACAGAGGAAGGACAGTGGCCTACCGAGATTGTGGATTATCTTTCAGGGAAATCGGTAGTCGTGTTGGACGAAACCAAACAACTGTAATGCGGATATGTGATCGTTGGATGCAGGAGGGTACGACGGACCGGCGTGTTCGATCGCATCCACCTCAGCGCACCACTTAACGTGATGACAGGCAAATTGTGAGCATGGCAGTGACGGATCGCTCAGTCACACCACGAACCATAACACAGCACATGCAGTCTGTAACGCATCATCCAGTGTCTGCGCGTACCATTCGACGCCGTTTACAGCAGAGTGGTCTGTCCGCAAGACGTCCATTTCTTTGTCTACCCTTGACGCAGAACCACAGACGTCTCCGCCGCCAATGGTTCGATGACAGAAGGATGTGGACGGCAGAATGGAATGAAATTGTCTTTACTGACGAGTCACCCTTCTGTCTGCAACACCACGATGGTCGCATTCGAGTCTGGAGACTCCGTGAAAAGAGGATGCTGAACAGCTGCGTTATGCACCGCCACTCTGGTCCTGCACCGGGTATTATGGTATGGGGCGGTATTGGATATCACTCTCGCACACCTCTAGTACGCAATGCCGGTACTTTAAACAGCCAGCGCTACATCTCCGAGGTGTTGGAGCCAGTTGTCCTTCCTTACCTTCAGGGCTTGCCCACAGCCATATTTCAACAGGATAATGAGCGACCACACGTGGCACGCATTGTCCAACGGTTCTTCGTCAATCACCAGATTGAATTGATTCCCTGGCCGCCTCGCTCTCCGGATCTTTCGCCGATAGAAAACATGTGGTCCATGGTTGTTCTACGATTGACCCAGATTCCATCCCCAGCTGCCACAGCAGATCAACTTTGGCAACGTGTGGAAGCTGCTTGGTCTACTGTACCCCAAGAACTCATCCAAAGTCTCTTTGAATCAATGCCGAGGCGTGTGGCAGCGGTGATCTCCAACAATGGCGGCTACTGTGGCTACTGATTTTGGCAGGAACCACACTTCACAGAAGTGTCTAAATTTAATCATTTGATACTTGGTCAACATGTTATCTATAAAATAAATTTTGTTGTGATATCTCTTGTCTTTCTTGGTGTTGCAATTTGGGTGGCCAGCAGTGTATATATATATAGAAAGCCGAACTGAACTTTTAACTATGAACTTTAAACTTCATAAAATGTTATTTGTAAACGCATATAATGTCTGGCTCAAGAGTGCGCCGCTAGCACGAACATTATCACGACCCCTCTACTCTGTTTGGGGAGAATAATAAGACTCCCGCTTTGGATTCCGTCGTAGAAGGACTACGTTTTTTTTCAATTCCAAATGTAAATAAACTTTAATTGTTCATTTACGATGGTTGTTAGTTTATGTTGTGGATGTTCTTATGCAACCCCGCGCCCCAAATATATATATATATATATATATATATATATATATATATATATATATATATATATATATATATATATATATATATATATTATATATATATATATATATATATATATTATATATATATATATATATATATATATTATATATATAATATATATATATATATATATATATATATATATATATATATATCCATTGCATTGCTTATCTGTCAAAATTTACTCACTGTCAACTTGTTTCAGGGACGTAAAACGAAATTTCAACTGCGATGTAAAGAATAATATCCTTCAATAACTTAAAAGTTTTCCCGGGTGAATCAAAATCTAAATACCCGATATCAAGCGGAGAGAACTTTTAATGATAAAGTATTCCAGTCACGACGATTAACATTCCAAAGCAACGCAGCGTCTGGAATAATAAAAGAAGGCGTTTGAAAGGCAAAGATTTATCCTTTCAAGTAACAGGTGAAAATATTCTGAAATTCAAAATTCGTTATTTGTGCCCAACAGAGGAAAATATGCTTCTCTGAGTATGCTGTAAATCTTTTGGTTGGATGAGTATTTCTTGAAATGAAGAAATGTTTCGTAAAGAAATGGATATTTCTATATTTCTAAAGCATTTCATTCATTTTAAAGATTTACAAAGAGGGTGAAATATTCAACAGTTAAATATTATTTTTCAGTGTTTCATATAAATTTGTGTTATGAAAAACGATAAAATTAACTAGAACTCAATGAGATGAAGATAGTGACTAAATAAAAAAAATTCCATTACCTTGTTATATCATTAACAGTGCCAACAGTACCGACAAAACAAAAATGTGTTCCTGAGTAGCTCCTTATGCAGGAAATAAAGAATGAAACTCACGAGCCTAAAAACTATTTTAAAATTAAACCCTCGCCCGAAAATTAAATAAAAATATTCTTGAAAGCACTACAACAGGCAGAGAGGGGAGCAAATTACAAACTCCCTTACATGCAGGGCCTTTTTATCGCATGGGCAAATCGGGAGTTTGCCCAGGGCCCCCTGATGCTAGGGATCAGGCCCAAATAGCATCTGCCCAAGTCCCAAATAGCACAAGTCCCAAATAGCATCTGCCCAGGGGCCCCCAGCGTTGTTAATCGCACCCTGCTTACATGTATAATTCTTTTAAGCACCCATGTGTTATACACATATGAAAGTTTCATGATTAAACCCCGTATCTTGCTGTGTTATCGTTGGCATTAGTTCTAAGTAATGGGAATACGTATCGAACTAAATTTCCGATCCTTTTTTTCTCTCTTTAACTTTTTGCCGAGATATGTCAGGTATCTCAGTTTTTCTGGCTCTTCAGTGTACGTATAGCTGCCCACTGAGGCGTTCTAAGTAGGCTATTCTCTTAGGCGTTTTTAAAATTAATAAAATCGTGTCCAAGAAAAACAGAGTCCGAGTTGTGAATGAGGCCACATCTCAAAACAAAAACTTAATAACAAAGAAAATGAACATTAAACATGTACAACATAATCAAAGGAATTTTAACTTAAGTGCAGGTTTAACAGCACGCTCCGAGAGCCGGTTAGCCTCCCGCAGGAGCTTAAAAACACGACCGCCCCGTCTGGCCGTTACAAGGGAGTATCTTCCAAAATCTCCAAGTTTCTGACTATATCTCGCAGTCCTTACTGTGTCGGCGTCTATCCCAATGCCTCGGAAATGCGTCTCTTTTCCAGAGAGGGGGCCGACAAATTTGTTGGTGACAGTTCTTCTTATCGACGAATATTTCAGCCATCTTTATTGTGCACCAGTATCAAACTCGCATTGAGCTATTGCTAAGAAAGACAGTTTTACGAGGC
Organism: Dolomedes plantarius; assembly: GCA_907164885.2. NCBI lineage: Eukaryota > Metazoa > Arthropoda > Arachnida > Araneae > Dolomedidae > Dolomedes > Dolomedes plantarius. Next base: position 20,837,193 of record OU015493.1, on the reverse strand, counting down.
GATGGGAGACGCTTCTGTTTTTCAAAACAGATATTCCCACATCTTGCTCGGGAAACCGATATGCCTGGGCTTAACTTTCAGGCTAAAATTTCTGGCGGCATTTGCTGGTAACGGATTTGTAATCCGCTCGGAATCCACACACGTGTTCAAAACGGTGGGAACTGGAAAATGGTATTCCGATAAGCCCGCAGCTGTGTTCGTGCACCCTGTGAGGTCTTGGAAAAAATAACCCCATGCTTTCATGACTCTACAACACTGTTATTCCCTGAATCATAAAAATAAGATATAGCCTCTATTACATATTTCAGTTTTGTGGACATCTTTGAGACACATCAACAGTATGCTGGGTATGCATGTACGTATGATAGCAACATTAATGTGACTAATTACTTCGTCTGGTGAATTTAGATATGGAAATTTACTTCATCTACTAAAGCTTTACGTCAGAGAATGATCACACAGCTCCATAAAACTCTTTATTAAAGCTTTAGCCTAGGGTTAAAATTTATGTAACGCATTCATTTTTGCTAGGGTTTTTTTTCTTTTGAGAAATTATGCTGGGAGATAATTTCAAAAATTTGAACCTCTCTGGAAGCTCATCTTCGATCCTACACCTGAACTTGGGAGAGCAAGCTTAACCCTCAAACGGTACAGTGGGGGGGGTCCGATCCGACCCAAGGGTGTGTCCCTTCCCGTACTCTCCCCTCTCATTGTAAGAGATCGAGTTGACAAGAAACCCTACCAGATAGACATACTAGACCACCTTACTAGATACAGAAATAAGTAAAGACGAGTGTCTTTGTTAAAAAAGCATTGTTCATGATCACTAGTCAGTTTAAATTTTTATTTTTAGATTTTTTAATTCGATTTTGAAGGCCAAAAATGACAGTATATATTAGTTTTTACATTTTTGTAGACGGAAAGTTGGTTTTAATAACTTCTAAAACTAGGTAGACTAAATTGCATATTAGACAAATAAATAATCCAACAGAGATAGATAAAAATAATACGAATATAGACAAAAAACAAACAGAAATCAAGCAGTCTGGGCATCCACGCACCAACCGCAAGATTCTGTATAAGTGCTGGAACTGAACCATAAAACAACACAGAGGTAACCGACAGGTCTCGTCATCAGGGAGCCTAACCAAATCAGTTACCTCAAGGGGAACTTTCTGAATAGGATGCAGGTAAATAAAGTTCTGAATAGGATGCAAAATAAAGTTCTGAATAGTCTCAATAAAGAGTGTCATTTCACTGTGTTCATCACAAATTTTCTTTAGGTACCAAAGATTCTTGTGAAAAGAGTTATAAAAGATTTTTTAAATGTGAAAAAAAATATGCTAAACATCTTATTTTGGAGCACAATTAAAATCTCTGAAGCCGAGACAATTATAAATTTCAACGCGACGTATATAAAATGAATTTTATAAATAGAAATTGGGCAAGCAATACGAAATTGCTTCTGCGAAAATTCAATAATATTGCTGAACTTTGTTTCGCACGTGATTTAAATAATTACACATTTTAACTAAGTTAGAGAGATTCTGGATATCGAACAGGTGAAAAACTCCATTAGTACAATTAGGTTTCAGAATAGCTCAAAGCATTAGGAGGAAGGTTATATAATTAAAATCCACACTCGTTAAAATCAGATTAGTTCCAAAATGCTTCGATTTACTCCGCGTAAGAGCAGACAATTAGATCCTCTGCTTGAAGATTAATTAGATGAATAATTTTTGAAGCAAACAACGTATTCTGAACATACAGATGAATATACAGTTAAATGAAAATTCTCAAGGGAACTAGAAATAATTCTAGGTAATGCATTCACAAGCACTACGTTTGACATGTAGCTTTTTATACTTTCTATGATAAAAATACTCTTTTTGCTTAGTCTGGTTTGAATAAAAATTTTATGTTTTGAAGTCTAGAAATATTTCGCTTTATAACAATGTAAATTTCTTAGACGAAATGTTATGCCCTTGTCACTTGAGTTAATATATAGGAACATGAGAATATAGAGAGGTTTTTTTTCACTGAACTCTAATTGTATATAACGTGGAATAATCAAAAAGTAGCTTTCGAATAATTCTTAAAAGTATTCTTTTAATTCTAAAGTATTTTTTTATTTTAGTTGCTAGCAGTTTTATTTTTCCCTTTTTATGTATTTAACAAATAATTAACTAATCCTCTTTGAATAAAGTTTACTTAACAATTTCTAGAATGGCAACAAGAGAGAGCTGGTATTGAAGACATCGTCGCCAGTAATGAACATTTTAAATTGGTGAAAGGACTTTATTGCAGGGAGATTTGTCAATGGAGTTCTCTCTGCTAGTCTCAAACATTGTTTTGTCGGTCAGCAACTGTTCAGAGGTACTTAAGTAGTTTTAAACACACTTTAAAGCAACATTCGTGTAGACGTAACATATATATACGTATTTTGAAGAATTCTTTTCTATCCTCACAAGTTAGTACGAAAATAAAAATTCGTTTCCTACGTAAGATATTCAGAAATATCAATTATAGGCGTCTATAAAGTATACTACCACAATATCTTTCCCGCCTGTTTGTATAACCCGCAGACGTAAATTTCACCATGGATTAAAAATGTTTCCTATATTCTGTAGTGGCCTATAATATGCAGAGGATTGAGCGCCTGTTCAACAGCTTACCTTCAACATACCCTGTACCACCAAGTTAAAGCGTGGTTTGATGATGCAACTAGAGCGTTCAACTTTTATTTATGATACAGCATATGACTAGATACTCAAATAAAATCATTACGTTCAATTTTGGAATTTTCAGTAGAGGTATAAAAAGAAAAACAATTTTTTCCTGTAGGAGGAAAATTAATGAGGTCTAAAATTTCAAACATAGGGTCGTAAGGCGAAATAAACAGTTCCAGAACAAGATTCAAGAATCTTTTATTAAACATTTACGGAAGGGTTTGTGACATGAAATAGTTAATTATTGTTGTTGTTGTTGCTTATGCCCCTTGACCGACATCAGATCAAGTCCCGAAGGCTATGGGCGAAGAAGGTGCGGCTCCTGTTTTGAATTTGCCCCACTAGGGTCGGAGTCCGACTTGGCTAAATAACCGGTCCCATAATTTTGAACAGAGTCAAGTGACGAGACCGGGACACTTGACCCCGCACCTCCAGAGGTAAATTTGAGAACTCGGAGGATATTGTAGCCACGCCCTAATTTACGTGCCCCGGCCACCATTAGTGAACACGACGGTAGATTTGCAGCGACGAGCATCGAACCAGGGACGTTCAGATCACTGGCCTGCTGCTCTTGCCAACTGGGCTACCGCGCCCACAGTTAATTATTGAAATTCTATGTAGGAATTTGTTGCTAAATTTCAAAGGTAAAAAGCAGATTTTCCTGTAATCAAAATATTCGTAACCCTGTAGAAAAATTTCTTGAAAAAGGACTTTTTTACTCGTCCGGTAACATTTAAAAACACATCAAAGGAATTCTAAATTTTTTAATGAGGAGTAAGTGTATCTCGAAAAAAAATCGCTATGTTTCCCTGAATCCCGATCCCATAACTATATTTTTAGTTTAACATGGGAATCTGGGGCTTCTCGATTGTCGACATCTTCTGTTTTAGCAATAAGTTTAAGCTTTAATTCCGCCGTAGAGCATATACGCGTTCATTCGCAGGATATGGTCAAAGTATCAAGAAACTCGCTTGAAAACAATAACTGAAATGATATTCAGGAAAGGGATCTTTGGCTTCGTCATTTACTAACTTTTACTTCTCTCCTTTCGACTTTCTTACAAGCAGTTAGTTAAAAACTCAGGTGTATTTGGGTACGAGAGAGGAAGACTGTAAGTCTCACTTTTAGGCGACATCGGTTATAAATAAAGTATTTTAGAAGCTCATTTTCATACCTATAAACTCTTCCTGGCTGTTTTTGAAAAAAGCTTCCGATAATACACAGCAGCCTAAAATTCGCCTCACAAATACAAAAGTTTTTTAACGTTTAATCTGCTGATTACAGACAGGAAATTTCGGTGCTTTTATTTAATTACATTAACATGGCGTGTCAGTTTACAGCGCTGATTTTCAATCTCCATGCTAAGTTGGAGGGAATATTCCTCTAAATATACTTCTTTGCGTAGATATCTGTATTCATTAATTATGATTTTTATATGAAGTTATAACATTTAAATAAAGAACGCAAAGTTTTTAATACATGAAAATTTTCCGTTTTTAATTTTTTATAGGGCATTAAATTATTCATGCGTCTCACAACAAAATCAACATTGTTTTATGAGAAAAATATTTTCGCAGTAAAAATAAAAGTTTTTTAATATTCGCACTACATTCAAAACTCAATTTCCAAATGCAGCAACCAGAATTCAAAAGTATGCATATGCTAATATGGGATTGGAAAACACTGAAAAGAATTTTACCGTGACTTAACGTTGGGTCTGACGATCTGTGACAAGTACTATTTTGTAGTCTGAAGAAAAGTATCCATAACCTCAAGGCCATGTTGGACTAACATCCCTCAATTGGAGATCTTGCAATTAAATCAGGTATTAATTTAATGCCCTATAATAATGAAATACGGAAAATTTTAGTATTTTAAAAACTATGCGTTCTTTATTCAAATATTGTTGCTTCATATTAGAATCAGAATTAATGAGTACAGATATCTGAAAAAGTATATTTCAAGGAAAATTCTCCTCAGCTTAGAATAGAGTTAAAAATCAGCTCTGTTAACTGATGCGTCATGTTAATAGAATTAAAAAGAAGTACCGTAATGTCCTGGCTGTAATCAGCAGATTAAACGTTAAAAAACTTTTGCATTTTTGTAGCGGATTTTTGGCCGCTGCGTATTATCGGAAGCTTTATTCCAAAACTGTCGGGTAAGGTTAATAGGTCTGAAAATGAGCTTCTAAAATACTTTATTTTCAGATTTCGTTTTAATCAGTATGTCGGAATGGGAATGTTAAATAAGAAGCAGAAATGTGGCCATGGTTGTCAAACTGATAAAGCCTAATCCTCCTTAAATGATATAAAAGGATTTCCGCTAATTTTAAAAACAAAACTTTTTACGTTCAGTACAGAAGATCATAATATATTTTAGCCATGTAATAGAGCTCACCGCCCACGTCACCAGAGAGAGCCTTGATTGCCTTTGCTAACGAGTTGCAGACAGAGTGGTTGTAATATTAACATGTATAATAAGATTTATAAGATACTTATCGTGCTCGAGTATGCAAAGTTTCGGGCAAAGGAGAGAAGAAAAAGCCAACGTATTCTAAAGAATTCATCAAACGGATCCTTTAATCATATTCATAGAATTATCACGTTTGATGGCCTTGTGTGAATATTCCTGCCATAAGATATTTGATCGGTCGAGCAGTTGCAATTCACGCACGAGCTGAAACTTCACGAGAGAGTTTACAATAGAATGTTCTAAACTCTTCAATCATCTACTGATGAGCTTCAAATGACATCCAACGCGCAACGAAGCTTCAGTCTAAGCTAGAGATTATTTACCTCTCCCGTAACAGGATTCATGCCATATTAAATACCTATGCTTTAGCATGTTTGTGAATCAGATGATAAATTTTTTTGAGATATGTTATAGTCATATCAGCAATTAAATTCTGAGTTTGACATCCAGTTTTCAACGGAAATAGATAACGTTATTAATATATATATATATATATATATATATATATATATTTGTTTACCTTCAGCTGTTATTATATATACTAGCTGAGTGGCAACCCGATGTGTTACTTTTTCCATTTAAAATGAAAGGGTTCATTTCTTAAAGATTAAAAACTGTTTAATCACTTTTAAAAATATATTAGAATTTTCAAAAAACGAAAAAATTATTTAAAATTCTCTTTTTCAAGTTTCGGTTTTCGGCTTTTGAAATAATTCTTTCAAATTTCCGTTTTCAAATTTTGCTTTTTAAACAAAAAGGAAGTTCATTCAATTAGAAAAAATTCTAAAGGTTTTAACTTCTCATTTCCTAAACCAAGAATTATTTCTGGTACTTTAAAATTATATCTGGATTTCAATTATTAAATGACTCGTTCTCAACTAATTATTTTTCCTTTTGGCAACATGGCCGAATGTGAATATTAAATCTCGTGTGAGAAAAAGTGATTAAAAATAGAAAGACAGTTCTGATGAATTCAAAATTGGTAGCGTAAGAATCCTCATCACTCCCTCATTAATTAGGAACAAATATCACGAACTTGTCGAAATTATTAGTGAGTAAAATAATAAGTCGAAAAATTACGAACTCGGCATTCAAGTTACATTAAGATACAAAGGCAATCAGCGCGGGAAATTTCAAAAGTGACTTTTGTAAGTACGCTTTTTTAGAATGATAACTTTTTTTATTAAATGTATTTGGTATATTTTGGAAGCTGAACATCTAGAAAATGCCGATAAATCGTAAAATTAACATTAATAGTTGCAGAAAACCGAAATATTTGTCCATCAAAATTGTCGATTTCGTGAAATTCGGAAAACTGCTTTGGGGAAAAAGCTTCGTTTGCAGTGAAAAATATTTTTAACTTTTTAAAAAAGCGCATATCCTTAAAGATGAAGAGTTGTAGAACACATGGAAATAAAAAATTTGTAGATTGGTGGGTGGAAAAGTTTAATTTTGCATGCATGAAAATAGTGGAAATTTGCGAAACGGAAAAGACCTGGCCCACCCGGAATGACAGCTGTTTCTGTTGTCCGCTTCTTTTGAGTTCGGCGGTTTTAATTTACTAATTAAAAAATTCTAAAGTTTTTTAAAGTTGAGGATGGTATCAGTGCACACGTCATGACCGTCCACGTCCGTCGGTACCAGTCGCGATATCCTGCTATGCTCGGTTCGCGAGATTAGCCTGTCCCCGTGACTGCTCACTAACAAACGTTTGTTTACCTTAAGCTGTTAATAGTAAGATATATATATATATATATATATGCGATCCGCAAAAAAGATACTATGCCTTGGCCAGGGTTCGAATCCGGGTCTAACCATCATATGCTATGGGCAGCCAGCGAGGGGGAACTATGATCCGTGATAGCTGTATGAATGTGAAACGTGCATATTTTGATGGCATTTATTATCCTCTCACACTTTTTCAGTTCTCCCTTATCTTTTTATTTATTTATTTATTTACCTATTTTTTATTTTTATTTTTTTGTACCGCCCGCCCTTCAATAGCATCCTAATGTGTACTGAAATGCAGAAAGTAATTAATTCCCCCCTCATACCCCTTCCCATTCCCCACCCCACCCCCACCCCAATAAAGGGTAAGTAATTGCACGTATGGAAAAATTGCTACCTCTAAAGAGATGCTCTTATAATATCCTAAAGGTGAAAGTGAAACAAGTCCACACTGCTGTGGGAATATCATAGAGGCGCATATCTACAGAGGCTGTTCACACATTTTTTAGACGATGTATATTGTATTCACAAAACTAAATTACATAAAATTCTTGTGTTTTAAATGTTCTATTTGACATCCCTTATTCTGAACTATCTTTCGACACCGCAATTTCCAGGATAATAATGCCTTTTGAAGTGTCAGAAGAGGTATTCTATCCCATTCCTCCTGAACAGCTTTCCAGAGTCCTGTAAGGGTTTTGGGACGACGTTTGGATAATGCAGATTTTAAAAGTCCGAAAGCACAAAAATCCATAGGTTCCCATTTTTCTTTGGAGAAGTGTTTCTCATATAGAATTCTGCAGCGTGTCCTGCGTTCAGCGATATGATTTGGAAGAAGACGATGCACATTGCGTTTTTTCGCTTTCTTAAGATTTAAATCAAAGTTTATCATTTTGTTTACAGTGGACACCGAGCATTTTAATGATTTTGCCTGTCCTTTGACTAGGGGGATTTTCTTTTAACATTAAACAACGTACCTTTGCAATAGTCGAAGATGTCCGTTTTTTCCTTGGATACTTGTTTGGAATTTTTGTCCCACTTGAGGCTCCAATTTGACGTTTTTTTTCCTTTCTTGTTGACGATATTACCTATCGACGCTTTAGATATAACAAAACCATGACTCTCACATCGTATTTGGATAACGGAGTATGCATATTTCTGTTCGGAAAGAGCATAAATGTAGCCTTCGAACCACTGCTTTGTTAAAAACGCCATTTTGAATAAAAACAAAATTTTCAAGCCGCAGACGATAATTTTGACTTTTTAAAAACATAGTACAATTGCAATTATTTCTTTTGCAGCAAACGATTTTTTATTACCGCTAACCAAAATCGTCTAAAAAATGTGCGAACAGCCTCTGTATTATACTAGAATGATAATGAATCTGTATTACGCTGGTCTAATACTTTAAGATACTTTAATAATATAGTCCTATTACACATAATATAGTCCTATTGCTCGGTCAAAATTGATGTGAAAACTAGCCAAGATGGACCCCGACCCTTGTGGTGCTAATTAACAACCGTAGCCCGAAGCCGATATGGACCTGGTCTGGAACTTCCAACCAAGGGGCATAAGAAACAACAATAGCATATATATATATATATATATATATATATATATATATATATATATATATATATATATATATATATATATATAATATATATATATATATATATATATATATTGCGCGTGGTATAAAGGGCTTAAGTCAAAAACAGAGGTTTAAATATACCAAGATATTGACTTAAAAGGACGTAAGGTAGCCTAGTGGTACAGCTTAGGGCTTCGCACGGGGGAGCATAGTTCGAAACCTAACGATCTCCATTAAATACCTTCGTGTCTAGGCTGGATATAGACACATTAAATCTGCAGACCGGGAAGTCCTTCTATGAGGTCAAATAGAGTGGGAGAAGGTACGACCCCTCCCCCAGTTGTTACCCCTGGGGGTTGTTCGGCAAAAATTGTGGTTGCACTAGGCCAAGTCGACTCCGACCCTTTTGATGTCTTTGTAAACCGGAGCCGCAACCCTCTACCTGCTGCCATCTATGGAACTGATCTGAAGTTCTTCCGGCCAGTGGCATGGTAAAAAAAGTTTTATCTTAAGTTTAAATAAAAACATAAAGTGGGTGTCTTGCGCTGATTACATTGCACCAATTTATTGATAAGTAAAAGTCAAACGACTGATTTGAAAGTGCTCACGACGCCGAAGCACTTTCAAATGGGTGGCCCCAAAGAACGATTATTATCAGCCACTAATTGCTTGGCGAACTCACTATATGCCAGATGAGCGCCAATCGATCAACCCTCGAAGAACAACCCTAGTTGAACTGTAACTATCAGATCCCCATTCTAACACCTTTTATAACCCCATCTAGTTTATAAAACATCATTTTTTAAGGTGTGATATTTGGTTTAACTTTAAAAAAAGGTGTAAGTCATGTCATGCCGACAGAATGACGTCAAACAAGCGAAGTAAAAGCAAGAAACAAACGAACAACTTTCGTGGGACAGAAAAATATAAAGCGAGGACCACACAACTTTTCATGCAGCTCACATCATTGCTGTCCCATTCATTTCTCTGATATGAGGCGCTGAAAGGCAAAGTGGTGTAAGTCACATTTTCAACTTTTTTTTTATTTGAGGCCAAAAATGTAATCTCCGTGTTCAATTTATAGTAGAACTGCAAATAATTATTATTTGCAATATTATAATAATTATTATGAATTATAATTTTTTCCATTTATAGTGGAATTTTTTGTAGTTTTTGCAGTAAAACGCTTTGGACTTACACCACTTGACTTACTGACTTACACCACTTTGCCTTTCACCGCCTCATATGTGTAGCAAACTGGAAGGTCAGCTGATAGGTGTACAAATATGATATGATATACATGTTGATGTGAGACTGATACGGAAAAAAAATCTCAACTCTGGTAATAGCTACTGAGAGCATGTTTACAACAGAATATTCATCAAATCAAGGATTCACTAAGATGCTAATAAGACCAAACGCACTTTTTTTTCTTAACCTTTTAGCCCGAGTCCTACTCGGGGTAGATTTTTTTTCTTGCATCTTATTGTCAAACCCGAATCTATCTCGGGACAAGTTGATTTGGGCTTTATTCAATAGATGGCAGCACCAATAGTCTATACCAGTGCTCCGCAACCGCTGTGCCGTGGCACACTAGTGTGCCGCGATGATTTTATCGATTATGATAATAAAAAAATTAACCACCGCATTAAATAGAAATTTTTCTAAGTAAAAATTTCTAACTTTTTGTTAATATGTAATTTTTCTAGGACGAAATTATACACAAAGCAAAAACATGTTGTCAGCCATACATTGTATGTATGCTCGAGCGTCATATTTCTGGATTTCAGTTAAGAAAGAATATCCACAAATTTCTGACAAGGCCATTGCAATTTTGCTCCCTTTTTCTGCGACATACTTATGCGAACAAAGTTTTTAGACACTGGTTCTAATTGAAAATGACAAACTATCCGATTTAAAGAGCCTTGACCATGAACTGTAGCTCCTTCTAATATAGAGCCAAATATAAAATGCACATTTATCAAAGCAATCTGAAATATCTCATTAATAAATTAGTTATATTTAAATTAACTTTGATTTATTAGGCTTAAGTAAAGACCAAAAAACAAATTTTAATATAAAAATTTAAAGAGAAAATTTTTTTACTTGTAAACTATAATTTTATATTTGTGTTCTTGTGTTGGTGTACAGTTCAAAATGATTTATATAAAACTTAAATGCTTATAATTATATCGATACATAGAGCTATTTTGTTGCATTTTTTTATCTAATAAAAACATGTAATTTATATATTTGCAAGCTTTTTCTTGTGGTGTGCCGCGGAATTATCGAAAAAAACGTTGTTGAGCCATGGAAGATAAAAGGTTGCGGAGCTCTGCTTTATGCAATAGCGTATTTATGCAATAGAAAATTTTTTTACTTGTAAACTATAATTTTATATTTTTGTTCTTGTGTTGGTGTACAGTTCAAAATGATGTATATAAAACTTAAATGATTATAATTATTTTGGTACATAGAGCTATTTTGTTGTGTGTTTTTTTTATCTAATAAAAACATATACGTATTTATTGTAATTTATATATTTGCAAGCTTTTTCTTGTGGTGTGCCGAGGAATTATCGAAAAAAACGTTGTTGTGCCGTGGAAGATAAAAGGTTGCGGAGCTCTGGTCTATACCATATCTTGGGAGGTGAATTTTGGCTTTATTCAGTAGATGACAGTTTATGTACGTTATTTTGTACTAAACATTTGATTTTTGTAATAATAATAAAAATTGACTTTTTCGTACCAAAATTATCAAAATAACTTGACAGTTAAAAGGTTTTTAATAACGTCGTAGCTGTTAGTAACCCGGTTCTTTGCACTTCCCATTTTCACAGTAATGTTGCTTCATGCTGTATGTATGACGCCACTCTGAAGGAGTGAGGTCACAACTCCGTTTTTTCTGTTTTTATTTCTTTTTGTATCGATACTAGCTCCTTCAATCGATATGTAAAATTGTATGTAAGTACTCGGGTATAAAAGGGGAGTACATACTTGTAACTGGGAGCTTTTGAGCTTGGAGCATTTGTTATTGCCTTGACTTTTTTTTTTAGCTGTTTGGGTAAGTTACCCAACGCTATGTTAGTTACTATAAAATGTAATTAAACTTCTTTTATTTTTGATTCTTCGAGTCGTATTTTTTTTTCTTATCAAGACTCTGCTATGTTTCACTGAGGCAGCTTTATTTGAAAGATTATTCAACATGGTTATGGGCCCAGACGCCTTAGCATAGCTAATCTGCTTTCGGAAAAATGACTCGAGGAAGTTTATTTTTATAAGCTGATAGAGAATGCTCAGAGGGGGGGCCTTGACACCCCAAGTGTAATTGCACAATTAACTTTTGCTTCAAATGACGTTGGACTGAACTGGTTCCGGAAATTACGTTTTCACTCTAATTCGTCTAGTGCTCGCCTTGTGCTCATATTTTAAAACCATTGTGTGATACAATTTCATTAAATTCTTCCTGGAAGTGGTTTTGCTTTAAAGAATGGCGTCAAGTACCAGTGAAGTAAATTTTAGGATCGCGCTTTTAAGCGAAAGTAATTACTCAACATGGTGTACAGATATGAGGATGTTGCTGATAGAACGGGGGTGCTGGGAGATTGTTCAACGAACTGAAAAAGCACCTGAAGCACAAGAAGGTGAAACGGTGGACGAGACTGCAGCAAGGGACTTTAGAAATCGAAAAAACAGAGCGCTTTCGACGATTTACATGAGCGTATCGCCTCGATATCGTGCCCTGCTGGAAAAAGCTATTGACGGACCTGATGCCTGGGATAAGCTGAAAAAGTACTTTGAACCAGACAGTCGTGCTCGTGTCATGTCACTTAAGAATGAATTCTATTCCTGTCGTATGGAGCCAGATGAGGACATAGGGCTGTATTCAAGTAAACTAGCCAGTATTTTTGATAAGCTGAGTGAGGCTGGTCATGCTGTATCCGAAATAGATAAAATATTTCAGCTTATGCGATATCTTCCAAAGGAGTTCGATAATATTGTTCAAACGATATATCGGTGGGGGAAGGATCAATTTACTTTTATTTCTGTACGAGAAGAATTACTTGCCGAAGAAGCAAGGTTGAAACAGAGAGTTGCAGACCAAGCAAATATTTCTTATCTAACAAGAAACCGGCAGGAGGTGTTCCCGAGACAAGAGATGATTGATAATCCTAAGCAGGCAGATTCTCATACATTACAGAGAAGAAAATGTCACAAGTGTCACCAGCCTGGTCATCTTCGCAAAGATTGTCGTGTATCCGGAAAATCAAGGACTTATAAGCAATCTAAACGTTCAAGTTCCGAACGTGAACGATGTCAGTATACCAGTCCGAGTCGACCAAACAACAGTTTCCTGCTGGAAGCGTTAGTGACTGGAATTGAGGAGCGTTGTTGGGTGTTCGATACAGCCTCCTCGTCTCATTTTTGCAAGGACAGACACCTAATGTCCGATTTTACACCAGTTACAGATCAGACACTAGTAGGAGCAGTTAACGGTGTCTCTACCCCTGTTACAGGTAAGGGATCTGTAGTTATTTTTCTAAATGGTGAAAAATATACCTTAATTGATGTACTTTATGCACCAGAACTGAGGAAAAACCTCATATCTGGCCCTCGTGTTGACGAATGGGGAGTCAAATACGTAGGAGGTCATGGAAAAATAGATGTGATATCGCGCAACAAACTACTTTTTATTGCAAAATTAGTAAATGGACTTTATTGTATTTACCCAGAATATGAAAAATGTCATGATGCTCAGAAATTTCACTCAAAAATTGTAAAGGCAAAACACACCATCTCTAAATGTTCTAAAAATAGAAGTTCCACGGCTTTTGCTTCGGAAAGTTTAAATTTATGGCATAAACGCTTTGCTCACATAAATGCAGAATATATAAAATTAACATCTAAAAACAGTGTAAAAGGGTTACCAAAGTTAACGGGGGATCTTGATTCGTGTGATCCATGTCGCGAAGCTAAATCCAAAAGAGTTAGTTTTAAATCCCTGGATAGTATACGATCTCAAAACCCCCTTGACTTGATCTATATGGATCTGTGTGGTCCTTTCCCGAGACCATCGATCTACGGGCATTTATACTTTTTATCGGTGGTTGACGACTATTCTAGAAAAGTTTGGGCTTTCCCCCTTAAATCTAAAACAGAAGTATTTCAAACCTTTAAAAATTTTAAAACAAGAGCTGAAAGGTTCCTGGATCGGAAACTTAAATGTATTCGTACTGACAATGGTACAGAATTTATAAATGATCAATTCAGGGAGTATTGTGAAGACTTGGGGATCCAACATGAAAAATCTAACCCTTACACCCCAGAGCAAAATGGAGTATGTGAAAGGTTTCATACTGCTGTAAACGGGATAAATGTTTTACTTAGGGATAGCTGCATGAGTCAATGTTTTTGGCCAGAGGCTCTTTTACATTACACTTACACATGGAATCGTGTATGCCATGCTGGAATGACAAAAACACCATTTGAGCTCTATGGCGGACGACAGCCCTCGGTTAAACACTTACGGCCGTTCGGCACGAAAGCTTTTGTCGGTATACCTAAAAAATTAAGATTAAAACTAGATTTAAGGTCTAAACCAGGAATTCTTGTAGGGTATGCTTTGCAGACGAAAGGATACAGAATTTGGATGCCGAACGAGCATAAGATTATCGAAACCATAAATGTCACGTTTGATGAAAATCAAAAGGGCGGTTTGAGTGAGGCGACTGTGGAACGCGAACTGGACCCAGAGTTCGTGGGTTTTAAATTTCCCCTTGAAGATTCAGAAGAGTTGAATGTTTCAAAGCCCCAAACAGATAGTGAGAGTTCTGTATGTGATACTGATTCTGAAGTACCCGGTAACAAAATTGTAAACTGGACGCGTAAAGCTGTTCCAAGGACAAGTAGTAAAAAAACTGATATTTATTATTACGAGGAAGGAAAAGATGATTCGTCGAGTAGGTTGAGGTCATTGAAAGATGTTAAACAATATTGTATAAAAAATTATCTTAAATTTCAACCAGAAATTTTTGATTTTTCTTCCAAAAATAAATATTCAGGGATTATTGCTAGAACCAAAGCGGGTCATAGTAGCTTAATGTCAGAATGACTAAAAAAGGAAATTTACATTCCAAAATGTTTTAAACAGGCTATGAATTCCAAACAAAGTGAACAGTGGTTTAATGCAATGGAGGATGAATTAAACACTATGAAGGAAAGAGGTGTTTGGGAGTTAGTAGAACGACCTGAAAATGCTAAAGTGTTGGGTTGTAGATGGGTTTATACTACAAAGCAGGATGAATCGGGTAAGGTTAAAAGATTCAAAGCACGCTTAGTTGCCCAGGGTTTTCACCAACGCAAAGGTGAAAGTTTTGATGAAGTTTTTTCCCCAGTTATCAACTTTAGCTTGATAAGGTTCTTTTTCGCTGTACTCGTTTGCCTGAACCACTGGACACATTTGCAGTGTGATATTAAATGCGCATACCTATATGCCCCATTAAGCGAAGTAATTTATATGCGTCAGCCACCTGGTTTTGAGAAATCCAATTTAGTTTGTCGTTTAAAAAAGTCAATATATGGACTTAAGCAGAGCGGGCGAGAATGGTTTTTTAAAATTCACGCGGTATTAAAAGAGTTGGGTTTTAGAAAATTTGAATGGTGTAATTGCGCATATATTTTAGATTCAAATGTTATATTTTTATTATATGTGGATGACATAGTCGTGTTTGGGAGAGAACAAAAACATGTCGACACAGCTATTAAATTGTTGAAAAATAAATTTGACTTAACAATTTTGGGGAAAACTAAAAAACTTTTAGGGGTTGAATTTTTAGAAACTGACAAGAAACTTTTTATTCACCAACTTGAATATATAAATAAAATTTGCAGAACATATGATAGGTATTGCTATCCAATATCGTCATTACCTATAGCGAAGGGGGTTATTTACTCTAAAACAGTGTCCACAGGATAAAGTTGAAATTGAGGAAATGTCTAAAATTCCGTACAGGAGTCTTGTAGGCTGTCTGGCGTTCTTAGCTAACAGAACGAGACCCGATATTTCATACGCAATCAACATTTTTTCCCAGTTTCAACAAAATCCAGGAATGGTACATTGGATGGGACTTCTTAAGTTACTAGGATATATAAAATATACTAAAAATTTAAAACTCGACATTTCTAATATTAGTAACCTAGATCTTAATGCTTATTCTGACGCTGATTTTGCAAATAATCGTGATAGTAGAGTTTCGATGGGAAGTCATATAATTTTTGTTGATCAGGCTCCAGTAGTTTGGCGTTCTTTTAAACAGAAATCGGTATGCTTGAGCACCATGGAATCTGAATTTGTTTCCTTAACGGAAGCATCGAAAGAACTCACTTGGTATGAACGTATTTGCAAGGAGTGTGAGAAATTTAAAATTATACCCCAGAATAAAAACATCCCAAAGTTGTTTGTTGATAATCAAGCTACTATTAACTTTGTTAAATCCCCGCTTGAAAAGTATCGAACAAAGCACATAGACATTAAATTATTTTTTGTAAGAGACCTAGTTTACCAAAAACTTTTTGAATTAAAGTACATACAAAGTAAATCAAACTTATCAGATGTTTTTACGAAGCCACAACAAAAGATAGAACTAAAAAGATTTAGAGATGCAGTGTTTTGTGATAGTATGTTTAAAGATAATGAACTCTGTAAATAAAATGATGGACTTTAACTTAAAGTGAGACATTTGAAGTTGTTCTAATTTTTTTTTTCAATGCTTGTGAACTGATATTTTCCTATATTATGTAATGTATATTTGTATTATGTAATGTATATATATACTCTTTTTGAAAGTGTAAAGAGGGGGGCTAATGTTAGTAACCCGGTTCTTTGCACTTCCCATTTTCACAGTAATGTTGCTTCATGCTGTATGTATGACGCCACTCTGAAGGAGTGAGGTCACAACTCCGTTTTTTCTGTTTTTATTTCTTTTTGTATCGATACTAGCTCCTTCAATCGATATGTAAAATTGTATGTAAGTACTCGGGTATAAAAGGGGAGTACATAATTGTAACTGGGAGCTTTTGAGCTTGGAGCATTTGTTATTGCCTTGACTTTTTTTTAGCTGTTTGGGTAAGTTACCCAACGCTATGTTAGTTACTATAAAATGTAATTAAACTTCTTTTATTTTTGATTCTTCGAGTCGTATTTTTTTTTCTTATCAAGACTCTGCTATGTTTCACTGAGGCAGCTTTATTTGAAAGATTATTCAACAGTAGCTCTTGGCAGCATTCAACACATTGATTTACTTCACCATCGCCCTATATCCGTCCCTTCGCTATTCGAAAATTGAATGAATTAACTGATAATGATATAAGCTCAACATTTGCGATCGTTTATTGACAAACTGTGATCAAAATTGATGTCCATTTTGCCAGCATATATATGGGGATAGTTCTGGATGGTTCCATTCAACATCCGTTCTAAACTTTATTATTTACTAGCTGAAAACCCGCGCTTCGCTACGGAGTACATTGAAATTAAATACTACGGTCAATGTATGCAATTAATTCCAAAAAAAAATAAATATATATATATATTTATAATAAATACGACGATCAATGTATACAATTGATGTAAAAAAACATATTTATAAAAAAATCGTAAGGGATATTTTTATAGAGAAAATAAAGTCCAATCGTCTGCCGCATTAGCAAGAACAAAAATATTTTTTTGTCTATATTTTTGCACGTGACGATAAATTTATTTAAAGTACCAGAAAAAGAAATCACGTGATCGGCATTTAATAAATTAAATTCAAAAATTAATCTTTAAAAATTCACCAAAATCAGAAAATGGAGGTAAAGATTCGAAAAACATTTCATTTGAAAGGAATTTTTATCATCTTTCTCGTGATATAAATTTTTATAATCCTCAAATTATTATTTTAAATGCAAACATAAAAAAAGTTTAAAAAACAGCTTAAAAATTTAATTTTAAAAAATCTAAGAAGAATTTTTGAAAAATCTTTCTTAGTGCACCCCTACACTATTAGAAGACTCGCCATGCAAAATTTCAGCCCTTTAGGTCCAGCGGTTTGGTCTGTGCGTTGTATGTCAGTCAGTGAATGAATGAGTCAGTTACGGAACTGTTTTATATATATAGATTGTTTCATATACCCCCGTGGTATTAAGCTCCCCGTTGCTTTATCCCAGCTACTACTTCCATTATTTTCTCTTAACACTTTAGATGTTACGTGAGTATTTCTCCTACTTGCAGCCAGAGCAAAATGACTCCTCATACATAACAATTCTGGCGAAGTCATACAAACTCCATTAGGATAATGAAAATTTCAGCAAATAAATGCAGTCGGTTGATTCATAAATCACAGCTTCCAAAACTCTTCATCATCAGTTCTTACTCTGTCATAGTGAGGAATGATAGGTCCGTTCATCCGATAACCATCGATACCGCCTTCAATCACATCAGAGTGCGTGTAATCTTCGTAATTCCTTTCCCACAGGAAGTATTTCTCTTTCCATCATTGACAGAGCCGCTCCCTCGCCAAATCGGTTAAGTTCCTAAAACAAAAAGTGGAGAAAAGTGATAAAATAATATACAGTGATTTCCGCTTATAAGAATCACGTTCGTTATTACTGCTTTTGATTCTTATAAGCAGTTGATTCTTATAGCCGAAATTTAGGTTTTTGGACAGGAACACACACACACCTATATATACATATATTAGATAATTTACCATAAAATACTTTTTAATTTACGTTAATTATCTTTATTAAAATTATTTTCATAATTTTAAAAATACAACTTAATTTCTAGACCTATAAGTAGATACACATGATTATAGTAAGAGAAGAAAAAAATCCAATATTTGTTAACACATACCTGCTTAACAGTTTAACATTTCAACTACAGGAAGGGTATGAGAAAAAGTTTTCTATGGCAGTTTGACGTAATGAAGTTTTCAGGAGTCTGTTTATACCTCGTTCAATGCCAATAGTCTCAGACCAAGCTTCACCATCTAGCTTACGTTTCACGGTTTGATAACGTGCTGAATCTAATAATGTCACGTTTTCCTAAGTGATAGTGGACACTTCCCCGAAGATTTATGTGTTTCAGGGTTCAGGAAGCCGCATCCAGGATGTGGGAGGTGGGAAAAAAGAGTCCCTGTCTTTGTTTGTCAGTGGAGAAAAGTGAAATCGGATCCGCACGGTTAGGATGTCCCTGGGTCAAGCTAACAGGACAGTTTTTAGCTAAAGCATTTAAGGGGAAACTATTATGTTATGTCTAACAAAGAAAGGGATGCATTTTAACTTCGTACCTTTAGAGGGTTTAAGTGGCTTATTTGAAAAAAATGAAAGGAAAGCGAAGAGTGTAAACTGATTCTTAAAACCGGTGGATTGATTCTTTAAAGCGAAAATTTTAACATGGAAATAATACATTTGTTTTTGTTTTTGCGATATTGATTCTTATAAACGGTTGATTCTTATAACCACTGATCAATATAAACGGTGGTTACTGTACATTGTTTTTTTTTTTTACTGTACATTCCTCTGAAAATATAAATTCATATAAACATTGTAGAGTGTATTACTGCAGGTGTAGCTTTTATCTGAAGACACAAAATCTATAATATAAATTTTCCTTGGAGTAATCGTCATTATTATTACAATTTTTGTGTGACTAAGGGTCTTAATCGATTTGGAAAGTGAAAAAAAAGAGTAAAAAAGTCCAATTCAGTCTTCAGATTTTTTTCTTACTACAGGAAAAAAAATTGAAATAATTGTTTAATCTTAAGCTTACGGGGCCCATTTTTCCAATTCCCTCTTTAGAACGGGATATTTCATAACCCCTTTGTAAGAGCGGCTATTAAGGGGGATATATATATATATGTGTGTGTGTGTATGTATATATATACGGGTATATATATATATATATATATATATATATACACAAACAAAAACAAACACAAACAAACAAACAAACAAACACACACACACACACACACACATATATATATATATATATATATATATATATATATATATATATATATATATATATACGAGTATATATATATATATATATATATATATATATACAGTAACCACCGCTTATAGTGATCAGTGTTTATAAGAATCAACCGTTTATAAGAATCAATATCGCAAAAACAAAAACAAATGTATTATTTCCATGTTAAAATTTCCGCTTTAAAGAATCAATCCACCGGTTATAAGAATCAGTTTGCAATCTTCGCCTTCCTTTCATTTTTTTCAAAAAATGCCACTTGAACTCTCAAAAGGTACGAAATTCTTTCTTAAGTTTTTGAAAAGAAAGATTGATAAAACTTTGGGGTGGAAAACAGTCGTAAAATACATTCCTTTAGACATAACATAAGAGTTTCTCCTTATACGTTTTTGCTAAACACCGTCTTATTAGCTTTACCCAGGGGCATCTAACCCGCCCGGGTCCGATTTCACTTTTCTCCAGATAGGCACTCCTTTTTTCCCACCACTTACTTCCTGGTTGCGGATTTTTGGACCCTGAAACACATAAATCTTCCGCGAAGTGTCCACCATCACTTACGTAAACGGGACAGTGGATTCAGCACTTCAAACCGTGAAACGTAAACGGATCCATTTTGCTGAATCGGATGAACCAGATGCTGAATCAAACGTTTCACTGTTTGATTCAGAATCAAACCGTGAAACATAAGCTATAAAGTGAATCTTCGTCTGAGACTGTAATAAGCATACGTCGCTAGTATTCACTTTAGTTTTCTAACAAAATTGCCAGTTAGTGTTAGAACTGTTTGATAGTCGAATTCAAATATGATAAAAACAAGGAAAACTCTTAGTTTTTCTGAAAAACAGAACTTGCTAATTAGATATGATGCTCTTCCAAAGTGTAGTCAAAGAGAAGCTGCCTCTTGTTGATTTTAAAATCATGTGTTGTTACTTATAGGTCTAGAAATTGAGTTATAGTATTTGTTTAGAAATTGAGTATTTTTAAAATTATAAAAAATAATTTTAATAAATGATAAATAACGTAAATTAAAGAGTATTTAATGATAAATTATGTATATATGTGCCTGTGTGTTTATATATATGTACAAGTATATATTTGTGTATGTGTGCCTGTCCAAAGGGAAGTTTCGGTTATAAGAATCAACCGCTTATAAGAATCAAAAACAGTAATAACAAACGTGATTCTTATAAGCGGAAATCACTGTACATACATTCATATATATATATGTATATGTATGTATGTATGTATGTGTATATATATATATATATATACATACACACACACATATATACATATATATATATATATATATATATATATATGTGTGTGTGTGTATGCATATATATATATATATATATATATATATATATATATATATATATATATTCTTTCTTGGGCCTGTATTCTTGGGATACATGCTATCCCACCTCGTAAGGAAAATGTTAATAATTCACAATTATTTACTTCTGCAACAGTTAGACTGTAACTGATTCATTTAGTTTACTTTTCTTTTGATGAAACAACACTAAGCGATTGGCCGTTATTATCAGACATTTGCTTGTGAGTTTGAATTACATTTTTGCAACGGTTTAAAAAATTTTGCTAATATAAATGTTACTCTCTCTCTCCATTTACCATTACTCTATCAACGCAGTGGTATTTGAAACTTTGTCTCTTATTCTAATCAGCATCTCTAATATCGCATCCTTAGCCAATCTGAGCTCTACACATTCGTGACTAAAGTCAAGTCTAACAGCAACTCTGAGAATTCTAACTGATTCAGTCGCTTCAATCACTTTCTGAGAAGTCGTTTAATTAAAAGGGCAAATCTAGTCAATTAATAATCATCAGCATCCTCGAATCTCATCTTTTTCTCTCTTGGGGTCATACGACTGTTCACATAGGAGTCCGGCAGCGGAGCGTTAAAGGAAAGCTTTGGATAAAAGTGATATCAAAGCTAACGCACATAAATACTCCAAAAAAATTGAGTTTAAGAAAAAAGTTCTGCCTTTAATATGTACTGCAGAAACTAAAGTTTAATTTGAACCTAAATTTGTATATATTTAAGGTATATTTCTATTTTTACTATGAAACTGAAAATAGTGCATTTTTTCTTAATAAATTAAATTTTATCTATGCATGAAAAATACATTCTCTGGAGATCTGTAAACAAATTTAGGTTCAGTTTCAAGCAAATGATAATATGTACCATCTGGGAAAATTTCATGCAAAAATATGAGATAGTTCTAGAGATAACAAATGCGTTATATGAAAAAAACACATTTTGAGATAAATCCCTTTGAAGTATTGCCCTTTAAATCTGTTTACAGTAAACATCTGACACGTTTTTATTCATAACTTCCGTAATTATGAGAATTGTTTCAAGCGGATTGTCTTAAAATACTCAGAAAAGGTTAGTCTTTCATGTGCATTTTTTTCAAAAAATCGATATTTTTTTGGCGGTTTAACAGTCGCATGACCCCTTATATTCTTCTCTCACTTCTTTAATTCCCTCTCCTGGGGATTCCATTGACCGACTCTTCTAATTTTCAAGCCTCCCTCATTTCTGCTATTAGCTCGAGGTTTTAATTTCATGTTCGCCTCTGTCCAATCCTTCCTGAAGGGCATATCTTATATCTCTGCCCTCCCTTTGCTTTCACACTCTCCTCCGCTTTTTTTATGGCTTGTGACCACTGGCTTCTTGCATGCGTGGTCCACTGCTTCATCTATAAACTTCACTCACTTCTCAATTGCTACAATTTCCTTTTATTACCGCTGTGCTTTACCACTTCTTATCTCTCTTCATCTTTCTCAATTGCCTCCCATTTACGATGCGTTCTTTACAACATGGTTTTCTATCTTTATAGCCCCTTTTTCCATCATGCAATGTCACTACCCCGTGACATTCAATATTAAAATGGCCACACAAAATTCACCAATTTTGATATTAGTTTTTGTTTTAAATGCACGCTGATATGAGAGTTCTCATAGCACATTCTACACTGGTGAAATAAATTAAGAGAATTTGCATATTTTATCGAATTTCATGAAAAGAACTGAACTGAATGTAAAACCACTGCTTCTAGACAAAAATGCACATCTTGTACGTCAAATACGTAAGAGTACACATGTGTGTAGACGGAACCAGTACAGAAACAGGCTCTATAAGCGCGCGTAAGTTAAGACGCATTTTGTTCGCTAGCACACCTCGGCGAATTTCTTGGTGTTATTTTGCAGCAATCGATTAATTTCAAATTGTAAGAGTAAAAATGAGTAACCACCAACGTTTAGATGATGGAATGAGGTGGTGAATTGTGAGGAGGCTAGAAGCAGGCCAATCTCAAGTCCAAATATATAAAGAGTTCAATTTAACGCCCCGGTTGTCGTGTGTAACTTATGGAAACAGTTCCAGGATACCGGATCCATCGAGAGAAAGCCTGGCCAAGGTCGTCCAAGAGCCACGACGGCCAGAGAAGATCGCCATTTGTCGATTATAGCGAGGCGTAACAGGAGTGCTACAGCTTCTCAGTTCTCTCGTGACTTGTATGCAGCCACAGGAACCCGTGTATCAAGGGTGACTGTTTCCAAAACACTTCATGAGAGAGGGTTGTTTGCAAGAAGACCTGCTGTTTGCGTCCCGCTCACTTCTACGAACAGGAGAATCCGTTTATCATGATACAGAGAGCATAGAGATTGGAGTATGGATCAATGGGCGACCGTTCTCTTCACTGATGAGTCGCGGTTCAACCTAAACTCCGATTCTCACCATACGTTCATATGGAGAGAACCAGGGACCCGCTACCTACCCTCCAATGTCCGCGAAATCGACCATTATGGCGGAGGGGGTTTAATGGTCTGGGCAGACATCATGTTGGATGGCCGCACACCTCTCCATGTCTTTGAAAGAGGCACTGTGACTGGTGTGAGGTATAGGGATGAGGTCTTGGAGCCCTATGTTCGCCTTTTCAGGGTTGCAGTTGGCCCTGAGTTCATTTTAATGGACGATAACGCGAGGCCACATAGAGCTCTTCTGGTCGACGAATTTCTAGAGAGTGAGGATATTCACCGGATGGATTGGCCAGCTAGATCTCCAAACCTTAACCCTATAGAGCATGTCTGGGACGTTCTGAGGAGGGCGATTGCAACTCGCAACCCCCCTCCGAGAACCGTCCAGGGAATGAAAACAGCGTTGCTGAACGAGTGGGACCAATTGCCACAGGAAATGATAAACTGCCTTATTTCAAGTATGAAATCACGCTGTGAGACCTGTATATCTGTAAGAAGGAACCATACCCCCTATTAACCCATCTATTAAACCACTTTTTTGTTTATTCTACAACCGCTGTTTCATACCATCCGACTCCAACGAGTGTTACGCACGATCATGCTTGTGTATTACAATTATAGAATGGTTATTTGTTTTGTATTGTATCAATGTTTGTACATATCAAATGTCATTAAAATAGGTACAGTAATTCTAGAGATAATCGACCAAGTCTGCAAATTCTCTTAATTTCTTACACCAGTGTACAAAAATTGCTTCGAATGATGTTAAAGACAGCTTAACAATACTAGAGCTATCTTACTAAAAACAGAACGAACTTTTTAACGAGCTAAAGAAATTGATTTTAAACTGAATTTCGTAAGTCAGAAAAGCTATAAGAGAAGAAACCAAAAGTCTGCAAATCTATAGTCATTCTAAATTCGAAATAACCCTACTATTACAAGTTATTCTCAGTAGAGTTTTCTGAGAACCATTAACACAGCGAAACATGGCTTAGAGCGCCCCATCTTTAAATGCCTCATTGTTATATAACGATCGAATGAGAATTCCTGCTGCTCTCCTACACGTCAAATTCTATTTTTTTTTCTTTTCTATAACGACTAAAATTAATGGGGGGGGGGGGGGGGGGGGAAAATTGTTGATAAGGGAAACTCAACTCGGGTGATACGACAATCTCATGACTACTTTTTATCTGGAAGCACTATACAGGTGAGTCAACACTGCTCCCTTGGGGCTACCTCAATTTTCATCGAGCATCCCCCAGGGGCGACATCCGGAGGGCTCGCACATACCCCCACCCACTGACATCGTGGAAGGTCACGGATTTAAAGTGTCCATATCCAGTCTATACACGGAACACTGTAGGTATTAAAGTAGAAAAATTGAGACACTGTACCATTCCACTCGGATCAGAAGCCACGTTCTTCCACTATTTGCATAACGGCATTCCAACCTATAAGAAATATTCCTGGCACCTTTTTATTTTGTTTCTCCTTCCTACGCCTTCACTCACAACTCATAATACTGGCAAATAAATGGCTCATTTCAATATCTTGAGGAATTGTTCAGCCATCTCAAAACTCAAACAGGCCCTTACAGTCAGACTGGCTTCGTGAACCAAAACCGATCCGAGATTCATCTATCAACCCCGCTTCTTTAATCTAAAGGATTGTAAAATTATTAAATTAGTTAGTTTATATAAGCTCTAGAACTTCTTACTTGATAAGACTTTATTAGTTTAGACTAGCTGAAAACCCGCGCTTCGCTACGGAGTACATTCAAATTAAATACAACGGCCAATGTATGAAATAAATGCCAAAAAAATAATAAATATATATATTTATAATAAATGCGACGATCAATGTATACAATTAATGTAAAAAATATATTTTATAAAAAAATCGTAAGGGATATATTTTTTTTTTTAGATAATATCTAATCGTCTGCTGCATTAGAAAGAAAAAAAAAATGTTTTTTGTCTATTTAGTTGTTATTCGCGTGACGATAAATTTATTTAAAGTACCAGAAAAAGAAATCACGTGATCGGCATTTAATAAATTAAATTCTAAAAATTAATCTTTAAAAATTCACCAAAAATCAGAAAATAGAGGTTAAGATTCGAAAAAGATTTCATTTTAAAGGAATTTTTATGATCTTTCTCGTGATATAAATTTTATAACCCTCAAATTATTATTTTAAATGCAAACTTAAAAAAAGTTACTAAAACAGCTTAAAAATTTAATTTAAAAAAATCTAAGAAGAATTTTTCAAACATCTTTCTTAGTGCGCCCCTAAACTATAAGCAGAATCGCCATGCAAAATTTCAGCCCTTTAGGTCCCGCGATTTGGTCTGTGCGTTGTATGTCAGTCAGTGAGTCAGTTACGGAACTGTTTTATATATATAGATTAGAATGAATTGCTAATACGAATTGAAATCAAAACCATCCGTATCTACTTTAGTTTCAAATCATTGCCACAAGATGTCAGCAGTAAAATGTGGGAGATTTGTTTTATGTTGTTGTTTTTGCTGATGCCACTTGACCGACATCAACATCAGATCAAGTCCCGAAGGCCATGGGCGATGAAGGTGCGGCTCTTGATTTGAATTAGCCCCACAAGGGTCGGAGTCCGACTTGGCTAAATGACCGGTCCCGTAATTTTGAACCGAGTCAAGTGACGAGACCAGAACGCTTGACCCAGCACCTCCAGAGATAAATTTGAGAACTTGGAGGACATTGTATCCACGCCCTATTTTACGTGCCCCGATGTCTAACTCGAATGATAAAAACAAGAAACCCATGGCAAAAATTAAAACAGTAATTTAAACCAAAAGAAGCTAAGAACGTATTCAGCAGAATCCCTTCTGGTGAATTCCCCGAAGTTTATATTTGTTTGCTTGAAAAAAATATAAACCTAGTAAAATACGTTATGCGAAGCACAACTCAGAAAATAAATATGAGAAGATGCTTAACGCTTATAAGTGTAAATTCTATTAAGATATCCAACGATCATGGGAGAAGTTTGTTTTTACGGTGATCGATCACCGCTACCCCTAAATTTAATAAATAGTGGCGCCATCTAGTTACATGCTTAAAAGTTTAAAATGCTTTCGGGCAGCCCATAAAGGTTTATTGTGAAGTATACACCAGTTCAGTTATAATCAATTCTTCTTCTTCTTTCATCTCCTTGTCCAAGGTCATTAGACAAATCCGTGCACATCCCCAAGGTGAACTTGTTTCAACACCTCCAAAGGTTTTTCAAAGAGAATAGAATGATCGACTCCCAAACACAACAACATATGGTTACCCTCGGAACAGCAATTAGGGCATGGAAGATTTTTTGACTGTTTACTAAAAATCATGTTCTTAATGTGGCCAGTCCTTAATCTGGATAGTACTGAAATGTTACCTCTTAAAGGATCTCCGGGGCCGTAAAATTCGAAGTACCAAAAAAAATTGAGGGCCAGCCCTCCGCTCCTTCAAAATTTTCTCTCTTTAGAATGAAGAAGTGAATATCCTCAGAGAGAACTTCTCCCCCGTTGATAAATTATAATTGATTGTATTACACAATTAGCTATATATGAGGCGGTGAAAGGCAAAGTGGTGTAAGTCACATTTTCAACTTTTTTTTCATTTGAGGGCAAAAATGTAATCTCCATGTTTAATTTAGAGGGGAATTGTAAATAGTTATTATTTGAAGTATTATAATAATTGTTAAGAATTATAATTTGTTCAATTTGTGGTGAAATTTTTTGTAGTTTTGCAGTAAAACTCCTTTGACTTACACCATTTGACTTACTGACTTACACCACATTGCCTTTCACCGCCTCATATATAAAACAGTTCCGTAACTGACTGACTCACTCACTGACATACAACGCACAGACCAAACCGCTGGACCTAAAGGGCTGAAATTTTGCATGGCGATTCTTCTAATAGTGTAGGGGTGCACTAAGAAAGATTTTTCAAAAATTCTTCTTAGATTTTTTTAAATTAAATTTTTAAGCTGTTTTTAAACTTTTTTTACGTTTGCATTTAAAATAATACATTGAGGGTTATAAAATTTATATCACGAGAAAGATCATAAAAATTCCTTCAAAATGAAATTTTTTTCGAATCTTTACCTCCCTTTTCTGATTTTTGGACGATTGGACATTATCTAAAAAAAATATTAAAATACAGTAAAAGATATGTTCCTCAAACTGTACTATATCCTTTAGTATGTCCTATTAGATTTAATTTGAATATTTTCTTCTACATTATTTTGTCTATAAAATATCCCTTACGATTTTTTTATAAATGTACTTTTTTACATCAATTGTATACATTGATCGTCGTATTTATTATAAATATATATATATATATGTGTGTGTGTGTGTGTGTGTGTGTGTGTGTGTGTGTGTGTGTAGTGAAATGTTAAATAATATGGCAGCATATTAACCTAGGTTCAGGCCATGAAGCTACAGAAGGAGGAGCAGCTCAGTGTTAAAAATGTGTCTCACATTTTGTCGCCGCCACTAGATGGCGCGAGCGTGTAATAGCGGACGGCTTAACTAGACACGGACAACCATACCCTTTAATATGGATTTTTCGTATTTTTCCTAGCGAAAACAAGTTGTTTTATTTTAGTGCGTATTTAAAATGAATTTATTTATTCAGTTTAACAATTGTTTATTTTCATTGAAAATCTTTATTTCAAGTGCTTTTCTTGCTACAATTCATTAAAATTCTTAAAGGAAATGAGGAAATAAACTTTTTCAGAATAATTGTGTATTGGTTTCAGAATAAATGAGTTCAGAATTTTGTAATAATTTAATAAATAAGGAAATGAAATTACAGAAAAGAATTGTGAAGAAATTTTTTTATCATTGTTCATAATCTCTTATGGAAAAAAAAAATGTGAGAAATAATACTGATTAACCAAAACACACACATAGTAATATAAGAATATTTTTATTTGCAGATAAGTATGAATAATACATCATATATAACAGGCCTTTAAAAAGAAAAGCAACATTTTCTATCAATCACAAATAAATTCTTATCAGGACTAATAAAATAGGAAGTCAATTCAGTATTTAATCAGACAATACTTTAAAATATCTTCCTTTGGAAAAAAAAAATCAGTCAAAGCATCTCAGATTACACTTTTTAAAACTGGAGGTATAATCGTCAAGTTGGTAAATTACTGAATACAAATTTTTTCAGCAAATTAAAAAGAAAAAAACAAATAACTTTGACAAAGACAAATCAGCTATATTTTTGAATTTTCACAAAGTACGCATTTTATTGCATAAGCAGATTTTGTACGCAGATTTTGCATAAGCAGATTTTGTACGCAGATTTTGCATAAGCATTTATAGTAATAACATTGCTTATCATACAATGAAAACTTATTTACTTAACTAACTTAATAGTGATTAAATTCAATATTATGGTTCCAGCATTGTCAGGAATTACCTTCAAGTTGGTAAATTATCGATTGCAAATATTTTCAGCAAATTAAAAAGAAGAAATCCCAAATAACATTGATAAGGACAAATCAGCTATATTTTCGCATTTTCACAAAGCATGGGTTTCATTGTACTCACAGTAAAAAGATAGGAAAATATTAATTTTTTTTAAATTATACTCAACAGATTTTGCATAAGCATTTATAGTAACAACATTCTTTATCATACAATGAAAACTTATTTACTTATCAACTAACTTAATAGTGATAAAATTCAATATTAAGAAAAGTTAACTGGAAATATTTTATTTCTGTGCATAATTTTTTAAAAAAATGATGGCTTTAGTTCAGACGTGTAGCTCAATTTGCCATAACCACAAAATACAGTTGGTTCTCTGTTTAACGACTTTCAAGGGACCGTGAAAAATCGTCCTTAAGTAGAGATCGCCCTTAAACAGAATTTGTGAAAAAATAACATTTCTCATAACGTCAGAGGAGCCGAGACTGGGAAATATCGTCTTTAAATAGAGATCGTCGTTAAGTAGAGCGCCTTTAAACAGAGATCCAACTGTATATTGAATAGAAGAAAAGTATTTCATAATTATAAAGAACTGAAATTAACAACATACACTATTAATACATTATTATAAAATAAAAATTAAATGTGTGATATACAATTTACTATAGATAAATTTCATCAAAAAATTATACATGACAGGTTTTTCAGATATTGATAACATTATTCATTGATATTGACAAGGGAATAACTTCAGACAAGAGAATAATTCAATTCAAAAGTAATATAAAATGAAAGCTTAAATTTAATAATACAGAATTATAATTTCGATTCTTTTCTCAATCTTTTAACATTAGCGCAGAGTTGGCATTTTTATTCTCTTGTTTGCATATAAAATGCATGCGCGTAATCAGAAAAAAGTTAATAACCTTTTGAATTAAATTAAAGTTATGTTGCTCAGTGCAACTAATTACTGGCAACGGTGAGCGACAATAATCGGTCCATTTTTCGAAAAATTCCCCATTGAAGCTTACGCTCCTTCTGTAGCTTCATGCATCAATGTAAGCAACACAGAAGTGTTGCCAAAAGTAAAAACAAAAACAAGTGTTGCCACAGGAGATAAAATACATTATACTACAATATATATATATATATATATATATATATATATATATATATATATATATATATATATATATATATATATACTGGCATTAATTGCATACATTGACCGTTGTATTTAATTTGAATGTACTCGGTAGCGAAGTGCGGGTTTTCAGGTAGTGCACTCATGTATGTTTAATAATTTAAAAGATTTTACCTTTTTTTTTTTCTTTTTTTTTTTTGAATGGGAAGAATCTCAATATGATAAATATTATAGGTCCGACTTGAACTTCATATTATTACAAACTTTTACTGTAACATTAAAAATATATTTCGAGGTTGTGGAGGGAGGGGGGAATCCATGGAGTCCATATTGCCCGATCCCTGCTTTTCCCGGCATCGAAGATTCGTACTCCTGTCAAAGCTGGAGGGTTTGATGTATCTATAAATTTTGAGAGACCTAAAAAAAGTAAAATTTTATTTCCCAAAAGTAAATTTTTCAATCTGCGCTGTGTGGAAGTAGAATTACATAGCAAAGGTTTTTTGTTTTTTCCATTTGCATAGAATTTACGTAAAGCGGACCAAACAAGGGAGTCTCTAGTTTTCGGGGGCACTGCCCTTTATCAAAGTCCTTTTTTTTTCTTTTTTTTTTGTGTGTGTATGTGTGTTTGTTTGTAATGTGTTTTTCGAACTGGAAATTTCTTTCTTGCTAAGCTCTGAAGCGGTGTTTTCAAAAGCTGGAAGAAATTTCAGCAAAATCCCGGTAAAACGTCAAAACAGACGGACTTGAAAAAATATTTCATATTCAATGGTGTTTTAGGAGCCTTTTTAATAACTTAGAAAATATTTGAAGATTGAATTTCAAACACGGAATTTTACAATTCCATTTCAAAACTTAGAAAATATTAGACGGAAATAAATTTTAAACGCGATATTTAAGAATAATTTTTTGATGCTTGGAAAATATTAATAATTATATCAATAATTATACCTATTATACTGATATTAATTATATCAATAAATCAAATTTATAATAATTTCAAATTTATAATAATATCAAATTTATAATAATGATATTTTAAACCCATGATTGTGAGGTTTTTCCGAAATTTGAAATTTATTTGCTTTAAATATTTTTTTAACTCGATATTTTAGATTTTTTTTTTCTTCAGCTTAGAAAATATCTGAGGGAATTAAATTGCTGTGTTCTCTTTAACATTTGAAAAAATTTACTTTTATCTTGGGTTTTGAGGGCTTTTCGAAGAATTCAGAAAACATGGGAAATAGTTTTTTTTAAAAACAATAAATTATAACTGTTTAAACTAATATTTACTTAACCCCTTTTCGGACCTTTTATGGAACATAAAAAAAGATTTAAAACAAATTCATTTGAATCACATATTAAATAGTGTATAATCTTCTTTCCAATTTTTCCAATTAAGTTTAAATTTCTTTTAATTTTCATTCAAAAGTATACTTGTTTTGTATTCCTTAGTTAAATTTATTTAGAAAAAACCTTTTTTTACGAGTTTGCGTAAATTTTCTCAATATCCCAGCTTTTAAAAAAACTTTTTTTTATTTTTTATGAGTCATCCAAAAATTTTCTAAGTCCAGCCTTTGAGATTACCTCTCGAACATATTGGTACTAGGAAAGATTAAGCAATTTGAAAAACAAAAGGAGAAAAAATTTTAAGTGTTTTAATGATTTTACTAAAACTTTTTCTGACTATTCCAAAATTTCTTAACCTCCCACTCAAATTCATCAATGAGGAAAAAATAAATCCAAGTAGAAAAGAAGAAACATATTTTCATGATGCCGACCTTGTTCATAGAGGCTATCGCGCTACACAGATGTTTATTCTTCCATTTGATACTAAATCAAGATCTTAAAAAATTAATACATTTTGTCGTTCAAAATTTCCATCAACAGGCAAATATTACCTTTAACCAAAAAAATAATATCCTACGATGCAAATAGATGAAAAATTAATATTTTATCATTTTTATCTGCAACATAATGAAAAAGGTTAAAATAACTAATATTGACAGTTATTCTAATATTAAACCGAAATCGTACTTTTTTATAAGTTCAAATATTTCAATCTATACTTATATATAAAGAGAGAGCGATTTTGTACGTGGAGGGTAATCTTCAGAACCACTGTACCTATTTGAAAAATTCTTTCACTGTTTGAAAGGTACATTATTCCAGATGGACATAGGCTATATATTATGTATAATTGATCAGTATAAATAAAGTTAGGGGCTTAATCCTAACAATCTCCATCGTTTCCGCTACTGTCTTCTACCGCTTTTTGTTCCGAAGATTTCAACGATCCTTATCGTGGTGCTATCGCAGTGGGCTTCTGTTCTGACGCTAGCGGTTCGAACCTAGCCGTTCTCCGGCATGCCTTTTTCTTTTAAAAAGTTTATTTTAATTATTAACTAACATAAAATTAATTTAAGGTATTATTTAGGTCATTATTAAGGTAAAAAAAGATTTACAATTTATTGGCTATCAACTGGAAATTTATTGGTATAATATTTTGTTCAACCCGGACAAAGTCGGGACGGGCCGCTAGTCTACATATATATAAAACAGTTCCGTAACTGACTCACTGACTGACTAACTGACATACTACGCACAGACCAAACCGCTGGACCCAAAGGGCTGAAATTTTGTATGGTGATTCTTCTTATAGTGTAGGGGTGCACTAAGAGAGATTTTTGAAAAATTCTTCTTAGATTTTTTTAAATTAAATTTTTAAGCTGTTTTTGTAACTTTTTTAAAGTTTGCATTTAAAATAATACTCTGAAGGTTATAAAATTTATATCACAAAAAAGATCATAAAAATTCCTTTAAAATGAAATCTTTTTCGAATCTTTACCTCCATTTCCTGATTTTTGGTGCATTTTTAAAGATAAATTTTAAGAATTCAATTTATTAAATGCTGGTCACGTGATTTCTTCTTATGGTACTTTAAATAAATTTATCGTCACGTGCATAAAAACTAAATACACCAGAAAAAAATTTTCTTGATAATGCGGCAGACGATTGGACATTAACCAAAAAAATATTAAAATACAGTAAAAGAAATGTTCCACAAACTGTATATATATTAACTGTACTAGATTCTTTAGTATTCTTTATATTAGATTTAATTTGAATATTTTCTTCTACATTATTTTGTCTATAAAAATATCCCTTACGATTTTTTTATAAATATATATATATATATATATATATATATATATATATATATATATATATATATATATATATATATATATATATATATTTACATCAGTTGTATACATTGATCGTCGTATTTATTATATATATATATATATATATATATATATATATATATATATATATATATACAGCTCAGATTCAAAATATTAGAATAATTGAAAAAAAGTAATAAGGAAGAAATTATTTTCCATTTATTTATTTTTAATACAGTAACCACCGCTTATAGTGATCAGTGGTTATAAGAATCAACCGTTTATAAGAATCAATATCGCAAAAACAAAAACAAATGTATTATTTCCATGTTAAAATTTCCGCTTTAAAGAATCAATCCACCGGTTATAAGAATCAGTTTGCAATCTTTGCCTTCCTTTCATTTTTCCAAAAAATGCCACTTGAACTCTCAAAAGGTACGAAATTCTTTCTTAAGTTTTTGAAAAGAAAGATTGATAAAACTTTGGGGAAAACAGTCGTAAAATACATTCCTTTAGACATAACATAAGAGTTTCTCCTTATACGCTTTTGCTAAACACTGTCTTATTAGCTTTACCCAGGGGCATCTAACTCGCCCGGGTCCAATTTCACTTTCCTCCAGACAGGCCCCCTTTTTTTCCCACCTCTTACTTCCTGGTTGCGGATTTCTGGACCCTGAAACACATAAATCTTCCGCGAAGTGTCCACCATCACTTACGCAAACGGGACAGTGGATTCTGCACTTCAAACCGTGAAACGTAAACGGATCCATTTTGCTGAATCAGATGAACCAGATGCTGAATCAAACGTTTCACGGTTTGATTCAGAATCAAACCGTGAAACGTAAGCTATAAGGTGAATCTTCGTCTGAGACTGTAATAAGCATACGTCGCTAGTATTCACTTTAGTTTTCTAACAAAATTGCCAGTTAGTGTTAGAACTTTTTGATAGTCGAATTCAAATATGATAAAAACAAGGAAAACTGTTAGTTTTTCTGAAAAGCAGAACTTCTTAATTAGATATGATGCTCTTCCAAAGTGTAGTCAAAGAGAAGCTGCCTCTTGTTGATTTTATAATCATGTTTTGTTACTTATAGGTCTAGAAATTGAGTTATAGTATTTTGTTTAGAAATTGAGTATTTTTAAAATTATAAAAAATAATTTTAATAAATGATAAATAACGTAAATTAAAGAGTATTTAATGGTAAATTATGTATATATGTGCCTGTGTGTTTATATATATGTACAAGTATATATTTGTGTGTTTGTGCCTGTTCAAAGGGAAGTTTCGGTTATAAGAATCAACCGCTTATAAGAATCAAAAACAGTAATAACAAACGTGATTCTTATAAGCGGAAATCACTGTACTAACAAAATGCAATTAAATTTCTTTTAAATTAAATCTGGAATGTTTAGATAAGATTTTAACATTTACAAAATATAAAATACAATAAATTAGGTATACAACATCGTTCTGAAACACATCAAAATATTAGAATAAAATTTAGATTGGTTCAAAATATTAGAATATTTTATTTTACGCAAAAATATTACCTTATGAATATGAAGTAAATGGTAGTTAATATTTTGTAGTATCCCCTTTAGCTTTAATAACAGCGTACAATCGATCTTGCATACTATATACAAGGTGTTTACAAACATTTCTATCAATATTAGCCCAAATAAACTTTATATGTGCCACTAACTCAGTTTTACTTGAAGGAGGATTTTCTTGGAGTTTTTTCTTCATTATACCCCTTAAGTTTTCGATGGGATTAATGTCTGGTGAGTTTGGTGGCCTAGGAAGTACCTTAATTTTACGTTGGCGGAACCAATTCTTAGTTGACACCGAGGTATGCGGTGACGCTAAATCTTGTTGAAAGATGAAATCATCTTCAAATAAATCTTCTGATGATGGAATCATATAATATTTCAAAATTTCTTGATATATCTGAGAGTTAACCTTTTCGTAGACGATGCATAACTTTCCAGGTCCTTCTGCGCTCATGCAACCCCAAACCATGACACTGGCAGCAAATTTTACCGAACGTTTAAGGCATTCTTTATCAAATGCTTCTTGCTTCATTCTCCAAACTCGAAAACCTTGATTACCATATGAAACACAAAACATACTTTCATCACTAAATAATATTTTTTTATAATCTTCTTCGCTCCATAAACGTCTTGATTTCGACCAATTCAATCTTATACGCTTTTGTTTTGCAGTCATGAGAGGTTTTGTTTTCGGTACCCGAGATTCAAACTTAAATTTATGGAGACGTCTTAATGTTGTCGATTTAGAAACTTCAACTCCTTCTTCTTTCCATTTTCGGTGCAAGAATCGCACACTTTTAAAACGGTTTTTCTTAACTATACGCTTCAGTTTCCTGTCAGCTCTATCAGATGTTTTTGGTTTTCGGCCGCCATTTCGGCGATTATTTTGAAATTTTCCATTTTTTTAATATTGTGTTAGTATTTTACTAACGCTTGATTGTGAAAAATGTAAATAATTCTCTATATAACATTGATTTTTACCGTGCCAATACAAATCAACCATACGAAGTGTAATAGATTCAGGAGTATCACTCACACGACCCATTTTAAGACGTAAAAGCAAACAAACTGTAAAAAGAATACTGATTTTAAATAAAATCGTCTGAATTTAATCAATGATGCCTCCAGTTATGAATTGGTGATAATTAAAGGAGATTTAATGGGAAATATTCTAATATTTTGAACCACTTGAATAAATATTCTAATATTTTGACTTTTCAAAAAAAATTTTTTTTCAATTAATCTTTTCAAAAATGATATTAATTTTAATATAATAAATAAGTTTAATCAACAATAAGTTCTTAATAAAAATATCGTTTGCATATTTGCATTAAAAGACATTAAATTACCAAACGATATTTTCTATTTGTAAAAAAATTTAATTATTCTAATATTTTGAATATGAGCTGTATATATATTTGGCATTAATTGCATATATTGACCGTTGTATTTACTTTGAGTCCACTCCGTAGCTAAGTGCGGGTTTTCAGCTAGTCATTCATATACTGTTTACAATTACCCGCTTGCTATAAGGTAAGTTGAGGTAACTGGGCCATCCCCTCCCACATTTTTCCTTTACATATCAGGGGGGTAATTCCACTCTGTTATGGCAACACTGGTAAGCAGAAGTCAACAAAACAACAGCCCTTTGGTCTCCAGCTTGGTTGAAGAATGTTTTATGGCTGCTAATTTTTTTTTTGTATTTGTCATCACAAAACATCTTTCTACAAGGGCGAATTCAATAATTTTTTATAAGTCTATTTTTATCTCTTAAAAATTTAATGCAAGAATTTTTAGCTCAGTTAATATCAAAATAGCCTTCTGTGTAGTGTTTTAACCTATCTTGCATGTTAAAGGTCTGTGAAGGGGTATGACCCAGTTGCCCCATCAGATTTAGTGATATGGAGCAACTAGGCCATACCTTCAGGGGAACTGGGTCCAGGCATGGCCCAGTCACCCCACACTGATTCACTTATACTTATATTAATTACTACTAACCTAACTTAAGTAACTGAACTAATTAAGTTATGTTAATAAGTTGCAGTAAAGTCAATCAAGACATAGGCCTTTATAGATAGAATGTTGTTGGAGAAATTCATTTCCATGTTTTTATTAACTCCCTTTCTTGTTTGTGTGTTTGTCCAGTACAAATCTTAAAATCGATTTTTAACTAACTTCCCGACTAGCTAGACATTTGAAACTTTTAGAATAGCTTAGAACACGATGACAATGTATTCTTTTGATACTTTTAGCCATCTTTAAGCAGATTTGAATTATTTTTCAGTTAATTTTGTTTTGTAGACTGGTGCAGCCATTTATCGGCCGGGACGGGAACGAAAAGTTAAACGCTAGTTAACTTCCAATTAACTTCATTTTCTTTCAAGTTGATGGGATAATTCATCAAAAAAATTTTTAAAAAGTATTTATTAATACATAGAATTGTCAAGTTTATATGATTCAACAGAAAATTTAAAAGCGTGGTATATAAAAAGTTATTTTTATCTTGTAATTATTAATTCATCAGCCAGCAAGACTTAACACTTAAAAACAGATATAATTTAATCTATTTCAAATGTGTAACACCAGCTAGATAGGTATGAGAAACAAATTGCATAAGTAGTTAATAAAAGCAAACAGTTTTGTTTTATGCAATAAAGCATTTTAATATTTTTTAATTATGACCTATACTAAATAAACGTCACATTTCGCACTTAATTAAACGATGATTATTTATTGATTTCGAAATCCTTCAGGAAAATACTTCGAAAGTTATCGTGAGTGGGAGTGGGAGAATTTAAAATGCTTCAAATCAAAAAAGTCAAATTTATAAATATCTCTAAATACTTACTGAACTCTAGTAGAGCATGTTGAGTTTTTAAAAATGCAAACCAAGATTTGAGAAAAAAAGAATCAGCAACAAAATTAAACACAATATGGTAAGTTTTAATTTTTCATTGATGCACGAACACAAGCATGTATTGATCCAGACAAGTCATAATAGAACGTCTATAAATGAAAAGGCTTAAGAGCATCTTAACCCTCTCGTTTGATTAACCTTTTACACGCCGCACTATGATCGAAAGGTAACCCAAACTATTTATTGATAAAAATCACATTAAAACTCAAACATAAGAACTATGAGTACTTTTTTTTTCAAGAAAAAAATTTTGTATATGATTTATAACATGTTCCCAAAAGGGAACATTGGCGGGAAACACTTAGTTTTTCCACATGTTTTTATAAAATATGATTAACGACCATTACATTCAAATTTCAATTTCTGTACCCAATTTTTTAATAGTTATAAGTAAATTTCTAAAAGTTATAGAGTAATAGCACAGGTTAAGCAGAAAAATTTGCGGGGTCCACCCCCCGTGGTCGGAGTCGAGCCGTGGTGGTGCTCAAGAGCTATACCACCTTAACTAGTCAAGAGGTGCAACGAAGTTTTCAAAAGAAAAAGTTTTCCCACTGAATTTAAAAAAAATTTATTTTACAGTTGATGAGCACAAATTACTATATTTAAACAGTTTTACAATTATTTATTAGCATGTTAATCAAACAATATAAAAACCATTAGAAAAAAGGAAGTAACAGACAATCTCTGTGTAAAAATTCACAGCACAATAATAATATGAATCAAAATCTAAAAAATACAAGGAGAAAGAAAAAAACTACCGAAATTCTTTAAAATAAGAAAAAGAAAACGAAAAATGATTTTTGTTCTTAGCTTTATTGCTCTACGTGTTTTCTACTGTCCATCATAGGTAGGAAAGTATTTCTCATGCAGTCTTTTCTCACACAAAATATTTTTTTCTAGTATTCGTTTGGAATACAACAAAACATCCTTGTGCTGATGGCACAATAAAATGTGCATCTGATTGTCTCAAAGATTCATAGCAATGTGCATGAGGTCCAGGAACAGAGTGGATTTTCAATTTCATGCGAAGCAAACACAAAGTTGCTTCTCTCCTGAGATGCGATAGTTCTGCTGTTGTACCTTTGTGCAAATGTAAATGCAAAATCCATCCAGCAGCGACAGCTATGTTTAGCGCATTGC
Source organism: Dolomedes plantarius (assembly GCA_907164885.2). Classification (NCBI taxonomy): domain Eukaryota; kingdom Metazoa; phylum Arthropoda; class Arachnida; order Araneae; family Dolomedidae; genus Dolomedes; species Dolomedes plantarius. The sequence goes on along the minus strand of OU015493.1, from coordinate 20,798,439 downwards.
TAAATAAATCCAATACTATTTTTTGTTTCTAAACATAGGTCGATATGATCCAAGAAGTCTGTCTAGTAAATCGACCCCTCCCATCCCCTCATTATACATTTTTATCAGATGTGGCTGAGAAACATCAATTCTTTTTTTTTTTTTTGGTGCTTGACAAAATCGCTTGGTTTTACGATAGGCTCATGGGTCGAATAATTGGATGCTATAGTTACTACAGCAATATAGTTACTACAGCAATGCTATAGTTAGTCCAGCGACAAATATAAGCGTGTCCATCACTTCGATACTCAAAATTTCCTCTTTGCCATTTTGAGGCTTCCTTTGGTGATTTGAGAAAGCATCTTCCTGTCCGAAATTCCGGAATCGTGCCAGTTGCTTTGAAACCCTTTTTCAGAAAACTCAGTAGACAGCTTGTGTGATGAGAAAATGTTGTCAATGAAAATTTCATGCATCTCTGGATTTTCAACACTGGATAGAAGCTCCCACACAACTCTAGATCCAAGAGGAGAGTTTTCTATTTCTGAAATTTTTCCACTATAGATTCTCATAGCATATGAATAGCCACTGCTGGAACACAACAGCCATATTTTAAAACCAAACTATATTGGTTTACCCCGTATACACAATTTACCCGAATGATGATCGTAACAGGGCACTATGGATTCATCTATACTCAATTTAGAATGGACGTGACATATCCTCTCTCAACTGAAGAAAATCGCAGAGTAAAGGAAAATAATGAGAACTCATAATCACATGTTTTCCAACATATTATGTAGAGTCATAAACAACGTCTAACTATCTACAAACACGCGTTTTTCAGCGGCAGCTATGAGTAATTCACTTCAGACCCATCGGAGTCCCCCTCCCCCCTCTCCGTCACACACGTGGGGGGAGGGGTGAACAGGCGTAATGAAAGTATATCACAGTCATAAACATCTTTCCTTGATATGTACTAATAGCTCTCGTATTCGAAAACATTTTATCAATACTCCTATACACTGTAATCAAAATAACTTAATTATGTTGAAAAACTAACCTTTACACGCCAATGTTCCCTTTTGGAAACATGCAAATTTTTCATCTAATAGTAACAACAAAATTTAATCTTTATTGATATAACTTATGTTCTACCAAGAAAATGATCATTTTTAATTACTCCCTTTTAATTTTAAAATCATTTGTTGAATTTTGAATTTTATACGAATTTTTGAATTTTGTTCGACGAAAAGTTAGAAAAATGCCAAAGTTACGATTTTTTCCCCTTAGACACTATTTATTTTATTAACGTAACCTCGATGCCAAAAAATCAATCCATATCTTCGTTCTAAGTAATAATTTTTATAGAGCAATATGAATAAAATTGTAGTTTTCACAGAATTTTGAAGTTGATGTTCCCTTTTGGGAACATTGGCGTGTAAAAGGTTAAGTTTAAATTTTCGTAACAAAAAAAATACCAATTGTCAGACTCGCGTCCGACATTCTTAATTGGGACTGAATTAAGGTGAGCGACGGGACCATCAATAAGGAATAAGCTCAAAAGAACACAAACAGGTGGCGAAGTGAAATGCACCTTTGCAAATGACCAATAATAGGTGATGTGGACACATCATTTAGAATGATTAGCGGAGGCCGTTAGCGGTATTCAACAAAGCGAAAGCCGACGGCAGAGGAAATCACAGTAGATGGTCCACATACAAAGAAAACCGGAAGACGGGGGTCCGAGGTGTGGAAAGGTATAGATTGTTCCAGAAAGACAGAGAGAAAAAGGGATAAATAAAGGAGACCGCAAGAAAAATAATAGACTGAACTTGGACTTTTGGCATAAACGACGCGAGCGAGGGGCGGAATGAAGAGACAGGGTCTCTATATCGAACTGATTTATGTACTCCGCGCCCCTTAGTCGATGTATGATGGTTCTAAGGAACGAAACGAATGTACACTGCTGGCCACTGTAAATGCAACACCCTGAAGGAAACATGCAAATAACATGAAATTTACAACATGCATTAGCGGAGGTGAGTTATGCAAATGATTAGAATTTCAGCGCAGACGCACATCACGCGCGCCTGTGGCGCCACTTCAATGCGCTATTTAAGGCTTGGAGATTTCGACGATTTCAAGTTCGGCAAATGTGTTTTTCTTGTTTTTAAAAAAACGATCAATTATGCCTCATCGAAAACAGCGATCATCTTTTGATCAAGTATCCGAGTTCGACAGAGGAAGGATAGTGGCCTACCGAGATTCTGGATTATCTTTCAGGGACATCGGTAGTCGTGTTGGACGAAACCAAACAACTGTAATGCGGATATGTGATCGTTGGATGCAGGAGGGTACGACGGACCGGCGTGTTCGATCGCATCCACCTCAGCGCACCACTTCACGTGATGACAGGCAAATTGTGCGCATGGCAGTGACGGATCGCTCAGTCACATCACGAACCATAGCACAGCACATGCAGTCTGCAACGCATCATCCAGTGTCTGCGCGTACCATTCGACGCCGTTTGCAGCAGAGTGGTCTGTCCGCAAGACGTCCATTGCTTTGTCTACCCTTGACGCAGAACCACAGACGCCTCCGCCGCCAATGGTGCGATGACAGAAGGATGTGGACGGCAGAATGGAATGAAATTGTCTTTACTGACGAGTCACACTTCTGTCTGCAACACCACGATGGTCGCATTCGAGTCTGGAGACACCGTGAAGAGAGGATGCTGAACAGCTGCGTTATGCACCGCCACACTTGTCCTGCACCAGGTTTTATGGTATGAGGCGGTATTGGATATCACTCTCGCACACCTCTAGTACGCATTGCCGGTACTTTAAACAGCCAGCGCTACATCTCCGAGGTGTTGGAGCCAGTTGTCCTTCCTTACCATCAGGGCTTGCCCACAGCCATATTTCAACAGGATAATGCGCGACCACCGGTGGCACGCATTGTCCAACGGTTCTTCGTCAATCGCCAGATTGAATTGCTTCCCTGACCGCCTCGCTCTCCGGATCTTTCGCCGATAGAAAGCATGTGGTCCATGGTTGCTCTACGATTGACCCAGATTCCATCCCCAGCTGCCACAGCAGATCAACTTTGGCAACGTGTGGAAGCTCCTTGGTCTGCTGTGCCCAAAGAACTCATCCAAAGTCTCTTTGAATCAATGCCGAGGCGTGTGGCAGCGGTGATCTCCAACAATGGTGGCTACTGTGGCTACTGATTTTGGCAGGAACCACACTTCACAGAAGTCTATAAATTTAATCATTTGATACTTGGTCAACATGTTATCTACAAAATAAATTTTGTTGTGATATCTCTTGTCTTTCTTGGTGTTGCAATTTGGGTGGCCAGCAGTGTATATATTAACCGATGTAAATAGTGCATAATAAACAAGATGTAAATAAGAGTAATTTCTCCATTTATGAATAACTCTACGAGACATTTATTTCTCGGATCACGACGATCGGTTTTATACCAATATCTTAAGTAGATACACAACTCGTCACTCTCACAAGAAAACGAACTTTTCTAACAATCCCAAAATGATTTGGCATCTTTTCCGTTCGGTTTTGATATACAAGGTTACCCTAGAAGGGTTATCATAATATTCTATTTGAATACGGATATCGCCTTCTTGGCAGCTTTTGGCATAGCAACATTCGAAACTGAATAATATTTATTGCTTTTCTCATTAAAAACGGCATTTCCAGGCGTAATCTCTTCAAAAATCCTAGATCTTCAATATTCAAAGTTTTACACAGTAGGAATTCCGCCAGGTATGATAGATTTCAAATAAAAGTATCCGCAAAATAGTGGCCATGTTAATCTCCATAGAGTTTCTAAGTTTTGTTCTCCAAAGATCTCCAAGATGGCCGCCTCACACTTGTTTGGATGCTTAACAGGAGCCTCTCAATTGTTTTTAATTTTTCAATGTACTTGTCTAATTGGTTTAAAGTTCCTTTACTTGGAGCACGATTTGTGGGACACTTTTAATAACAGGATCCTTAGCTTCTTTTAATAACGTCAAACTTTATGTGCTCGATGGTTTTATCCCACTCGGAATAATCAAAACCTAAGTATCGATGTCTAATTTTAATCGAACTTTCTATATTTGCTGTGTTTGTTTTCATTTTCCATGTGCAATGTGCATACGGTGCGTATTGTCTCGACGTGTCGGTTTATAGCTGTGTTTTATAGTGTAGGTTATTAGAACTTTTAAAAATATGTCTTCCATCATATTGATTTCAAGACATTTTATTATTTATTTTGTAGGTGTTTTTATTTTCTTCGACACTTTTTTTACTAAATATCTCTGACGTAACATTTTTAAAAATGAATTACTCCTACGATATGAAGGTTTTCAATGCAGTTTTTTGTTTCCTTATGTTGTTTAAAACATTATTCGTTTTATTGATCTGCAATTTTCATGTATCCGTATTACTTTCAAAATGTAATATGCCAGTAAATTCCATACAGTCTTAATTTTTGCTGCAATATATGGTGCTTTTCTGGCATCATAATATTGCATCAACAGTTAAATAAAATAATGTTTATAACATTGAAAGTTAAATAAAATAATTTATATGAGCTATTATTTTAGTTGTTGGTTTTCAGTTCTATATATATACATGTAATTGTCAAGATCAATGTGTAAAATGTTATGTTATCCTTGTCCACAGGTTGATCAACAATTCGTAATTCTTCGTTCTGTTTCGTAATATTTCCAAGAGAAAAATGCAAGTTGAAAATCAACTATCAAAATCACAGGTTTCTCGTTTTCCGTGGGTGAAAGTTCTTCGAAAAAAACTCTTTGCATCATTTCCTGAAATAGAAGAAGAAACTTTAGTGATACTAAATAGGTATGTTTTGGCCTCATTTTTCATTAACTTTGATTTTTGTATACGTTCATAGTTCTCATTGACAAAACAGCAATTTTTTTTCTTTATATAATGTAACCTCATGTGTTATCAATGACTTATATGGTATTCTTTAAAACTAACTGATTTATATTTTTACTAGAAATGTTGCCAAAAAAGGCATATTTTTTCTTGTTGCCTATAATTAAACATCATACTAATAGACATTCATTTATGTTTTTGCTTCTGGAACAGTCGTATTTAAGAAAAACCCGAATCGAACAATCGTGCTGGTTAGCAGAAAGTGTTAAATATCATTTTCTATCAACAAATGGTGCTTCTAGTCCATATTTTTACTTTCAGCTGGCAATTCTAGATTTGTTTACAAGTACAACAGATATAGTTCGCCATTTTATCTATCGTAAAAAGGTAATTATGAATATATTTCTAATTGCTGAGATGCAAATTTTTGTTTTAATGTGTAAATAAGTGTAAAATAATAAAAAATATTTATACACTATTTATAATGCTCGTAGGACTCAAGATTTTGTTATCTGCACGATCGTGCGACTTGGGTGTTACGTTAGTCACTGCTGTGGAATGGAAGGACAATAAAAAAGTGATAATGGCATCAAATTGTTGTGGTACTGAACCAATGGAAAAAGTTCAACGCTGAACAAAAACCACACATAAATATGTTGAAGTACCATGTCCATTATAAGTGATGATGAAGATGACGATGTAATTCCTCCCGTAAAAAGATTAAAATACACTGAAGTACCACTGAATTAGGGATACGTACCTAGTAACGAGTTGGGCCTCCTCTGGCCTTGATAACAGCTGCCGCACGACGAGGCATAGATTCAACAAGTTTCTGGAAACGTTCCATGGGAATGGCTTGCCAAATACTGGCTAAAGCTGTCCATAATTCAGTAAGGTTCTTTGGTGCTGTGTGATGGCCTTTCATGCCTTGTTCCAAAACATCCCAAAGATGCTCAATAGGATTTAAGTCTGGGCTTCTAGGTGGCCAATTCATGACAGAGAAGTCAGAGGAATGCTCATCCAACCAGCCAGTAGCCAACCGGGACTTGTGAGAGGTACAGTTGTCTTGCTGGAAAACTCCATTACCATGCAGATAACAGAACAGCATAAACGGATGGAGGTGATCACCCAGCAACTCTACGTACCGAATTGCATTGAGGGAGGTTGGTACACGCACCAAAGATCCCAAACTGTGCCACGAAAAAAACACCCCAGACCATGATTGAGCCACCATGCCCTTGTACAGTTCCAGCCAGGCATGCAGGATCCATGGCTTCATGAGCCTGACGCCATATTCTCAGCCTCCCGTTGGCGTTAAGTAGTCGGAATCGAGACTCATCACTCCATGCTACTCGTTTCCAGTCCTCTACACTCCAGTCTCTGTGCTCTCTTGCCCAGGCAAGACGTGCAGCCCGATGGCGAGTATAGAGCAATGGTACTCTCGTAGGTCGACGGCTCCCGAAACCCATACGGTGAAGCGAGCGTTGCACAGTCCGTTTACTGACTGTACGACTGGCACCGTCATTAAACTGGGTGGTAATTTGAGCTAATGTTTGGCTTCGCTGGCTACGTACAATACACCTGAGCCGTCTCTCACCACGCACTGTCAAGGCTAATTGTCCTTTGCAGTTTGCCCGATCGCTAGTTTTTTTTCCACCATCCATGTATTCTTGGTATACTGTTGACACTGTCGACCTTGAAAATCCTAGCTGTCTGACGATTTCAGAAATTGAATGGCCCATGCATTGCGCACCTACGATTTTTCCGCGATCGAAGGCGTCTAAATCAGGCAGTTTATCCATACTGGCAATTCCAATAACTAATTCAGAACAACCACAGTACGCGCTATATATGCAGTTACCACAGCGCCCTCACTTGCGCATACATGATGCGCAGCGCTATACAAGTTGCATAGGCTTTGCTATCCCTAATTCAGGGGCACTTCAGTGTACTATAATTCACCAGCTAAAAAACCATACCAGGATAAAAGGTATGATATGTATCAGCATTTTCCATGTGTTGATGACATATCAAGGCCTTGCAAGTGCATATTTGAAAACTATAAAAGCAGTTTGAAAACACGTTACACAGGTAACCAGCAAAAAAAAATTTTTTTTTTTTCAGGGTCAGTGTAGAGTTACTAACCAGAAAAATGTAATAATCAAAGGTAAAAATATTTTGGGTCTTAAAGGGTTATAGCCACACCAACTATTGGCTCCCATAGAACACAAACCATGTTGAGGGTTTTCATCTGTAGACAGTTTGTAAAAATATATAGCCCAAATGGACTTAGATATGTCTTTAACAGTTTTCCCTACATTTCGTCTTATAGCCAATTCGTAGTATTTTTGAAGCAATAGAATTTCTGCATCTGTAAGACTACCACATCTAGAATTTTTTTTTTCATCTGAAAGTTTGGTTGATTTCATACTGTTCCTGAGGGCTCTCAATGTTGATCCCATTCTTTTCTGCATATGGTCGATACATTCCAATTTCTCTACAGAAACACTTTCACCATACACTTTTCATTATTTTATTACAAAAAATCCTTTAGAATCTCCATTGCCGAGATATTTTATTACATTTTGCATTGTAAGTGAATGCTGAAACATTCTCAAAGCTCCTTCACTCTCCATGCGTGCTCTAAAATCATATTAGTTTACTTGCCAATCTTCACATTTGTCATCTTTATTTTTGCATTTAAAACAGCATTTTGATCAACACTCTAAATCTAGTACTATACCATTGTTGAGTGAAGTTGTTGTAATTTCACCATTCATTGATGTGTGTCCTCTTTTTTGCCTTGAACTATCTATTGCTACTGGTATATATGTATTATTTTCATTAGATAACACACCATCATGAATACTTGTCTGCATTAAGTTTAAACTTACAGCATTTAAAGCGTTTGATAAATGATCATAGTACCTTTCAAATTTAGAAGGTGGAGGAGGTAAGTTCATCATTGCACAAAATGTACGAGCTGCACATTTTCCTCTCCCAATACATCTCATGCTGTACTCTAACTGAACATTTATATCATATCCAGCATTAGAAATATTTAAAGACATTGTACTGCTACCACAACCACAAACCTTACAATTTACTGAAACGTTTACTGCAAGTCTTTTCCTATTACTTTTGTTTTCTGAGACATCAAAACAATCCGAAGTGTTACAATATTTGCATTTTGCAACTGCGTTAAAAAAAAAGTACATTTAGTAAATTCACATAAATTATGATATTACTACTTTTAAATTCACTAAAATAGTTACCCGTAAAACATTCTTCATCAACAGAAACTTGATCACTAAGATTAATTTCTGTTTAGATGCACTTGTTTGACGATATTCACTTTAAAACTTATCCATATGATTATTTTGTGAAAATTGATTATGACACTTTCTCTTTCCAAATTGCTTATGTTGTGGCATTCGTGATATAAACAAAATTGATAAATAAAAAGCACATTATAAAGAATGAGAAAATAATAAAATATTCAAATTCAATGATCAAACAGACATACAAAGCAAAAATGTGACTAAATAAAGTTCATGCAGCTTAGAATATAAACAACATAGAGTTGAGTAGTCTGCTACCTGCTTAAAGGTTAGGAATTAAAAAAATATGTATCAAAACAGTGTAAAATAAAAACGTTAAAATGCAGGATAAATGTTGTTCATGTCGTTTCTGCGAACATAGTCCCTTTAAAAAGGGTGTGGCTCTGTTTGTTTACATACTGTTCCCTTAATTAATCAGGTATTAAAACTTTGAACTTGTACATATTATATATTTTTGAAATTGGCAAAACTTTTTTTTTAGAATAAAAATTGAAAAATTGATTTTTTGATGGTAAATAACATCACAGTTCCCTCAAGTAGCCCAAGAGTGCTATAGCTAGAGAATATGCAGAGTTGTGAACAGCTTTGTAATGTTGAATAATATGTAATTCTAACAGTTTTGTTGCCATTGGTTGCTCCTACTCAACCAATTGCAGATGATTGAGTCGCAGTATTGTCATGATGAGAATTTTTTTTTTTTTTTTTTTTTGGGGGGGGGGGGGGGCTAAATGTGGCTTTTTGTCTTGATTACATTTTTTAAACAATCCAGTAAAGATGCATAATACTCTCTGATGATTGTTTTGTTTGGGCCCTGAAGTGTTCACTCATTCACATTGTTAGCAAATGTGGCACCAACCTTATCAACAGCTTTTTCATATCCAAATATTCATGCAATTATTATGTACATATTCTGATAAGATGCAAACAGCCTCAAATATCTCATACACTTATAATTTTGTCATCACCATATCATGGTTTTTTTTCTGTAATTTCTGGCATAATAAGCTCAGCGGGATGAACAGAATGGTCATTTGGTTGCACCTAAAATCAACAAACCACTTGTAAATAATTTTAATGAAGGTGTAAACTTGCCATAATATTTATCAAGCCAAGATTTAGTTTCCACTGCCATTTTGCTTCTTAAAAAGTAATGTTTTACTGATACATTGAACTGATTTTTCTCCTTAGTGGGAGCGGTAACAAGAGTGGTTCGACTAAAATGACTGTCAATGACAGACTAAGTGTCAAGTATGTTTACGTTTTGACATGTATACCTTTTAAGCATGTTAAGTGTGAGAGCATCAACAATATCAGTGAAGTGGCACCATCTCTTGGATTTTGCAGAGACTAATCAAATTACCGTCATATATATAACCTAATTATTTTATAAACACTTACCTAAAAAAATAATCGGGTACACTTAAGGGGTAAGGTTGAACCGTACACCTACATGTACACTTTTGGGTACACATGTGTACAGTTCCAGGCGATTATCACGAAATATGGCAGCCATTTTAAAAGTTGTAAAATTCTGTTAAATGTGGTAGTTCTAGAAAGTTTGGTTATATTTAGTTCTATAAGTTTTAATCATTTTTACTGTAGCAGAGTAAAGGCGCAGCAGAACATGTAGAACGTGTAGAGTAGTAGATAATTATAAAGCATTGATGACAAGTTCATTTATAATAAAAACAGATTAATTTATTAAAAATGCATTTCTGGTAAATTGGTAAATGTAAATACAATGTTCAGCATAAGGATTTACATGCTTCAGAAACAATGAAATACTAAACTCATTAAAACTTATAAAAAAATATAAAAGTTTCACACTCCTACTAGTTAATTATACCATGTGCACCTAACAATGAACAAAACTACCATCATCCTAAACACCTAGATAGATGAAAGAGAGATCAGCTACCTAACTACTGGCTCGGCAGCATGCATGACAAAAGCCCAACTACACCTCGCTCAACTGCCGGCTCAGCTCTCCTTTATATCTCTCTCGGCAAAGATCTGCATATCCTGTTCTTTGGATAGTTGCTTGCTGATTGGTTTGGCTAACCAACGTCACGGCTGCGTATTTGCATATGAACTATGCCGAAGACACTGCCTTCCGACAAAATATGTGAAACATCCATTCCGACCAACGGATGAAGCCTCGCGTCTGATATGCCTTGCGTTCCGAGAAACCAAAAATGCCAGATGATACAAAAATCACTTTACAGTTAAGTGATGAAGGTGTCTATTTGACTAACAAAACTGATGGGACCATGAAGAGTTGGAGTGCAAGATAAATTCCTTTCCTATGGGCATGCCCTACCTCCCAATCTTTAGACTTTCCAAAATTGCCTTTCCTTCTAATTTTCTAATTTCCCTTCTTATTTTTTTAGTAGACTGCAGTCAAAAATGGGTAATAAGATTTTTAGTTGCTTTTCCTTTTCTATTTTATTATTTTTTTTTTTTTAATTTAACTTAAGTACTTTAAATGAATTTTTTTTTTTCACCAGCCACCAATTTTTGTTTTCAACGTTATGTTGTTATATTTTGTTCTTTTAGTATGATAAATACTAAATGATAATGTGTCATAGTGGAATTGTGCCCTTTTGCAATTTAAGTTTGTCTAAATTTTATTTTGTGATTATGTAAAAGGTTACTAGAAGTTAATGTTTAAATAAATTTTGTAATTATTATCCCTACGAGTGGTACCATGGGCTTAGGCTGGTCCTTAAATTCCTTACTAGATCCTGGGACTTCTCAGTAGTTCGTGCATCTCTCCTTCGCAGTCATGCTGAAACTCCTCATATGGGCCTTTCCTCTCATCTCTATCGCTCCATCCATCTCTCTTTCTGGGCTCTCTACCTTTGTCTGGCTCTCGCTATATCTGTTGCTGGTGAGCTCTCTCTCTCTCTCTGGCATTGCATCCAATCGCTTTGATTCTATCTTTCTCTGACTGTACATTCAATCTCTTAGGCTCTATATATCTCTCAGATTAGATCTGTCTTTTTATATCTAATTGATCCTTCCCTTGGGGCTTCCATTGGCAACATCACTTAGCCAATGGGATTATTCAAGCATATTCTATTGGACCAATTTGATATTCTATATCTTTCCTTTCTCAAATCTACATTTGAGGGACGTAATCCTATCTTCTTTCAATTCCTCCTTTTTGTTTTTCCTTTCCACGCTCATGAGTTCTCATGCTTTTGCTCTAATGAACTCCATAATCGTTGTTGACCCCATCTCTTAAATCTTCCTTTCATTTGAGGCAGCCCTATTTCCAATTTCTGCCTGGCATCTTCATAAGCCTCCGTTGGTCGATTCTTGGCCGCTCTTACGCCCATATCGTATTACTATCTGCTTTCTTCCCCTTTTACTAACTATGTCTTTCTCTACACCCCTTCTGTCGTACCTCCTCTCCTTTCCGAATAAATGTCAACAGCCCTGCGACAGTATAAATCATTTACAAAATAACACTCATACTTGATCTAAAGAGAACAAATAAAAATCTGCATTCAATTTTAATATTTTAGGAATATAAGTCATTCAACTTCAACCACTTACAAACAAAGCATTACCAAATGAGTTCAGATTTTATAATAACCCTCTAAGGCTATAAAAAGTTAAGGATATTCCTGCCAAAATACAGCTACTCATCACCTAATTTAGTCTCTTTAGCAAAATTGTAATACTTAGAACAGTGATCTCCAAACTTTTTTGACCGTGTACCCTTATGACGAAAATAATCATAAATCGTACCCCCAAATTATATATATATATACTAGCTGAAAACCCGCGCTTCGCTACGGAGTACATTCAAATTAAATACAACGGTCAACATATGCAATTTATGCCAAAAAATAAATATATATATTTATAATAAATGTGATGATCAATATATACAATTGATGTAAAATATATATATATCTATATATATATATTTATAAAAAAATCGTAAGGGATATGCATTTTTTTTTATAATATCCAATCGTCTGCTGCATTAGAAAGAGAAAAAAAAATTTTTTTTTGTCTATTTAGTTGTTACGGACGTGACGATAAATTTATTGAAAGTACCAGAAAAAGAAATCACGTGATCAGCATTTAATAAATTAAATTCTAAAAATTAATCTTTAAAAATTCACCAAAAATCAGGAAATGGAGGTAAAAAATTTCATTTTGAAGGAATTTTTATGATCTTTCTCGTGATATAAATTTTATAACCCCCAATGTATTATTTTAAATGCAAACGTAAAAAAAGTTTAAAAAACAGCTTAAAAATTTAATTTTAAAAATCTAAGAAGAATTTTTGAAAAATCTTTCTTAGTGCACCCCTACACTATTAGAAGAATCGCCATGCAAAATTTCAGCCCTTTAGGTCCAGCGGTTTGGTCTGTGCGTTGTATGTCAGGCAGTCAGTGAATGAATGAGTCAGTTACGGAACTGTTTTATATATATAGATTGTGTGTGTGTGTCAAAAATGATATTTTTTTTTTCAGGAAATGAACGGAAAAAATGCAGAAAATCAAGTGTGTTTTTATTTATTTATTTTAAATTAAACTATATATATTCATGCAATTGATAAATTTCAAGATAAATTTTAAATTATAATTTAATGGGAACAATGTGATTGAATTTGTTGACTAATTTCGGAAAATCTGGCTTGATTCCATCTGTTAATGCAATTTGAGGATCTGGTTATAATTCTAATTTATTTCTGTATATGGTTTTAATTATTGTCATTGCAGAAAATGCTACTTCATACAGGTACGTGGAACCAAATGGTAAGATTGCATTCGACGCTGTGCATACTAAATCTGGATACTCGACTTCAAACCCATCCGCCAATTATGAAGAGCTTTTTGTTTAAATTTGGATTGCAACATTGTCTTTTCTCTTATGTCAATTAACTGCTCTTGAGCTGTAATCGGAAGATGATCCATTTTTACATAAAGTATTTTGAAGAGAAATGTGGCATACCCCCTAGAATTTTCTGTGTATGCCTTAGGGTATGCGTACCCCACTTTGGAGCCTCTGACTTAGAAAAATCATTGACATGTCTGGCATTAAATGCCTGGGAGCCATACAATTCAGTTTAGTATATATATATATATATATATATATATATATATATAGAGAGAGAGAGAGAGAGAGAGATATTATGTAATGCAAAGTTATATTTACATGTTTTGAATTTCAACCTGTACTGTAGTTTAATCAGAGTGCTCACTTTTTTGCTTACAGGAATATCAATGAAGAATTTGAAAGATTGCTTGAAAAACCAAATAAACCTAGGTAATTTTCTCTCTGTAACTTTCAAATTTTTTATTCAGAAGTGTCCTGTTATCTCTGATGTATCAAAAACTTTATGAAATAACATATTATCTAATAAATCAAAAATATATGTTTATAGTTATCACTGATTTTTAAAAATATGTTTGTAAAAATTCTGCTTCTTCAAACATCTATCAATATGTTCAAATATGACAAGTAACTTCAAAGTATTTTTCCTTTTCATGTTTGCTCAAAAGAGAGCAGCAAATCATAGTAATTTATAAAAGGTAAGCCAAAGTCGGAAATTATCATGATTCAAACATCTAATCTTATAACAAGTGAACAGGTTAAAAAATGTAAAAGGCTACTAAAAGAATAATTTTTACTATCCATAGTTAATAAAATGACATCCTTCTAAGAGCTGCTTTAGGGGACCAAGAAAATGTGATATTCATTAACATATCTTGATTAAAGGACAAATTTAGCTGGTATGGCTATTGTGAAGATAACCATGCTATGCATTAGTTTTCCATGTGGTTTTGATTACTTTTTTCTGGCTTTTTTAAGTCTTTGGTTTTATCTTTCTTACTTGTTGTACTGTTTAGTATTTACTGCAGTATTATTGAACCATGGCATTAAAAAAATTGGATGAGGATCACTTTACTTGACTGAACATTTTACTTGATTTTTTTTTTTTTTTTTTTTTTTTTTTTTTTTAAATCAAGAGACTTAAGAACTTCATAAAACAAAGACAGTATGAAAAGAAAGTAAAAATGAATGAACGAAAAAAGGCATTCTTTCAGGTAAAAATTCAGCCCCTTCCATTCCAGTAGTGCTCTACCAAAAAGAATCAATGAAGAACTCAGCAGCATAGTTAGTGGCAGCCAACCATCATAAGTTGGTATCCACACAGAGTGCAGTGAGGGCAAGACATCAAACCAAAACAAATGCTGCCAAACAGGCATGGTAATTAGATAAACAGAATAGTGCCATATCATCGTAAGAAGCCAATCACGGATGTCTATGTGCTACCATACTGCACAAAAAGAGTTCTTTTAACTAGGTGCTGTTGGCAATGAAATAGCATTGTTTACAGTCTGTAGCACCTCTTTTTTTTTTTTTGCCAGTTTGTAGTCAAATATCCCATATCAATGGCCTGGGCTTTACTGGAGTGAGACAACAACCCCCTTTGCTGTAAGACATGTACAAAAGTCCGAAGTTTCATAAAATCAATTGAGGGTTCATCATCAATTCAATAATTGAAGAGTAGCTTTAGAGTTGGACAAGGTTCTGGTTTTTAAAAAATTGTTTTGTAATTGACTGAGCTGCTTGATGGCAACATGGATAGCAATAACTCTTCATCAAATGCTGTTCTATATCTTCTGACAGGAAGGTAAAAGGAATAAGAGTGCAGAAAATTCCTGTGCCAGCATTAGGCTGATCAAGGAGAAAAGACCCTCAGCCATTCAAACTGTGGTACATAAATGTTCATGCTACCTGTACATACCCATAAGTGCTGTGATATGTTTAGCTCAGTTTAAGCACAGTGTTGATTAAAATATTCTTTAAAAACAAAATTCTTAAAATAATTCTGATATTAATTATCGCTGCAAAAATCAGATTTGTTTAACAAAATTATTTAATTTTAAATGCATCGAAGAGATGGGTCCAACACTTTTGTTACAAATATGCATACTTCTAGTTTGTTTATATAGGTCTTTGTTTCAGATTTTGTCTCTTGAAAGAAAGACGCTTTGTATCTTCTTATTTAAAATGTTCATGCTATCTGATTATTCTACACTGAATATTTTTCTTTTAGAGCAAGAACATTTTATAGAGTCTTGAGGGAGTTGTACCAACATTTCTGCTGGAAGATTAATTGGAATGTGGTAAGTTGTAATTAACCTAATATTTTGGGATTTAACTCTTGTTTGAAGTATCTATAGGATATATATATAAGCATAAATTGCCTATTTGATTATTTTTTTTTATTTATTTATTGTACATCATTAAATGACTAAATCCTATTTGATTATTTAGACATTACTTGTAACTAATAAGTCTTACTGTTAAACTCTATTTAAAACTCATATAATATTTAATAACACATTTATTCATAATTCTACTGTAATGAATATTTTTTACTGCAGTTATAAATCTTTTTGTTAATTGCTATTAAAAACTCAAAATATTTAGTAGCATTTATTCATAATTCTGCTATAATAAATATTTCTGTACTGAAATTTGTTTTACTTTTGATACTGCTTACATGTCAGTTATATCGTTTACTACTGGAGAAGTGGCTTAATGTGTTTTCTTATGATAAAAAGAAAAAAATTACTGCTTGCTTTTTAAAATTCAAATCATCTCTATACATCATATTGTTTCTGTAGTATATACCAGATCTAATCAAACATGAAAAATTTTTAACCTAAAAGTAATTTCAAGATTTCTAACTTAGCAATAGATTTTTTTAGATAACATTTTTTTTATGCAAACATTAATGTTTTCATATAATTTTAGAAATGGCTAGCTTTAAATTTTAAATTAAAGAATGCAAAATAATTTTTGCCATAAATTGTAATACATATATGCAGTTAAGGACATTCATATAAAGTTTTAAACAGTGTGATTGTTTTGTTTTAAAGTTTATAAAATGTTAATACTTTGATAATTGGGGTTCTATACATTATTTCTAGGGTTTTTTAGACTGGATGAAATAATTGTTACCATGAGAAATAAAAGTCTTCATCATCTCACAATTTTCATGCTGATTTGAAACCTTTACGTATTTCAAGCTAGGTTATAATTTTAATCAAATAACAATAATGGATCTAAGAAGCCGTTTTTTTCTTCTTTATGTTTTATAAAGTCAATCGTTGCTCAAATAAAGATTAGTAGGGTTTTTTTTTTTTTTTTTTTGGGGGGGGGGGGGGGGGGGTGAAAGCATGATAAAGTTGAAAATCTTTTGAATATTTCCAATATGTTACTTTAGTCTTGAAACATATTTAGCAATATTGTTTATCAACCTTTCAAATAATCTTTTTCAGTATCAATTTATAGTATCTGTTTGTTTGTACGTTTCATCCCTTTAAAAAATTACTATGAGAAAAGCTATAACTTCTTAGTGACCAATAAGAATACAATGGAATCTCGATCTATTGTTTTTCAGGGGATCAGCTGAACTGAATGATAAATATGGGAACATAACAAAGAAGTATGATCGTAGGGATTGGGTGAAATAAACGACACATATGGGGAAATGATGATTTGGGGAACGATCAATCGAGATTCTGCTGTACTACTGTTTATATTGTAATAAATAGTTTAATATTATTTAATTTTCGTTTCATTGTTTTGTAATTAAATTTATTCTTTTGGAATAGGAATGTCATCTAAAGTCTACTTGTGTTCAAATTTTTTACTACTTATGTTATGTGGGATTGATTTTAAGCAAAGGTGATGTTTTCTCAGAATGGTTCAGTCAAATCTTAACAGTTTTAAAGTGCCTCCCAGGTAATACTTTATAATATATTCCGTAAAACTGTTTTTCTTTAACACAATTTTATCTTTAGCATTGCCAAGTGATGGCCAAATAGCTAGATGCTGGTATTTTGCCCTTAGCCTTTGAGTCCCTCTATTGGCATGGATATTTGAAGCTGTTCAGAATCATCTTTGAAATGTTGGGCCTGGTCTAATTAGCCCTTGTGTCGCAAAAGTTGACCATAGCACCCTAGACCAACCAGCATTTGGCATACATAAAATCCTCATGATATAAAGGAATTTTCTAAATATATTCTTTGAACACTTTTAAAATGGAATTTCTAAACGGGCTGTGAAGTATCTGCAAAATGAGTTTTAACATTTCAGTAAAAAGTTATTAATGTATTATGCATGTATGCATAAGATATAATTTTGCAATATGTACTAAATTTCTGATTTGTTTAATGTTATTCGTGTTTAATATGGAATCATGAATTAATGTCAAACAATAACCAATGATAAGACACTTTGCTGAGGATGCAGTTAAGGGATTTTTAGATTCTGAAGCAGTTTTAATTGCAACTTACTATTCTAGACTAGCACAATTTGAAACATCATGAGGGCCATATTTCTTTAAGGAAAGCTGCTGTGGGCCACTAGAAAATAAGATAGATGAGAAAGCAAAAAATGTTCTTTCTAACAAATAAATTACTGATTTTTTAAATTAAATATTAATTATTATCCATTGCTTATATATTCCTTTTGTAATATTATAAATCTAAAAATAATATTCCATATTTTTTAGATTTATAATATTGTGCATCTTTACAAAAAGCTTTACAAGCCACAGAATGAGTGCTAGTGGACCACATGTTGTGTAGGGCTACTCTAGACAATGGTTGCTATATTAGATCACCTCTTGTGTTTTTCAGTTGTGCTTTGAGTTTTTTCAATTGATATTTTCAACAAGAAAGCTGCCATTACACAAAAGTAAAAAAAGATTTAGCATCTTGGACAATAGATTTACCTGTCTACTGTTCATTATAGAGCTAATCTTAATTATTCTTACAGATGAAACAATTGCTTTAGTAGGAATGCTATATCCGTATGATATTTACTGATGGCATCTAGCTCAACTATTTATAGCTTGCAAACTTCTGTGATAACACATTAGGTGTATGTAAAGTTCATACAGTCCTTAATAGTTTTCAATAAATCTCCTTGCACTTAAATTTACTTAAGCTCCCGGCCCTCCTAAAGTATTATCAATATCTCATTTTTAAATAAAGATATTGATAAAATTTAAATTCAACTCTTTTTTCTTTTTTGTTAGCTCTTAAAAATTCCTTATTTGCAAAATGAAACACAGTATGTATTTGGAGAGAACTGAGGAAACAATCCTTGTATGTTGTTATTTGCTTTTAGTTATATTTTGCTTTTTTTTCCTATTGTAAACTAACATTTGCAAATTTTTCTGTGTGCTTAAAATGTTTTGTACGCCATGAAGATTCTATATTTCTTCCCTGTTTAGAACATCAAGATTTGTATGAATTTATGATAATTTGTATTATTTGCCTTTTGTCATACAGATTGCAAGATTGAATGTTTCTATGCCAAAGCTTGACAATAAATTTTTTAAATTACTGGTTTTATCACCTGAAATTGGCTTGCTCCTTACTGAATTGGAATTGTTTGCCATTGTTAATCTATAATCATATTTTATACAATCTTAGTAATATTCATCTCAAGTATGTTACCTCAGCTTGTTCTCTATCTTTCTGCTACTTTTGTTTATATTTGATGGATGTTTTTGCAAAAATGTTCAAAGGTACCCTTTACCTCTCTTCTCAGATTTCTTTTTGCTATCTAAATATTCCATAGTTTTAAATCATATTTACTTTTCTAATTAGGCTCAGATAATAGCTTGAATTCTATAAGTTCTTAAAAAATTATTGGTATCAATTTTTTTTCTGTGAACTCTTAAAATATCATAAAAAATGTCAGTTATTGTTTACTGAAACCTTCAGACTACCCATAAAATTGAATGTCATATTCTTAGTGGGGTTTTTGTCAATTATATGTTATGAGTACAGGCAAGGAAAGGCATTTCATTGTTTTGGACTATCTACTTGTTAAATTAGGTCATTTAGCGTCTAATTGAATATTATAGGGTTTATATTGAAAATCAATTTCAGGCGAGCATTTTGAACTAAAAGACAAAACAGCTTTTCTTCTCCTCTAATTCTCTTCTTACCCTGCAGTCTTCTATAAATCTCAGCAACGACCTGAAATTTTCTCAAGAACAGCACAATTGAGTAAATAAAACTCTTAAGTTTTCGCCTGAGTGTTCATCACCGTATAACTATGTCTTCTTCCTTAAGGCTGTCAAGAACAATAATGTCATTTGAATGCAATTAGAAGCTTGAAATTTTTGACATAAGGAACTTATATACAATTTCAACAGATTGATCTCTTCAGATCATTATATTTAACTGTGTGCTTAACAACTGTTTTGATTCTGTAATATTAATACTGAATGTTTATGTAATATGGTAATATGATTCTGTAATATATTATTTACTTCATTAGCATTTTTTACCACATTTTTCTTTTTCTAAAAGTACTTGCTCTATTTTTCTTTGCATGCTTTTTAAGTATAAAGATTTTAGAAAAGCAGTGCAATTTTAACATATTATAGTTGGTATTTCAGATAGTTCAAATCATTTGTCGGATTTAGCAAATATAAAATCATAGAAAACTTTAGAATTCTAATTTTACTGGTTATAATTTTAGTTAATCATGAGACCTCACCTATGTCTTATTTTTGTTACAGGGGATCCTTTCGTAATATGTGATGCACTTTTATTAATAAGAAATTTGAAAAAGAAGTATTATGAAGCCTATTCAGAAATTCTGAAGTAATATTTTATTTTCCTAATATAGTATAATAAAATTTTATTAATTTATTCCAATAGAAGAAAAGTTATCTCTAGATGTGAATAACTCTAAAATTGCTTTCAATATATATTTATATATAATATATCAAGATTGCTTGGCAAGAAATTAAAGCATTCTTTTTAATTAAATAATTCAATTATATAAATTTACTTCAAACTATCCGCAACCCCTCCAATTTTGTTTGCAGCCCATAGTTTGCACACCACTGCTCTATATCACCAATAATTTAGTATCTATTTCATATACTCTTAGGGACAAAAAAGTTTTTAAATTGTGCAGTCTATTTTTCTCCTCAAGGAATATTTTGTTTCGTTAGTTTAAGTGTAATATCTTAGATCTTCTATCTATTAATATTTGAATTTCTGGAAAGAAACTGAAAACCAACCAAGTGGCAAATGTGTTAGATATTCAATGTATGGCAAAAGTCCACAAAAAACAAATTTTTTATTTTTCAGTTTAATTAATAAACCAAGTCTTATAGAAAGACCTTGAAACATCTGACAATTTGTTTTAGTTATTACTTATTCATAGTGATTAAATTTATGTGAGGTATTTTAATGAAACATTTAAAAGTACAAATTCTATTATTAATTTATACATGTATAAAATCTGTTTTAGGTCATTGTTATTTGACATAAGTATGAGTAAACCTCCAAATTCCCAATGTTTTGTAAAAGCAATGTTACTATTCAGAAGACTTAAGTTTTTATCAAAGGGGGCTTCAGCTAAGTGTGAAATCACCTTTTATGCATCAAAAATAAAATGTCCTGCTGATGTAGAGAGCTGGTTATCATCATTGAATATTAAAGACTTGAGAAACATCAAGTGCAGTAAAGTTACCAAGAAATTTCTAAGAAAGGATTTGAGTTGTGATGCTGTTCAAAAATTACTCAAAGTAAGTATTTAATTTTTTAATTCATATTGTTTAGCTGGTGTATTTAGGGTTAGGAAATTCTATTTCCTCTGAATATAAAAGATAAATCAAAATATTTTAGTATTTGAATATAGTGTTCGCAGAAACCTGTTTTAGCTAGATGTAAGTACCCTGCCTGTTATTTGATGTGTCTCACCCCTTTTTTTCTTGGGGGGGAAAAAAACCTTAGCTAGTGTCCTCGTTGTTTTTTAAAACACTACCATTTTTCATGTTACCATTCAAAAGCTATTCCATGGTTTTGATTTTTTTTTCTTCCATATAAATGGTTATGAGCCACTGAATTTAGAAAAGGATTCGGTTCTGCATTCTTACATTCGTGGTTCATACATATAAAAAAAGCCAAGAGCAACTGGACGAGAGTGGGTGACAGAGCCAGCTTCTCCATCCTGCACCATCTAAGTCAGGGGTGTCAAACTTGCGGCCCGCGACGAACATTTTTGCGGCCCGGCCAATATATTGGCACACAATAATATATAATAAAATAACCGACACAGAATTATAATAAGATAGGAAGAATTCGCTAAATGTTTTTTTAATTATACTCTTTTTTTTGTTATTATTAAACAAAATGCATATATTTATGTTGAATATACTGTAATTAGGTAAATAAACCTATGTTTCTATTAATATTGATTTTTTTTGCGGCCCACCTATAGTTAAACCTTGTTTGTTTGGCCCAAGGTAGCCTTTGAGTTTGACACCCCTGATCTAAGTCCTCTCTCTGTGAACATTTATTTGCAGTGGGTCCCATCTCATGTGAGCCTATTTGGCAATGAGATGGCTGACATCCTAGCAAAGGAAGGTACTGCTGGACATGCACAAACTTCTTTGGCTCTTACTTATCTGGAGGCTTATTCCTTAAGGAAATCTTTTTTCCAGAGTACCATCTACCCCGGTCCATGACTGGTACGCTGGTGTCTGCTCTTGTAGAGTTCTTATCTTCAAGGATGATAGAGTTGAGCAGACTGCAATCTCTAGGTTTGCAAGTGGCCACTTGAGGTGCCTAAAATTTGATCAACAAAACAAAACCTTTCCCAGTTGTAATAAGTGTAATAACGAGCAGGCCACATCCTAACTCCTGGTCACATCCTAACTTGCTTGAATTTATCTAGGGAAGACTTTATTATGGATCCTCACCTATTAATGGACCTACTGAGGATATATTGACCCATGAACCCCGCTAAACCATGAGGGATTAGAAACAACAACTATAACGAAAAAGGCCAAGAATTAGTTGGCAAAATAACACTGAAAGTCTAAAAGATGGTAATAAACTTAATTTTTTTTCTGGAAATTTTAAACAGTAGATTTTTCACAAAATTTCCATAGGCTTTGGTCATCCATTTAGTACGGATAATATGAGCCTTGCATTTTTATGCAGACAAAGTAAAATAAAATTTTCAAATCTTTGTTTCTAATTTTTATTGGTTTCAAACTCTTTCTTTTAGTTTGAAGAGTTATCATAAATAATCAAATTTTCACCTCTTTACTAATAATTTTGAAGTTGCATTTTTCATTATTTTGGAAAACATGTTTATTTTTCATCTTTTGCAAGTCATAAAATTTTTAATGTGCATAAAATAAGCACTTGTATATTTTGGGTACTATTTGCTCTAGTAATTTTAATTATTTCCCTAATGCATTTAAAAAATCTTCAAAATTAGGCATGGTAACCATTACTAATAATCCATTTTTATTGCAGATGTGTTGTTACTTGGTATGTTTATTACCATCTTTTGAGATCTTCATATTATTATGGTAAAATACAGGATAAGTCACAGATTTTGTAAATATTATTTCTTTGAGTATTTTCAGACATTTCTGTTGATGTGGATCATATCTGATGTTTGCATCTTTCAAATCCTTTGCTTACATTTCTACAGCATAAAATTTGTTAACATTTTCTTAGGAATTTTTCTGTGAGACATTTTAGGAATAGCATACATCCAATACACATAGAAAAATTTCAGAATTCTTTTTGTGGAATTTTTGGGCTCTCTCTTGAGACCAATCAAATTCTTTACCTCTTAAATTTTCCTATCATTTTATAAGTTCCTCTTATTTTATGTGTATATTTTTACTATATATTACATTATTAAAAGAAGAAATAAATGAAAAATAGAAAATTCTCACTATTTTGAATAATTTTTTGTTTGTTTTTTAATAACTTCTTTTTATTTTAAAAATGTTATATTTTGTAGATGCATATATATATATATATATATATATATATATAGTGAGAGAGAGAGATGAACTAAGAGGGAGACTGGAGCCAATACCATACCACCTAAATTTCAAAATATATATTTTTCAAAAGTGAAAAATGTTTAAAAAGTACAGAAAATTTTTCAAAATCACTAAAACAATGTGTTAACAAATATTGTCATTTGCTATAAAAATATCAGCAGTCACCCAACTCTGTATTGTAATTAAGCTATCGCAAAAGAGCCAAGCACTCCAAAAACCAACTGTAGATTTGTAAAAAACACTGTTAAAAATTTCAGAACTATAACAGAGAAAATTGTTTTGTGTAATTATAATTTAAAGATATAGAACAATTTTTTTTTCTCCTGTATTGGACATTATTTTCTTGAAGCAAAACTTATTTTTTACTTTTAGTAAAAATACTGAGTACCTTGTTTTTTTACTAAAAACAAGGTACTGTTAAAAATACTGAAAAGTACAAATCTGTATTGTACCTAAATATAATAAAGCCCATCTAATATACTGACAAAATCTTACTACACCATCCAAAATAATAACAAAAGAACTCTAAAGGTTTTTAACATTTTGTTATGGAAGTGCATTCAAATCACTTAAATTCACCAATAAAAGTCTCACAAAGATTCATTTTATGCAGTATTTCTTTTGATTGTGTATTAACTGATGTTAAATCAAAATTCTATTAGTCAAGAGGAAGATAACTATAACAAATAAAAAGTTTGTGTTGTTTTTGTCAAAAAAATCATTTTAAATCAAAGAAAAAGTATATCCCTCTTAAACTTTATAATTTAACTAATAATTTCTGGGGGATAATTACCATTAGATAGCAGAAAAACTTTAGTATTTATCATCAAAGTTTGATAAAAAGAGATAGATTTGTTTAATATTTTGCTCTTCATACTTATTAAAGTATTTCTTTAGCAATCTAAAAAAATATTCAATCTTTAATATGTCACTAAAGCTAGGATTTTTCCATAAATGGTTTACTTGATCACTGAAAATAATAAAAGTCCTATATGAAATACTTGTCAGAAAATGAAAATTGACTTTATACATTTGAATCAAACTTAAAAAGACATTATAAATATAAGGTTAATTTTTTTTTTTCTCTCTCATGAGTATTTATTTCAGAACTATTCAAACAGCTTGAAGCATAAATGACTTCATTTGTTTTGAAAATTCAGTTACTTTGATCTATTATGTGCATTATTATGCACACATAAACTTATATAATTTGTTATATACATGATATTTTATTTATTTATTTATTTTAGGTCCTGTTTGCTAATAAATATGATGAAAAGCTTATCAATAGTGGTAGATCTCATGCTACTAAAATGCAGCACAACATTATTGACAATAAACCGGTTAAAAACAAATTTGATAAAAAACGTGTAAAGAAAAAAGACAAACCAAATGCTCAAGTTAATAAACTTGGCATAACTTTAAATAATGAAGTGCAGCATAAAAACAGTTTTAAGAAAGTTAAAAATATTATTTCTCATTTAAATAATACTATAGGAGAAAGAAAAATAGGTGTCAAACAGAGTGATTATCAATATATTAATTCACCAGTAACAAATTTCAATGAAAAAAATTCTGCATATGTTTCATCATTATCTGCAAATTCAACTGCATGGACAAGAAAATCTAAGAGAAAATTTTTAGAATATGAAGATAAAGGCAAAACTTTTCTGGATGATTCTAGTCCAGTTTCTCTGGAATTGAAGAGGAGAAAGATATTTAATAAAGTGAACTCTGAACTTGAAGAATTTAATCCTAAACATTCATCATTACAAGATGTTAATACATCTGAGCAGTCAGTAGTTGATAGAATGAATGGGTTAACAAAAGTGGAAGATTTGCAGAAAAATCATGTGGGAAATATATCAGAGGATTCAAAAGCCGTAACTTCAAAAACATTGAAATCCAAGGATTCTATCAAAAAATTAAGAAGAAATAAGTTTAAAAATTTCATAGAATCAAGTAGTGCAACTTCAAAAACACTGAAATCCAAGAATTCTACCAAAAAATTAAGAAGAAAAAAGTCTAAAGAGTTCATAGAATCAAGTAGTTCTAATGATGATCAGATTGTCTCAAAAGATGAAACTCCAAAAACCACAAACAATTCTAATTATGTAGTTACAAGATTTTCTGATGCTCTGTCTTCAAAAATTGATCTTGAATCATTCGAAATTGGCAATTCTGTTTTATTTCACACTAATAAAGATAAAATGGAACATTTAACAAATTATTCTGAAAAACCAAAAATAGGCCTTTCATCTGAATCTGATTTGCCAAATAATCATGTTTTGGCTAAACCAACCAGAAGGCTGAATCAACCCAAGTTGACCAAATCATTCAAGAAAGAAAATAAGATGCTCTCTCCTGAACAGTTTAATAACTCAAGTTCATCTGCTGTCTCTGAAAGTTTGCCTGAACCAAATTATGTCTTTGATAAGCCTTCTGAAATTCAATCTGATATCTCTAAAGGATTGTCACCTACAGAAGATAATGTCACACAAAATACATGGTCATCAATCTCTGTCATGAAACGTTCATTATCTGTGCTAGATAATTTTTCAAAAAATTCATTGCCAAAGCATGTTAATATGTCAGAAAATTTAGACCTGCAGCCTGTTAATTCAAGTGAAAAATTGCAGGATTTCATCCCTGAACCCAATAATTTATCTTTTGGTTCAAATGAGTTTACACACAAGCAATTAAATAATTCCAGAAACTCTCAGAACTGTTCTGATGCTTCTTCAGTAGGAGATAAACTGCTTAAGTCTATTTCTGATGATAATTTGGATCATTCTGCTTGTGCCTTAAGAGCAGCTTCACCTGTTCAAACTACGCACTGTAGGCAAATTTTTTATGTCTACGGTTCAAAGGAAATTATTCCAGATTCTTCCATCTGTTCCCAAAACAAACAAACTTCTCAAGACTCTGAAAACTGTATTGTATCAACAAGCTTCAATAATTCAGAAACATCTTTGAACAATTCATCCTCATTTCTAACAAATCAGGAATCATTTTCTGAATTACAAAAGTCTGAGCAAGCAGTTAAGGTTAAGGAAGTCCAAATTGTTTTATCTGAATTTCTTGCTACTCAGAATTACTCTGTCAGTTCATTGCTCCAAAATGTGGCACAGAATCTTGCCTGTCCCCAAAAAGATGCAAGTACTTCAGTTTATTCAACATCAAGGCAGAAAAAATCTGGCAAGCAAAAAAATACTAAATTGGTTTTAGATTCCGATAGTGATGCATTTGATGATCAAAGAGGCTTACGTGCTGAATGTACTCTTGAGAGTAAACTTGATGACTCTCTTAACTCAACTAAAAGTTATTCTGTTCAGTCAAAATTGTCACATAAATATAAAAGGTGTTTCATAGAATCCAGTAGCGATGCCTCTGTTGATCAATTTGAATTACATAACAACACAACTGCATCAATAAATTCAGAGCATCTATCAAATCCATTACAAGACACATCTTTTAATACACAAAACCCCCAAAAAATTATTTCAGAAAGTGAAGAGGGTACAGTTAGTAAGGCATATTTGTCAAGATGTCCATCACAACTGTTACAGTGTCCCAAGAAAATGAAAACCAAAAATTTTGTTTTAGAATCTACTTCTGAGGAGAATTCCGATAATGATAATTCAGATTGTTCATCAAAGAGACAATCGCCTGAGATGATATCTCCCAATGAGGTGAATTCCAAAGATTGTATTGTAGAATCTGCTTCTGAAGATAATACTAATCATCTGGAATATTCATCTAGAGATTCATCTCCTAAACTAAGATTTAATAAAGTAAATCCAAGAGATTTTCTTTTAGAATATGCTTCTGAAGATAATCATAATTATTCAGAATGTTCATCAGAGATTCTGTTCTCGGAGTCAAAATCTTCCAGTAAAGCAAATACTACTGAAGATAATTTTTATACTGATGATTCAGGACATTTATCAAGGAGTCCATCTCCGGAGTCAAGATCTTTAAAGAAGGAGAAATCCAAAAATTTAATTTTAGAAACTGTATATGGAGATAATACCAAGAATTCAGTGTTGTCATCAAGAAGTTCTTCCCCTGAGTTTCAACCTTCCAGCAAAGTAAAATTCAAAACTCCTGTTTTAGAATCTTCATCTGAAGATGTTGCTAATAATTCAATTTCTTCATCAAGAAACTCATCCCCTGAATTAAGAACTTCTAATAAAGTAATTGCTTCTGATGTTGATTTTGATTATTTTTCTCATGACTTAAAAACTTCTTCACCTAAAGTTAAGCAAAATTGTAGTAATCGCCATAATTCAAAGGAAAATATTTCTGATTTTCCTGCTAGTTTACAAGATAGAGAAACCTCATCCAACTCAGAAAACAATGATGTATCAAAAAGTTTCAGAAATTCAAACTCCTTGTTAAGAAGTCGAGCTCATAGCAAAACAAAAAAAGCATCATTTCCTAAATTTAAAAAGCCTGAGCAAGCTGATGAATTTCGAGAAGTTCGGGTTATTGTGCATGACTGTCTTAGTGACAAAAATTCCTCAGTCAGTTTGTCTCCAAAAAAGCTGACACAGAATGCAGCTATTGAAGAAACAAATACAAGTTGTTTAGTTTCTTCAAAACGAAAGTTGAAGAGAAAAAATGAAAGAATAAGGACGAATTTTGCTTTAGACTCTGAAAATGATTCATTTGAAGATCAGAGTGCATCTAAAAGTAAACTTGATTGCTCACTAAACTCATTTAGAAGTTCTTCATTTCAGTTCAAATCTTCAAATAAAGTGAAACATAAGAAATGTCTCATAGACTCTAACAATTTTGTTTCTGCTGATAAGAATACTGTATGTGAAAAATCAACTGCATCTCATAATAATTCATCACGTTCATCAGGAAGTTCATTCTTAGAAAGGAATTCTATTCAAATAAACCACAAACTAGAATTTGTTTCTGAAAATAGTAAAATCCAAAAATGTGTCCTTAACAAATCTTCAAATTCTGCAAAGGAACCAGATAATCTTTGTTTATCAGAAATTGATAAGGGTTCATACATAGATCAACCTCTTTCAGATAGTAATGTGAAAAATAATGAATCGATATCTGTCAATGGACAGCATAATTGGGTTTTGAGGGAATCATCTCTTGAATCAGGATCAAATTCATCACAAAATATGCCAGTCTTAAAAATTCAGGAAAAATCAAAAAGTTCTTTTAATTCATCAGTACTATCTCAAAATTCAGCAAAATTGGGTAAACTATCATTAAAATCTGTTAAGAAACAAGAAAATCAACTTGATTTATCAAAAACTATTAAGGATTCACCCTTAAGTCAAATGACTTCTGATGTTAATAAACAAAGTAATGTATTAACACCTGTTAAAAGAAGGCAAGAACTTGAGCTTAGAGAAACACCTGAATCAGGATCAAATTCATCACAAAATATGCCAGTCTTAAAAATTCAGGAAAAATCAAAAAGTTCTTTTAATTCATCAGTACTATCTCAAAATTCAGCAAAATTGGGTAAACTATCATTAAAATATGTTAAGAAACAAGAAAATCAACTTGATTTATCAAAAACTATTAAGGATTCACCCTTAAGTCAAATGACTTCTGATGTTAATAAACAAAGTAATGTATTAACACCTGTTAAAAGAAGGCAAGAACTTGAGCTTAGAGAAACACCTGAATCAACATCAGATTTATTTGAAGGTATTTCACATGTAGAAATTCAGGAGAAACAAAAAAATTCTCTAGACTTCATACAAAAAGAACAACATTTATCTAAAGACTCAGTACTTGATGAAAGCTTGGTTCAGATAATTTCAGATAAGATTGATCCAAATATTTTGGCCAATGAAGATTGTTTAAACTCACATGTAGATAATTATTTAATTTCTTCTAGTATGCATAATACTCTCAATGGAAATGTAGATATCTGTGATCATCCAAAAAATCAGGTTTTTAATGAGGACAGTTCTCTTAAGAAAACTGTCACGCCCTATACTAATACCGTAAATAAATCTAGTCAACAGAAATCTGAATTCATATCTAACTCACCAAATACTGATACTTTCAATCTTCTTAAAATTAAAGAGAATTTAATGGACATAGAATCCAAAATGGATAGTGACATACTACATGTTAGAAATCATCTCAAAAATATCTGCCTAAATTCAAATTCAGATCATCAGACAGTGGATAATTCTCAACAACTTTTTACTCAATTTGTTAACAGTTTTCATAATGGAGAATCACAACAGTTGGATTTGGATAAAGCATGTGATGAAGGCATAAATTATGCCCGAAATTCAGATAGTGTTTGCAACATAGCATCTTTGGATAAAATTTCAAAACTCAGTACTCAAGATGAAAAAAAGTATAAGAATTTGGATCCCCTCTTGTGTGAAACGGACTTTGAAGAAACATCACCTGATAGAATAGATTTATTCCTAGAATCTGAATCTTTGCTCGAGGACTTTCAACCAGATGTGGGTCATACTTCTGAAATGAACTGTTCTAATCCTTTGAATGACTCACATGCAGAAACAGCTTTTAAGACAAAGAGAAAATCGCCAGTTAAGCAGTCAAATATGGATAATTCATCTGCTAGGGAGAAGATTTTATTATTATGTGATGTAGAGAAAAAAACATGCAATGTTTATATAATGCCACAACATTCGCTAGTTGCTTTTTTAAAGACATTCAAGAATGTTTCAGAGAAACAAATACAGTATTTTAACAAGACCCAGTGCCATTGCCTCCTTTGCATTCATTCATCTCCTATAACAGTAGACAGTAATGAAGAACTTTCAAAAAATGATACTGAATTAAGCACTAGCACCCACATGGGACATATATGCATCAATGGGATAAAACTTTCTACTGCATCTCTATTTCCATTTGTTTATCTGGGTAAAAGATGTGATGAAACAGAGACTGTGCTAAACAGCAATGCTGAAAAGGAACCTATTATTTCATCATTTAATAAAGTTTTAGAAAAAAAAGAACTTAGTACCAAAGGACAGTGCTTTTTAAAATCAAATTCTGAAAACATAGTGACTGAAAATCATCATAGAAAAGTTCTTAAAACTAGAAGAAGCAATTTAAACGATTCAACAGAAGCCAAAGATAACAGTACTCCACAAAGAAGTAAGTTATTAAATTATGGTTTTCTGTTGATCTTAATCATTTATATCCAAAATAACAAATTCAGAGAACCTTATTAGTTATTAAACATTTTTAAATTGAATTCAAAAAGGTTGTTTTCAAGTTATATCTGTTACAATTTAAGGCCAAAAAGCCTCTGCTATTTTAATTGGATTAATCTGGTAGAGTGCTCAATAGTACCACAGTTTCTATCATTTTTGCTGTGTTGAAGAGGTTAACCGTCTGACTTCTTATCCCACGATTTCTACGGGCACGGTCTTTTATCCTTTATGTCAGTGCTCCGCAACCACTGTGCCGCAGTGATTTTATAGATTATGATAATAAAAAAATTAACCACCGCATTAAATAGAAATTTTTCTAAGTAAAATATTCCTCTAACTTTTTGTTAATATGTAATTTTTCTGGGTCGAAATTATACACAAAGAAAAAACATGTTGTTAGCCATACATTGTATGTATGCTCGAGCGTAATATTTCTCGATTTCAGTTAAGAAAGAATATCCACAAATTTCTGACAAGGCCATTGCAATTTTGCTCCCTTTTTCTACGACATACTTATGCAAACAAAGTTTTTCGACACTGGTTCTAATTGAAAATGACAAACTATCCGATTTAAAGGGCCTTGACCATGAACTGTAGCTCCTTCTAATATAGAGCCAAATATAAAACGTGCAAATATAAAATGCACATTTATCAAAGCAATCTGAAATATCTCATTAATAAATTAGTTATATTTAAATTAACTTTGATTTATTAGGCTTAAGTAAAGACCAAAAAACAAATTTTAATATAAAAATTTAAAGAGAAAATTTTTTTACTTGTAAACTATAATTTTATATTTGTGTTCTTGTGTTGGTGTACAGTTCAGAATGATTTATATAAAACTTAAATGCTTATAATTATATTGATACATAGAGCTATTTTGTTGTGTTTTTTTATCTAATAAAAACATGTAATTTATATATTTGCAAGCTTTTTCTTGTGGTGTGCCGCGGAATTATCGAAAAAAACGTTGTTGAGCCATGGAAGATAAAAGGTTGCGGAGCTCTGCTTTATGTAATAGCGTATCCTGTGTTTTCACTGTTTCACCAGTGAAACTCGTAATGCTTTTAATACAATATTTAGCCTTTGAATCAGATTTTGACTAAAAAAGTAGCAATAGTTGTTCACTGATATTTTATTTTTATTTGAGTTCATTGGCAGCATTCTTATTCTTGTTCGTTCGGCTTCAAAACTCCAATTGGCAAAAAAAAAAAATTGCAAAGAAACACAAATTTGGTGCAAATAATGTGAAGTTGAACTTTAGCTTGAACCAGTTTTGGATTTATCTTACTAAACTTAATTTTTAGGTAATTTGTGTTAGTGAAGTATATTTTCTTTAGTACTAGATACATTTACTTTACACTAAGATATATTTTACTTTTGCATTCCAACGTAATAAATAGGGATATAACCACAAATTAATTGAGAGTTGTTTTCAAAAATTGGTTCGTATGTGGTAACGTCTGGAATTGATTTTTCTGAAAATACAATTTCTCATTGTCTAAATCTATATAAAATTATTTGAATTCTCCAATATATATAGATTTGGAATATGAAAAAAAAAAAAAAAAAAAAAAAACACAATTTTTAAAGCAGTTTTGGTCCCAAAATTGAGCAGTCAGAGGGTTAAATGGTATATTAATGCTTTATATTAAAATTTATACAGTACAACCTCCCAAATCCGGAATGCTTTAATAAATGGCCAATTTTACTTTTCTATTTCACCGATAGATGTCGCTACCAAAATGATCGGTAAAAAATTGCGCTTCCTTTCAAGGAAGTGACAGCAGCGATTTTGATGGCTTTCAAGTGTCTGGGAAAGAAGCTGAAATAGCAGAATTAGTGGAATGTGCGAATAAAGGCAACATTAACTTGGATAAATTGGTCATACAGGAAGTTTTAGACATCGATGAAAATGTGCCGATCGTTTGTTCTCTTACACCGCATTTACACAATCGCGATAGCGGCGAATCGAATCGTGGGGGGCGAATGTCTCCGGGAGTCATGGTGAGAATGGCGACGGGAAATCTTGTTCACAGCAAGAGGCGGGAATGTGAGAACGGTCACTCGCGTCGATGCAGGAACGTGACTAATGTCTCGCGAATGTCTTGTGCCGCATTTACACATTCACGATCGAACCACCCGTGAGACATTAGTCACGTTCTTGCATGGACGTGAGTGACCGTTCTCACATTCCCGCCTCTTGATGTGAACAAGATTTCCCGTCGCCATTCTCACCTTTGACTCGTGCCAGAAAACCGCTCCCGAAGCGAGCGCCACGATAGGCGATGAGAAACGGCGAGAACACCGTTTACACATTCTTCCCCCCTCAATTCGACTCGCCGCTATCGCGACTGTGTAAATGCGGTGTTACGGGTGGCGCGATTGCGAATGTGTAAATGCATGAGCGATTCTGAAATTATTGATAGTGCGGTAAATAACAAAGGTTATGATGACAGCGATCGTGAAATTGATTCAGAATGCCCCGAAAACTAAAGAATGTCAACGGAAGACCTGATAAAATCATTAGATTAAACAATATTAGGCTTAGAACACCGGAATTTTATCTCGGAACATGAAATTATGTCACTATATAGGATTCGAGAAAAAATTTCTAATAAGCTGAAACTAAAGCAACAAATATTATTGACTGAAATGTTTAAATTATAATGTAATTATATGTTCTGTATTTAGGTTTATTTAATAATTAAACCATTTTACTTTTTTTAGTGTGTTTATTTTTTTCTCCTAAAATTTTGTAGTGTTATTTAAAAACCTCTCAAATTCGGAAAATTCCCAAATCCGGAATTGCCGTGTCCTGAACGATTCCGGATTTGGGAGGTTGTACTGTATTAAAATATCACCCTAGCAAGCAGAGAGTGGCCAATTTTCTGCAAACAAAAAACAACAAGTTCTAGGAAAGAGAGGTTCTTTAAAATAGACAAAAATTAATACTTGTAGAGGCCATGCACTTATATTCAAAAGACAGACAGTAAGAGGGTCATTTGATAAGTTCATGCAAAAATAATGAAAACTATGTTGCTTTTGTTTTCCCACCTCAACATACATTCACTTAAGGTGGGTGCATTTGGTCTAACAATTTTCAAGCTTTTTTATCCCCTCCATGGAGTAATACTTGTCTAACTCTGCAAAAAAAAATCATTATTCCTCTCATCACTTTGAAATTTTATGCAAGTTTCTGTCCTGCAAGAAATTTTCATATTTGGGAACAAGTAGTAGTCTGAGGCAGCCAAGTCAGGAGAATACAGGGGGTGGTGAACAATTTCGTAGTGTAATTCTAACAGTTTCACCACCGCTGCATATAAATGAGCCAGTTCCTTCTTATGAAAGAGAAGTTTTTTTTTTTTTTAAATGGGGCCTTTTTGTTTTAATTTCACTATTTAAATGATCCAGTAAAGATGCATAGTATTCTCCAGAGTTTTGTTCATTTCCAAGTAGACAATAAAGATTATACGATGGGTGTCCCAAAAACGAGTGGAATTGACGAAACCGTTCTCACTTTCTATAATGCTGGTTCACTTGCTTCAACCCACTGTTTTGACTGTTCTTTCACTGAAATTTACATTTTTAAAGAGTTTGGATATTGTTTAGGAGCTCGAAATAGTGACTTTGTGAATAAGTAATAGCTTTTAAATTTCCCCCCATCATATATGTGTATTTTACTTACATTTTTAATGTCTAAAAATATCTGAAAGTTGAGAAAAAGTTTTACTTGTATTGCTTTCTTAAATTTATATTGACATGTGTATTGGTACATTAAATTTACAGAGAGAGATTAATTTATAGATACGGAATACAATCCTCAAATCTATGTGTCTCATGAATTTTAAACTGCTTTATCTTACTATAATTTTATTTATTTTTTTTCTTTCTTTTTTTTTCACAGGATACAGTTTAAGGTGTCGACGTAGACTTGAAAAAGTGTCTGATAGAAGTAATTATTAAAATTAAGTTTAATTGTTATTCTACACTATTGACATCAGACTTTGTATAGAAATTTGTTTATATTTGAATAAACTTTATACTTTAATTTCTAAAAACTTTGTTCAATTAATTGGAAATTGTGTATTGAATCATGTACATGTGCTTATATCTTTGTACATCTTATTCATTTGGTGAAAATAATTTTCTGCTTTGTGTGGATTTATCTCAAAATTGGAAGAAATCAATCAATCTAATTCTGCAATTCTGCTCATAAAAAAAAAATAAAAAAAAAATTGAAACAGCTTAAGCCTTGTAAACCTGTTTTATGAAATTATTTTTGCTGCTTTGCTTTGATTTATCACAAACTTGGAAGAAATCAGTCTGTATTTCTGTTTGGGGAGGGGGGGGGAAACAGAAGGATTTCTTTTTTTTTTTTTCCCCTCAACATTGTTTCTTTCATATAAGAGATCAGTGGAATCTTCTTTCGAATGTAGCCTTGATTTCTTTTTTAACTTAAGAGCAAAATTTTAAAGTCTGTCAGCGTAATACATTCCCTCTTTATATTCTATTCCTATTTATGTGCTCTTAGGTTTTTGTATAGGAATTACTGACATTCACAGTTACTGCTGTTACTAAAAAGTATTGACTGCAATTTTAATTTTGAGATCCCTAATTGAAAAACCATGGTGTGGTAGTATCGCCATAGATTATTAAGCCTTTAAAAAAATGTTTCTTTTATCAGTTTTAAATCAATTGAAATGTTCTCAACTGAAAATTGAACCTCAACTAGCTGTATTCAAATCTGCTAAACTCCTGTAGCTTATTTTTACTTAATTTTTATCATAGTTTTCCCTGAAACTAAAATTTCTCCTCTAAATATTTTGTTGCTCTACTTGAAATTTTGCAATTATTTATCAATTACAATTTGACTCTTAAATTTCTTCTCTTTTAATATTATATACTTTTTCTTACACAAAACTTTCTTCCTTGTTGATCTAGGTATGCATAAATAGGTACCCTATATATATATATATATATATATATATATATATATATATATATATATATATATATATATATATATATATATATATATATATATATATATATATATATATATATATATAAGAATAAGATGAAAGAGAAAACCAGTAATAGCTCTAAAGCTACTTGCAGCCAAGAACAAACATCATGTAAAAAAAAGTATGAATAAGGTTTTTGACAGCATTTCTTCATCAGCGGTGTCAATACTGTCTAAAAACCAATGGATTGTTTCTGATGAGTATGATCTATTAAATAAACACACTCAGACACCGTACAATCCATTATTAACAGAAGAAATGATTAATAAATGAATTAAGTTTGAATAAGTACTTAACCAAAGAACACCAAGCCTGGCGCTAGTCAGAGTGGAAGTTAAGAACTTGTAACCGCAAGATGACTGACGTCATAAAACTTGCAACTATTGAGGTAGTGGATTCTCAGTTACAGACTTACTTAGGTTACCGTATTTTAAGACTATTATTCCTTTAATTATTTAGTTCTTATTACTGTTACTACTTTGAGTTAATTTTATTATTATTTTATTTTACTTATGATTTTTATTTTTATTTTTAGTAGTTATTATTTCTATTTTAACCTATTGTTATGTTTAACATATTAATGCAACAGAACAAACTATTCATTAAAACAAAAACAACCAATTATGTTTTTGGATAGACTTACAGGGTAATTATTACGAGTTAGCACAGCTTTCAAGTCTATAATATGCTTAATCCTATTGTCTTTAGAACATAGCCCATTTATACGAACTAACTGATTTACAATAATGTTATTAAAAACAGATTTATGTAAACAGGTTAGATAATTTTGAAATTTAACAATATTAAAATTATAATCAGATCTTTTGTCGTATAAGTCAAAAGTAAATTTACTGTGAGTACTTAATTTAATATTAATATCTAGAAAGTTTACATTAATATTTTCATGGCTACTTTTAATTAGTTCCAAATTAGGAGGGTAAAAATTTAAGTCTATAGGGTTATTACTTTTATTAATTACTATTATATCATCTATATATCTATATATATTGTAATTGCTATTTTCTATATTATTAATTTCAAAATAATATAAGTATAAATTAGCTAGCATACTTGAAGCATTACCACCTTGTGGTACACCTTTGGACTGTAAGTATATACTATTATTATGAACTATGTAATTATGTTTAGTTACTAATTCTAGGAGCCTATTGAAACGAGTTAGTTTAATTTCGTTGCTTAAGTATTGAATATTATTTTGTACTAACATTATGATTATTCTATTTGGAACAGATGTATTACACGCACCTCCCTTGGCGACAATTTGGCGACAAAATTTTTTTGACGCCAAATACTCGTCAGAAAAAATTTTGTCGCCAACTTGTCGCCAAAACAGGCCTACGCGGACATTTTAAACTTAAAATAACAAATATACACAAAATATCAATAACAACTCAAATATAAAAATAAATTCAAAACAAACTTACCAATGGCAATAATAAACTTTCAAAAACATGTCACAAAACCACAACAGCTACTTTAAAACATACACGAATATATCTAAAAACGGCTGTATTAAAATTCAAAACCTAAACAGAAATGCTCAACCGCTACTTTAAAACACGCAAAAATATCTAAAAACAGCTGTATTAAACTTCAAAATCTCAGCAGAAATACTCAACCACTTATTTAAACAGGGTGTCTACTAACATGAAAAGTAACGAAAAGTCACGAAATGGGAAAACGGTCACGAAAAGTCATGAAAAGTAACGAAATTGAAAGAAAAGGTCACGAATTTTTTCAATTTAAAATTTTTTTTATCGATATAATACAGAATAGAAAATATGCTTTCAACTGGTACAAAAACACTAAGATCAATTTTTGCCTACTTTGTGACGCCGCATTGGAAGAGAGATCGCAGAATTCCCGTGGGAAAATGCATTGTATTCTACCCCACTGCGGGAACGAACTTGCTTTCTCCCCTTCACAGAAGGGAGAGTATACGTCATCATGTGGGGCTACCCCTCGGGCGACGAAAATACGAGGAGATAAGAAACACACAGCGGAAATAGACATATGGTAAAGCATTAAAATTAACACGAACAAGTGGTGCACAATGCTAACAAGAGAGAGAAGTTGGACAGCGGAAAAACACAATTTTTTTTAAAAATAAGAATAGAGCTTCAATTTTTACGTCGATCCTGAATAGAGAAGTGTAGTTCAGATCGGTTTTTCTTTCAGTGAACTCGAGTATTACCGTATAGATTTTGGCTTCTTGTCATTATTTGCGCTCGAGGTATTCTCTCTCCCCACGTAACAGACTATGTCCGATATATGCAGATTTCCCGCCGAGTATACGTTATGTAACGGGCGAAGGCGAAGCTTTCTCCCGCCAATGACGTAACGGGCGATGCATTCAATTATGAAGCTCTCTTCCACGGGAGATATTAGCGCCCTTTACACGTACGTTCTTTCGCGAGTGCTTGGAGCGTATGGGATTGCGCTCACGCTCCAAGCAAAAGAGCGTACGTTTAGCGCCCGTTACACGTACGCTCTTGGAGTGCTTGGAACGTACGGGATTGCGCGCGGGAAAATTTGGAGTACGCTCCAAAGCAGCTTCCCCTTCCTCTCCGACACCTTCACACGTGCACTCAATCGCGCGGAATCGTGGTTTCACGCGGGAAAGAACGTACGTGTAAAGGGCGCTATTCCTCCACCCAGGAACGTAGCCTTGGGGGGGGGGGAAAGCTCGACGGGCAGGATCCCCCCCCCCGAAATTCTGGAGTTTACTATATTGCATTTTAACATCGAAATAAAAGTACATTTTTAAATGTATAATTTTTTAAAACTGCATACTTATTCAAAATTTAATTTTTGAATAAACATTCAAATTTTTAAAATTTTTATTTACTGTCTTAATTTCAATTTTTTTTGCTCCGAATTGTTTTATAAATTTACTGAAATGTATTGCACAAGATTGTGCATGGACTTTTAGATTATATAATATTAAATTTTATAATTTCTTAATATTAATATTAAATATGTAATTTTAGTAAATTTTATATTATTTTTAGTTAAAAAATAGTGAAATATCGGGGAGGCTCAGTCCAGTTTGAGTTGTTCTTCATCTTGATGTTTTCAGAGCAGTTTAGGAAAGTTCCTCAATTTAAGCAAAAATTAACTCAAATTAAACACTGATACAGCTATTTTACAATTGTATCAGTGTAGAATTAATGAAAAATTGTTATTTAAATATTATTTACTTTAATGGGGTTTCTGTAGTAACTGTAACAAGTATGAGAATGATTAATTTTTGCATCATTCACTTTCTCAAGGTGTTTGACATTGCATCAATAAATTTCATGGGTGTTTGAGTCACAATCATATCTGGAATTTGTATAACAGTAATAAAACTAGTAAGTACTGCATGGTTGTAATCCCAACTTTTTAAAAATAAGGTTTTCCTGATAAGAACTTAAATGATAAGGTGAATATTGTTGAAAGACGAGCCGGGGGGGGGGGGAGGCTAATTTCGTTTAAACTAGTATGTACTTCAATGGTCATGAAATTTTGTTTTTAAGGTCATGAAATGTCATGAAAAGTCATGAAATTGACTTGCTCAAAAGTAGTAGACACCCTGTTAAAACATACGCAAATATATCTAAAAACGGCTATATTAAAATTCAAAACCTAAACAGAAATGCTCAACCGCTACTTTAAAACATACGCAAATATATCAAAAAACGAAGACATTAAACTTCCAAAAACATTACACATATCCGCAACATCTATTTAAAACATACGCAGATATATAAAAAAACGAAGACATTAAAATTCCAAAAACATTACAGAAATCCTAAACCGCTACTATGAAACGCCAACAAAAATATCGAACACCGGTATATTAAACTTCCAAAAACATTACACAATACCACAACACCTATTCAGGGTTGCAACAATAAACAAACATCACGCCAAATCGCATGGCTGCCAGACCAAACAAAAAAATCGCTAAAAATAAAAAAATCACCAAACATAAAAATAATCGCCAAATTGAAAAAGGTGCGTGAAACACATCTGTACCTTCTATTTAAATCATTTATATCAATATTATTAAATAGATCTTTAAAATCATAAGTTACAATA
Organism: Dolomedes plantarius; assembly: GCA_907164885.2. NCBI lineage: Eukaryota > Metazoa > Arthropoda > Arachnida > Araneae > Dolomedidae > Dolomedes > Dolomedes plantarius. The sequence continues at coordinate 20,759,007 of OU015493.1, read as the reverse complement.
TATTTACAGTTATCTAATGTTTGTAGTTTTCTAATTAGACTATAGCTATTATCAATTATACCACAAACACCAGATGTTATAATTTTATAGATTAATTTAAGGTATTTTAATAATAATTTACTTGCTTTTGTAGCATATGTGTTGTGACCACAGGTTACTGCTCTAAAAGCAATAGGTGTTTTATGAAATTTAGGAACTAAAGTTATATAAGGAAAATGATAAATGTTAGATGAAATACCTAGTAGTTTATATTTTGCTATGATTCTCTTAATAATAATACTAGTAGTTTCTTTTAATGGCTGAAAAAGATCACTATTTTCTAGCTGTTTTTTTAAACATATGGCAAAATATTTTTTACAAATTATAGCATAGTTGTTGGCTGCTTTATCTACATAAGTGACTATAAAGTCATCTTGTTATTTTGTAATAGCAGCTTTAATGTGTTTATAGGAATTATTTATGTTATTACTATTATTGGGTAATTTAGCTTGTACTAGTTTTAGTAAATTAATTTTCCAAGGGTTGAATGCTTCAGTAGGTACAGAATAATTAATTGCTATTTTGTAAATAAATTTATCTAAATCAGCATTTAAGAAACTAATTATTTTCTTATTATTATAAGTTCTAGGTATTCTAAACTTAGTTCCCAAATTCATCAACTCTCGCAGTGCAACATCTTCCACAATATCCATATTGCCTGTTATTACATGACCATGTGTCGTATCTAAATAACTATTGTAAATGGGCAGATGACAAACACAAGTTAAATTTATTGACTCAGAAAAATTTTTGGAAACCTGATTATAGTTAAATATACGTCTACCCATAGGCAGAGTATATTTAAAGGCACGTTTTATTTTTATTTCTTTTATAGGAAACATATCATGAAGTTTATCAAATATACTATTGAAGTTTATATTATTAAGTTTAAGGTTAGTAAAATTTAGTACACAATATGTGTTATTAGCTGAATTTTGTTTTTTATATAAGTTTATTTTTAAATGTTTTGCCCGTGTTAATACTAGCTGAAAACCCGTACTTCGCTACGGAGTACATTCAAATTAAATACAACGGTCAATATATGCAATTAATGCCAAAAATATGTATAAATATATTTATAATAAATTCAACGATCAATGTATGTAATTGATGTAAAAAAAACGAAAAAATATATTTATAAAAAAATCGTAACGGATATTTTTATAGAAAAAATAATGTAGAAGAAAATATCCAAATTAAATCTAATAGAACATACTAAAGAATATAGTACAGTTTGAGGAACATATCTTTTACTGTATTTTAATATTTTTTTGGATAATTTCCAATCATCTGCCGCATTAGCAAGAAAAAAAAATTATTTTTTGTCTATTTCGTTGTTATGCACGTGACGATAAATTAATTTAAAGTACCAGAAAAAAAATCACGTGGTCATCATTTAATAAATTAAATTCTAAAAATGAATTTTTAAAAATTCACCAAAAATCAGAAAATGGAGGTAAAGATTCGAAAAAGATTTCATTTTAAGGGAATTTTTATGATCTTTCTCGTGATATAAATTTTATAACCCTCAAATTATTATTTTAAATGCAAAATTTAAAAAGTTACTAAAACAGCTTAAAAATTTAATTTAAAAAAATCTAAGAATTTTACAAAAATCTTTCTTAGTGCACCCCTACACTATAAAAAGAATCGCCATGCAAAATTTCAGCCCTTTAGGTCCAGCGGTTTGGTCTGCGTTATCTGTCAGTCAGTCAGTTACAGAACTGTTTTATATATAGACATAGTCAGGGCTCGATTTGAGGCAGAACGCGCTGGAATGGCGTTCTGGTACCTCTCTTTAGGAAAAAAAATTACGATAATTAAAAACCCTTATTTAATCAAATATTACTCTGCTGTTAGTGAGTGGGCCCAGCCTGTTATATATATACACTCAAGAGCCAAAACATGACCACCCCTACATTTTGCAATGAATTCGCCTGGATGACGTGGAAGGCACGTGATCAGGTGGAAGTGGTATTTAACTGCTGCTGGAGAGTCTGAAGAATCATTCTTTCACTTACTTCTGTGTGTGATGGGAAAGGCTGCAAATCTAAGCGACTTTGATAGAGGGTAGATTGTAATGGCTCGAAGACTCGGAACAAGTATTTCCGAAACTGCACGACTCGTGGGTTGTTCGCGACCTACAGTTGTTAGTACTTATGCAAAGTGGATGAATGACGGTGAAACCAGCAGTAGACGACATGGTGTTGGACGTCCACACGCTATCAAAGAAAAAGGTCGTCGGAGACTGTCTCGCATGGTGAAGCAAAACCGGAGCCAGACAGTGGCTCAGTTGACAGCCCAATACAATGCAGGGCGAAGTAGAATAGTATCGCAGCACACTGTTCAGCGGACACTGTTGGATATGGGGCTACGCAGCAAACGTCCCACTCGTGTGCCTTTGCTGACCAAGCGTCATCGCCAACTGCGCCTGCGCTGGGCCAGGGAACATCGCGACTGGTCCATGGATCAGTGGGAGAGAGTTGCCTGGTCAGATGAATCACGGTTTGTCATTCATCACGCCGATGGCCGTGTCAGGATACGCCGTCTTCCAGGCGAATTGTTGCTCCCTCAATGTACAGTAGGTCATACACAGGTCGATGATGGCGGTATTATGCTTTGGGGGACGTTCTCTTGGGCGTCTCTGGGACCCGTGGTTGTGGTAAAGCAGACCATGAATGCTACAGGGTATATGAACATCATTGCGGACCAGTTGCACCCTTACATGGCCTCTGTTTTTCCAGCTGGAAATGGAATGTTCCAACAGGACAACGCCCCGTGTCACAAGGCTAAAATTGTGTTGGAGTGGTTCCAGGAACATGATGCTAAATTCCAGTTAATGTCCTGGCCACCTAACTCACCGGATCTCAATCGGATAGAACACATTTGGGATGTCATGGGACGGCAGCTCAGAGTTCAAAGACCACCAATTCGCAATATCTCGGATTTGCGTGACCGTTGCTTAAACATCTGGTACAATCTGTCTCCGGCCATTTACCAAGGACTTGTGGCATCCATTCCAAGGCGGGTTGAAGCTGTGTTGCGCGCCAAAGGTGGGCCAACTCGTTATGGACAGGTGGTCATAATGTTTTGGCTCTTGAGTGTATGTAACAAGAAATCGTGTCCTTCTCTAAACTTACATTTACCGCGTATTCTAAATTATCTTTTTAATAAAGCACGACCCCTTTTCCAAAATTGCAACCTAAAAGTAAAGTAAGTTATAATTTATATTATCCCTGCAGACCATTAAGCAGGCATGTGAAATATCTGAACTCAATAACATCCCCAGATATCTCTGGTCCGAGTGTTCGAAGTTTATAAGGTTCCGAACGTCAGCGTAATGTCGAAATTCTTGAAGAGCCCTCGAACCACTCTGGATTTATGCGTTCTATAACGTCGAAACCGCACTTCACAAGAACTTTATGGCCGCTTATCCTGCGCCCAGGTGAATAGTTCGCAGATCTAACAAGCGCGTGATCTAGCAATAAAGTAATCCCCGGAAAAACTGAAGTGGACACGTGAACTCCACGAAACTAAATTCGTCCAAGTAAAAATTAAGTAGTTTAGGCCCTCTAGTGTCAATATCGCAAAACACTCATTTAATATTTGCCTGAACGGAAGACTTCTCTCTTCGCTCCTAACTTTCGTTGCTGTCAGATCTGCTGTCCATAAACGCCAGAAGTCTGGTGGGGACAACGGCTTTTTTCTCAGTTAACTCTGGCATGTAAACTCTGCTGTTAGCAAGTCCCGTCCTGGCATGGACGCCGGACAAGTCATGTGGCCACTGCAGCTTTCTTATTGCTTGATAATTAAATAAAAAGGATTTCCTGGATATTGTCTGAAATCTGTGTTCCTCTTCTCTGGCTCCATGTTTGTTTCTCCCTAAATTTCTTCAGTGCTTTCCTGGATCAACACTTCGCCCGACAGCATGACTCCCTCGTGCCGACTGCCTATCTCCAAGTTGTACGCAACAATTCATTCGATTGTGATTATTATCACACACACACACACACATATATATATATATATATATATATATATATATATATATATATATATATATATATAATTAATTTGGAATCCCCTCCCCCCACAACACCTGGAATTTTACAGTTACGGCACCAAAATTTCTAGAAATCGAGCACTGTATATAGTATACCTATTTATGTATGCTTAGGTTTCTGTATAGGAATCACTGACATTCACAGTTACTACTGTCACTTGCGAACAAAAAATAGAATAAAATGTATGAAAGCAATTTATTAAAAGAAAATATTTTTTGTCATAAGAAAGAACTAAGCTGTTAGTTTTTTTTTTTTTTTTTTTTTTTTTTTTTAAATGAAGATATTAATATAGAACAATGTTTTCACAAATGAGTAATATGACGTAAATGAATATCGGGATATGCTGAATATCAATGACATACCCAGAAAAAACTTCTGGGGGTGAGGGGGCTCACTGATTTGATTTTTCAACAATATAATTGACTATAATAAATGAAAGAAACGAATTTCATAGATGGGGATTTGCTACTGACATTCCCAACTGCATATATTCCTTTTGAATAAGCATTTTATATCACCTGACTCTTAATCATGAACTGATTTTACCATTTTAAAGGGGTTTATTGATTCCTTTGAATTTTAATAAAACAGTGCATTTATCATATTGGTTCGAGGTAACTGTCTCATACTGGTATTAGTAACAGATATTTCACTGGCTTCTTGTTTAATAGATTTCAAATATCTCTTATAAAAGAATTATTTTTTAACTCATGGTGATTATTATTGACTCAGATAAGAGGATAGGTTTTCAATAATTAGAGACACAAACACACACATATATATATAAGCCGTTTATTTTCAAAGTGGCATAAGTCACTCTGTTTTTAAATCGAGATTTTTAATGGTTTGCATTTTAACATGTTTAAAAATATTGATACCAACTTTCGAGAAGATATACAGGTATCTGTTATCTCAGATACAGTAACCACCGCTTATAGTGATCAGTGGTTATAAGAATCAACCGTTTATAAGAATCAATATCGCGAAAACAAAAACAAATGTATTATTTTCTTGTTAAAATTTTCGCTTTAAAGAATCAATCCAGCGGTTTAAAGAATCAGCTTACACTCTTCGTTTTCCTTTCATTTTTCCAAAAAAGCCACTTAAACCCTCAAAGGGCACGAAGTTCTTTCTTTATTTTTTAAAAGAAAGACTGATAAGATGGGATGGAATACAGTCGTAAAATTCATCCCTTTCTGTGTTAGACGTAACATAATAGTTTCCCCTTAAACGCTTTAGCACAACACTGTCCTATTAGCTTGATCCGGGGGCATCTTTACCCGTCCGGGTCCGATTTCACTTTTCTCCACTGACAAACAGAAATAGGGACTCTTTTTTCCAACCTCCCACATCCAGGTTGAGGCTTCCTGGACCCTGAAACACATAAATCTTCGGCGAAGTGTCCACTGTCACTTAGGCAAACGTGACATTAGTAGATTCAGCACGTGATCAAATCGTGAAACGTAAGCTAGAAGGTGAATCTTGGTCTGAGACTATTAGTATTGAAAGAGGTATAAACAGCCTCCTGAAATCTTCATTACGTCAAACTACCATAGAAAACTTTTTCTTTCTCCCTTCCTGTAGTTGAAATGTTAAAACTGTTAAGCAGGTATGTTGTAACAAATATTGGATTTTTTCTTCTCTTACTATAATCATGTGTATCTACTTATAGGTATAAAAATTAAGTTGTATTTTTAAAATTATAAAAAATAATTTTAATAACAGATAATTAACGTAAATTAAAGAGTATTTTATGGTAAATTATCTAATATCTATATATATAAAACAGTTCCGTAACTCACTCATTCATTCACTGACTGACTGACTGACTGACATACAACGCACAGACCAAACCGCTGGACCTAAAGGGCTGAAATTTTGCATGGCGATTCTTCTAATAGTGTAGGGGTGCACTAAGAAAGATTTTTCAAAAATTCTTCTTAGATTTTTTAAATTAAATTTTTAAGCTGTTTACGTTTGCATTTAAAATAATACATTCAGGGTTATAAAATTTATATCACAAGAAAGATCATAAAAATTCCTTCAAAATGAAATTTTTTTCGAATTTTTACCTCCATTTCCTGATTTTTGGTGAATTTTTAAAGATTAATTTTTAGAATTTAATTTATTAAATGCTGATCACGTGACTTCTTTTTCTGGTACTTTAAATAAATTTATCGTCACGTGCATAAAAACTAAATAGACAAAAAAAAAATTTTATTCTTGCTAATGCGGCAGACGATTGGACATTATCCAAAAAAATATTAAAATTCAGTAAAAGAAATGTTCTACAAACTGTACTATATTAACTGTACTATATTCTTTTGTATTCTTTATATGAGATTTAATTTAAATATCTTCTTCTACATTATTTTGTCTATAAAAATATCCTTTACGATTTATATATATATATATATATATATATATATATATATATATTGGCATTAATTGCATACATTGACCGCTGTTTTTACTTTGAATGTACTCCGTAGCGAAGTGCGGGTTTTCAGCTAGTATGCATATATAGGTGTGTGTGTGCCTGTCCAAAAACCGAAATTTCGGCTATGAGAATCAACCGCTTATAAGAATCAGAAACAGTAATATCAAACGTGATTCTTATAAGCGGAAATCACTGTACTTATATTTTTCTCAGTATAAATATTTCGTATAGTCATCGAAAAAACACCATTTTTTATTACAGCAAAGAGACTGCCACTTTCAAAATAAATAGTTTAGAATTTAGAAAAATTACTGACTTCTGTTAATTTTGTCAAATGTATTTTACTGAAGTGAAGTTTGAAAGGACAGAGATTTAAGAAAATTAATGAATAAATTATATAATTTGTACCATGTATTTCATATAATGGTTTATTCAATAATGTTTTCAATATTCATAAAATACAAAAATGATACTAAATTCATTGGTACATTTTGAAACTTAGTGTTATATAACGTATTTCATATAAAAATACACCATTTCAGTTTAATTGTCATCATTAATAGGAGTGATTAAGTCCTCAGAAATTGTATGTTGTTTTAAATTTTTTAAATAACTGATATATTGGGACAGTGGCGTAGCGAGGGGGGGCATGGGGGTCTATCATGCTCCGGGCGCCACTCGCAGAAGCGCGCCAAATGGTCCTTTTCACTAATTCTATATATTATACACTGGTTATCAAAAATTAAGGAAAAGTAGCGATTACTCAAAAAGTTACGCGTAGAATCTAATGAAACTTGTACACATTATACAACACATAGGTAGGTATAAAATAGCATAAAAAGAAAACTTCACACAATTATGGTGTTATATAAACTAGCATATGTATACAATGAACAAATCGGATGTGTCAGTTTGGTATAGGAAAAATACCTTTAATATGCGTATGATCCCCCCGAGAAGCAATACAGCACATACAGCGATGTGTGATGCTGTCATTTATGCGGTCTATGAGTTCGGTAGGAAGTGAGAGCCATTGCTCTTGCAAAACAGTTGAAAGCGTGGCTAGGGTCCCAGGAGGAGGATTGAGAGCAGCTATACGTCGTCCTAAAGCGTCCCAAACATGCTCGATAGGATTCAGGTCCGGTGATCGAATTGGTCACTCCATGCTTGAATTGTTTCCTGCTCAAGATAGGCATTCATGATGCGAGCCCTGTGCGGTCTCGTGTTATCGTCCTGTAGCACGAAAGCATCACCTATTGCCCCGGCATAAGGGCGCACATAAGCATCAAGGATGTCATCTCTATAGGTGTGGGCATTCACATTTCCACGGGGAAAGACATGGAGGTGTGTGCGTCCACCCAAAGAGATACCACCCCAAACACAGACACTGCCTGATCCGTATGCAACTCTTTCACGGATGTGTGGTGGATGAAAACGAGTTCCAGGTTCTCTCCAAATCAAAATACGCCTACTATCGCTTTGGAGGCTAAACCTGGACTCATCCGTAAAGAGAACAGCCTTCCATTGATCACACGTCCAGTGGACATGTTGACGTGCCCACTGCAAACGTTCCCGCCTATGGCGTGACGTGAGAGGGACGCAAATGGCTGGTCGCCTCGCAAAAAGACCACCTTCATGAAGCCTTCTACGCACGGTTGCGGTTGATACCAACCTTCCGGGGCTTGCAGCGAGGGAGGATCTGAGTTCAGACGGAGTTGCGGTTCTATTCCTTCGTGCGCATAATGACAAATATCGGTCATCGGCACTCGTCGTAGCGTATGGCCGTCCTTGGCTGAACCTTCTGGATGCCGAATCCGTGGTTAGAAATTGTTGCCAAAGTCTATGAACCACAGACGGACTTACATTTAGCCATCTGGCCACTTCTGTCTGACTTTGTCTTGCCTCTAGTCTCCCAATAGCTCGCCATCGCAGTTCTTCGGTCAAATGATTCCTGGAGGTCATTGTTACAATTTGGCTATGTCATATGTCTAATCTCATCCTCGCAGCGACAATTGTCGCCTTGCCCTGAGACATGCATTTTTATGCTCCTCGCAAATGACGTATTCCGACTGCAGCGCCACTATTTTGCATAATGTAGTACTGTTCAGCACCTTTTAGTTAACAACATATTCAAATTTTAAACTGATTGGCCTAGTTTTGAACGTGTTATCCCTCTTTTTGTGATTTTTCCTTAATTTTTGACAACTAGTGTATTACTATATGTTTTTCGGAAGGTGGGGGCGCCAAAAAGGTATTGTGCCCCGAGCACCAGTTATGCTCGCTACATCACTGTAGTGGGGGTATGTAACCTACCTAAGCGACGCCATTTTCTCGGCGTCACGTAAGACCTGTTCGCATGGAAGCTTGTTAGCGTAAGTTTAAAAGGTCAACGGAGTGATCACGGATGATACGTGAGTTAACGGATGATGTCATAGCGCAGCTATATACAGTGGTACCTCGACTTACGAGTGTCTCGACTTGCGAGTTTTTCGAGATATGAGCATTCTCTCGGCAGATTTTTTGCTTCGAGTTACAAGCTAAAATTCGGGTTACGAGCAAACTTCAGCTATGACACCGCTAGTTTGCGCAGCGAATGCCACGATTCGTGCTCATCAAATGAGAACACGAGAAGACATATAATATTGACAACCTTTATGTACAATTATTATACATTTTTATACATATTATTCTAAGACTACTATCCAGTGTTAAACCGAGAGATTAATACACAATTACCCCACGGGGCAGCTTAATCTGCCCAAACTTGAGTCGCCCGCCGAAACCGAACAGCGTCCACCATCATTCGCAGAGAGATAGCTTCAACTCCCTCCCTTACACTGGAACTCCCCATGGGGGTCTAGGGAATGGGATGACCTTGGTCCTAGGATAGCAAGCTCTTCTCCTTTCTACGGATTCTGATACTGGGAATATACATTCGCGAAACAGAGAACGAAGTGTAGGGGAAAGCAGTGATTTATTGGTCCCCTCGCCGGGGGAAGGTTTTATGGGCGTCCCTCGTCTCTTTGATGATTTGTCCTCAGATCGCTCCGGAAAGAGGTTTTAAGACGAATGATCAAAGCGACGAAAAACTTCCCCCACGGTGGGGGGGGGGACTAATCGACCCCAAAAGGTGTTAAGAGGGGACGGGGGGAGCTTATTCGCGTATGTGTAGCGGTGGCATGAGAAAACGTTCTTCGGATTCTCAGAAAGAATAATATGGACAGCACAGGTGATCCTAATTATAAACCAAACAAAGTTTGTGATGGAATTTTTGATGGTAGTAGTGATTCGGAAGATGAGGTATCATTACTTGATAATAGCGATGTTCTTGATCTGCCTAATGGTGGAAACATGCCAAAAACTAATAGAAATCATACAGGGAGAACAAAGCCTGCAATCAACTCGAAGAAAACTAATTTACTTCTAAATGATGATCAAATTTTATTCCGAGGTGACGAGAATGTCTCTCCTGAAATTATGAATTTAAACACACCTCTAAATTTTTTTAGTTATCTTTTTACAGCAGATTTGATTGAGCATATAGTTCAAGAAACAAATTTATTCAGTGTGCAAAAAAACCCAGAAAAGTGTGTCAATATAACGAATTTAGAAATTAAACAATAGATTGGAATTTGTATAATGATGTCTATTGTACATGTACCAAACACTAGGCCATATTGGTCACCTGCCATAGGCAATGGTGTAATAAAAGAATGTATGTCATTAAAACGCTTTGAAAAGATAAGAGAATTTCTACATTTTAATGACAACAGTAAACAACCACCACATGATGACCCTCACCATGATCGTTTATATAAACTTCGACCAGTTGTAAATGCTTTACTTGAAAGATTTCATACCGTCCCTATGGAATCGCGTCTTTCTGTTTAAACTTATTTTTTTGTTTGTTATTGTTTTAATTTACGCGGGATTTATATTGTGTCATTAATTTATTTTTGTTGGTGATTAAATAATAAAATTAATCCGATTAAAAATTATGCTAGGTAACATCTAAATCAAAATAATTAATTTATATATTAAAATTTTTAATTTTAATAAAAATAATTAATTTATATATTAAAATTTTTAATTTCAATAAAATAGAGAGAGAGAGAGAGAGAGAGAGAGATTTGGTTGAATAAAAGAGGGCTGCGCTTTTTATCGTGACAAAAATGCACTAATATAATCAATAGAAATCTACATATTAAATCACGTTTAGAGTTGAAAAAATAACGTAAGGAACTTCGTTCCTGACGGGGGTCCCCCGACCGCACAATTTTTTTTAAATAATCCGTTCCCTTCACAAAATACAATCAACTAATAGAATAGGAAAGAGGTACTTATTCCATAGAGTTCTTACATCACCTTCATTTCGATGTAAGATAAGAAAGACTTGGGAAAACACATAAACGAACGAATTCCTCTGACATGGACGAACACTCTTTAACACTAAAACACACATCAACAAAAAACAAAATGCAACGCACACCTCCATCTCAAACTACCGTTATCTACTTGCTCACACAGCTTCTCGCGCGAGCACATTTTTACATAAACAGAATCTCTCGCCACTCCTCGGACCAGCAACGCCATCTGCCGACAGGCGAAATAACTCCTCTTACATTGGAGATTCTACAGGCTTCACATGAAGTTTGAGTAACTGTTGCCCCCTCTTGGCCAGTAAATCCGCCTTCTCGTTACCCAGGATCTCACAATGGCCCGGCATCCACTGCAGTACGATATTTTTCCTCTTTGAGACCAGCTCCTCGAGGCAAGATATGCATTTTCCGATGGAGGAGGACTGTGGAGCAAGAAGGGAAATGCCGCTTTTGAGTCAGATAGAATGACTGCACTAGAGAACTGCAATAAGAACTGCACTAGAGAACTGCAATAAGAACTGCACTAGAGAACTGGGGTAAGGCGATTCGTAACGCCTCGACCTCTCCATCATAAGCAGATGCAAAACGGCCGGCAGGGGCATAGGCAGAGAACAGGTCGCAGAATATCGATAGTTTTGTGATCTATTTTAAAAGGTCGCCAACCTGCACCTTATATATAACTTTTACCATTTCGGTTTGTCATATGTACGTCAGTGGCACACCAGGGGTGGGGGAGGGGGGCAAGGGGCCCTGGCTCCCCCCAAAGAAATAGAAATAACATTATGAATATTGAATTGCATTATAATAATTTTCATCCGTTCAACTCGCCCCCCCCCCTCCAAAGATTAAATCCTGTGTGTGCCACTGATGTACCTAAGTACCTCTTGAGTGTATTGAACTAAAAGCTAATCGATATCGTAAAATCCAAAAAATACAGATCATTATATGCAATTACATGTAAGATTTTTGTAATTTCTGTTGATTAATATGTAAAAAGTTGCCTCTAAATATATGACTCAGTGAAGAATAGCATAGTCTTGATAAAAAAAAATGACTCGAAGGAAAGTCAAGTTAAAATACAAAATCAGTTTATTCACATTTAGGATGATGTGACACAGCGTTGGGTAACTTACCCAAACAGCTTGAAAGCATAAAGAAGTCATGGTAATAACAAATGCCCGCCGTCACCATAGGACCATAGGAAGTTTGGTCTAACTGCACTACCTGGGCCACGCCCCCAAGTGCAGGCTTTCAGAATGTAAGCAGCGGGGAACCATGATTGGACAGAAAGTAGAGAAAGAAGAAAAGTGATTGGAGTGCTCAGGATCTTCGAGTTCAATGCCTTCAGCTGGAATCACCGAAGCGATCCAGCATCGGGCAGGACAGTAGAAAAGAGAATAAAATACTGTAGAGTTCTTCCCGGAAATGGGAGAGAAAAATGACTTAACTACAGTAGTAAATAGGAGAGAAGGAAGTTTAAGGATAGCAACACATAATATTTATTTTGTTTTGTATTTTTTATTATTTTTTTTTACCTTAGCAATGCTAAGTATCAATTTTTATTTTTTAAGAAGCAGACAAGGGACAATTTTATGAAAGTGAGAGGATGGCTCTAGGCCTTCTCCTGTTTTTGGGATCAGCATGATCATAATTTGCAAGTTCTAATAGTAATTCATTGTCAATAGACTTATGGAAGTTAATAGCTAATTTTTGAAGGTAATTTCGAATAGTTGGGAGCCCAATCTCCCTATAAATGTCGACATTTCTAAAATACCAAGGCGCATTAACGATTTGCCTAATGGTACTGCTTTGAGCGGATGCTAATTTTTTAATGTGCGTTTTTGCACAGTATGACCATGCTGGCCCTCCATACGTAATAATAGGACGAAGATAGGAATTATACAAGACCAATTTGTTACTAATGCTTAATTTGCTGTTTCGAGAAATTAAGGGGTAAATTAATCTGCGAACTGCTCGAAACTTGCCCCTAACATGTGTTATGTGTTGTTTCCAGGTGATGTTTTTGTCTAGAATAACGCCGAGATATCTTACTGTGTCAGACCAGGGGATTTTAACATTTCCTATTTGAATTTGGGTTTTTTAAAAGTCTTTTTAAGTTTAGAGGTGAAAAGAACAGCAATACATTTTTCTGAGTTAATTTTAATTCTCCATTTGTCGAGCCAGTGTTGAATGGTGGACATGTGTTTATTACCATTTTTGATGGCATATTTAAAATTTTTGCATGTGGAGTACAGGGCTGTATCATCAGCGAAAATAGCTAAGTTAACATTAGTGTGTTGGGGAAGATCATTTATGAAAATATTAAAAAGAATTGGTCCCAGAACGCTGCCTTGTGGCAATCCACTGTAGATTTGGAATTTTTCAGAGAGCTGGCCGTTAATTTTGACCTGAAAGGTACGATTGTTGAGATATGAAATTAAAATTTTGATGATTTGAGGGGGAAAGTTATAATTAATGAGTTTATGAATTAAACCATCTATCCAAACTTTATCGAAAGCAAGTGCAAAATCTAAGAACAGGGCAGCAGTAGATTGTTTATTTTTTCTAGCATTAGTTAGGTGTTCGGTGCGGCGATAGACTTGATGAGGGGCAGAAAGGGATTTTCTGAAACCAAATTGGTAAGGGATGAGGATATTATTATTTTCCAGGTGTTCATTAATGTGTTTAGCAATGAATTTTTCAGTAATTTTGCTAATAGAGTTAAGGAGACTAATGGGCCGGTAACTAGGGGGGAAGAGGGTGGTTTATTAGGTTTAAGAATGGGGACAATGATAGAGTTTTTCTAACTATGTGGAAAGTGTTCGAATTTGAAAATGGAGATAATAACAATGGTAATTTTGAAAATGTATTTAAAGGGGAGATTTTTGAATACAGTATTATTTATATTGTCCTCTCCAGGGGATTACGTTTTGGGAGTGTTTTAATAATTTCACGAACGTCCTTTGGAACAATGTAAGGAGTAGGACTGTCATGGGGCGTATTAAGGAAGAGGTTTAAACTATTTTTAACAATATTTTCAGTGCTTGAGTTAATGATGGGATTGGGAGTGAAGTTTTTGGCAAAGTTTTTACCAATTAGATTACATTTATCAGCCTCTGTTAGGGCTTGTGAGTTGTGTTCGGGGTCTTTTAAAGGGGGATTGGTACGGTATTGATTTTAAAACGTTTAGCGGTTCGCCAAATGGAGTTATCTGTATTGTCTAAGGATTCTAAATAATTTTGCCAGTTTTTGTTAGATTGGTCTCTGAAGTAGTATTTAAGATCTTCCTGAGCTTTATTCATATTAGTTTTATTTTGGGGAGATCTATTAATTTGCCAGTTTTTGCGCGCTCTATTTCTATTGTTTATTAATATTTTGAGATGGTGATCTTGATGAGTTTTAACTTTAGGAGGGATAATTTTGGTGCTGGTTTTAAGACAATTATTGATATCCGTAGTGATGCTGGTGACTAGGTTTTCAAGATCAGAAACATTATTAACAATGGGGGGAATATAAGGGATATTATCCAGATCACTAGTAATTTTTTTCCCAGTTAATTTATTTAGTGTAATTAATGATTAAGGGGTTGCGGTCAAGTGGGATTTTAATTTCTACAGGGTTGTGCTCTTAAGAGAGTTCACAAAGGGTATTAATAGTTAGGTCGTGGGGGAAGCCCTTAACGAGTGCAAAGTCAATGATGCTACTGCTAGTGTTACTAAAGTGAGTGGGGAGGGGAGGAGCAATTATATCAAAAATAGTTTTACTGGTGAAGTCGTAGATAATGTTACCATAATAATTATGTGTAGTGCAATTCCATAGTTTGTGTTGTGCGTTAAGGTCCCCGAAGATGAGAGTGTTAATATATAGAGTGTCAAGGAGATTAAGATCATTTTTTATGTGAGCAGTTTTATACCCTAGCGGAATATAAGTTAAAATGATGGTGTAATGGTGGAGGTTATGGAATTTTACATTAACCGCAGTTGCAATAATAACTTTAAGAGGAGGGAGAATAATTTCATGGTGCGGAAGGGAATTTTTGATTAGAATGGCAGTACCTCTCATGAGATGGGGAGAATTGGTATAGTCATTTCTATACGTAGTATAATTAAAAACACGGAGATTATCCCCAGGTCTGAGATGTGTTTCTTGCAGAAGAATAATGTCAGGACTATGCTCTTGTATAAAATCTTTGAACTCAAGGATACGAGCGCTGATACCATTGGAGTTCCATACCAAAACGGAAAGAGAAGAAGAGGCCATTATCCAATCTTAGGGAACGCTTTATTCAAACCGTTGAAGAAGCTAAAAAAATTGTCTTCAGCGGTTACAGAATTTTTAATATTAGCTCTAGTGGCTCTGAGATTATTTAGAATTTCGGAGAAGTCCGAAATACCTAGTTCTTCAATTATTTAATTAATTATGGCTGTTACTTCCTGAAATTGTTTGATGAGAAGAAAGATATTGTTAGGATTTTTCATGGGAGTTTGATTAATTGGGGAATTTTCCTGGTTAATTTCTGGGATATTTGAGGTTACTGAATTAATAGTATTGGCACTTGCCATCTGAGCAAAAGTTAAATTTGGATTAACAAGCTTGGCGGCTTGACGTTCAAGTTCTTTAGCTTCTTTTACAGCTTGTTTTTTGGCTATGATATTATGGGGAAATTTTGGGCAACCCCTGTAGTTGGCCGGGTGATCACCATTGCAGTTGCAGCATTTGATCGCGACTTTTTGCCATCCGGGCATTCGTGGGTATGATGATCCCCTGCGCATTTCACGCACCTTGGATCCATATAGCAGTTCTTACTATGGTGATGAAAATGTTGGCACTTGAAACATTGGTTTGATTTAAATGGGGATTTATAATATTCTATGTTAATTCTAATGTAAAATAGGGAGGTTAATTCAAATATTGTCATAGCTTTATCAGTGGGGGTGAGTGGAACTTGGTAAAGGGGGAGTTTCGTCGTGTCTCTACGTTGCATTTGAGCAACTTTCATTACAGGAAAATCTAATTCATAAAGTTTTTCTTTTATTTCTTCAGGGGTAAATTCTTTAGGGAGGCCTCTGATAACAATTTTAATTGGTCTAATAACTCTCCTTTAGAGGATAAATCCTTTAATGTTATTTTCTGTTAAACACTTTGTCATTTCCTTATGATCATTTTCAGTTGCTGGGTCAATCCTAATAAATTTTGGTCCAATTTTGGCATGGAATTTCCTACTTGAGGGCGTGGCCCAGGTAGTGCAGTTAGACAAAACTTCCTATGGTCCTATGGCATGGAATTTCCGCTGATCTCCCTCTCCGGCAAGAATGGCTAAAATTTCTCTGTAATTTTCAGTTTTTACTATAGTTAAGTGTTTAATTTTGCTAGTTGCAACAGTAATCCGAGGATTACTGGTGCTAGGAGCATTAAGATTAGCTTCCTGTAAAGCACTATATCTATTGTGCGTAGTAGTTGGCGGAGGGATATGGCCGAAGTTGATAGGCGCTTTGGCCGTTAACCTGGCTGCTGGTTTCTTTAGAACAGGATTATCCGAATTGTTAGTTTTAGGCATTTTTTCTAGGATTAGAAATAGATGGAAAGTTAGTATTGTTAGTATTATAAGTTAATTGAGTGTAGTACTCATTGAGGTGGTTCCCATGCTTACCAGTTCTGTAGAATTCGTAGGCCATCGGATGAATTTTTTCAATGCTCTCGTGGAGGAAGGGAGGAATAGAGTTTTCGATCAGTCCTTGTAGAACTTCTCTATCTTTCTCAGAAAGTCGATTGACGTCTGGTACTGGAGTTGTAGTAGGTGCTGAGGATGGGTTTGGTGGCCCTTCATCAGGTTGCAGATCCATAGGGTCCTCCGAAGAGGGGGAAAAATCGCCATCGAAGGGTGGAAAAACACGTCTGCACGCAGCGAATCACTCGCACAGAGTCTGGCCCGCCGTCACAAGTGTGTACTCCCCTGAATACTTACGTACAATTTACATATCGATTGAAGGAGCTAGTATCGATACACACACAAAAAAAGACAAAAACACCAAAACGGAGTTGTGACCTCACTCCTTCAAACTGGCGTCATACATACAGTATGAACCAACACTATAAAATGGGAAGTGTGTAAAGATCCGGGTTACAGGGCCGCCGTCAACTGAACCAGGGCCCGGGGCAAAATAATACAGCTCCACTCAATATTTGAACATTGTATACATTTTTTTAGTCAACTCTTATTTAACCGGGCCCCTGGGCATTTGCTCCCTTTGTCTCCCCCCCCCCCCTGTCGTCGGCCCTACCGGGTTACCAACAATTTTGCATGAGATTTTCTATAAATGCAGCTGTAAATCAACAAATAAAATACCTAGAACCCAATCTGTAGTTCATTACATTCTTAATATTATGAAAAACATACGTGAAAAATTTCAGACATATCATGGTTAAATTTTGAGTTATCACAATAGTAGTTTACATTTTTGATGAAAAATGAGTTCTTCACAAAACAAAAAGCTTTCAACTTGTATTGAAATATCTCATTTCATTTGAAATTTACAATCGTTAAGAGGAATAAAAATAATTAAAAATTTCTTATAGTGAAAATATCCACAAAAAGCATTTCCCTGTTTTTAAATAATCACATTAGTGTGATAAACTTTTAGAATTACTTTTAAAAATGGAAAAATTAAAAAGTAAGGGATGCATAAAGAAAAATATAATAGAAATTGGCAGAAGCAAAGAGATTTACCTGTAATCCGTCCGTACGCGATCGAAATGTCTGTTTAGAAATAAAACTATAGACTTGATAACGTTTGAAATTATCACATGATTAAAATTAAATTGATTAGCCTATAGATAAACCAAGTGATCTGCATATACCGAACACAGCTAAAAAACAACGGCACTCTCTCTATCAATCCTGAGTTTACGAATTTAAATTATTCGATTTTAATAAACGCTCAACGTAATAATTCATCAAAGTAAATACAATCCCAAACCTGTAGTGACGCCAACAACTCTATGCAAATGCACACAACACATATTGGCGATATTTTGCCCCCCCCCCCAAAAAAAAATAATAAATTAAAAAAAATAAATAAATAAATAAATAATAGCCACGCCAACACGATTGCCACAACAACCACATTCTGCCAAGAATACGAGGGTTGCCACGACGTAACAGCACTCCGGAAAAAATTCGAATCTCTGATCATGCGCATTTCAATGCGCCGTTACGCCACATTGTTGTTACGCTCGTATTGTTGTACCTAGACTTGCTTTTATTTACTTATATTATTAACATATTTAAATTACTTTAAATTTTAAATTTAGTTACAGTTACTTTTGAGACGCGTTGTGAAAACTTGAATTAAATTTAAAATAAATTTCAGGTAGTCTGTTCTAACGAAACTACCGCGGGCTATTGACGTAGGATTACTTTTTGTTGCTTACCTTTTTTTTTAATTTTTTTGGACGCATTTTGGTACTTTTCTGTTTAACTGTTTACTGCTACTGGGTTTGGTAAGCTGCCAAAATTATAACTCGCGACGCAGGACGGACATTTTTTTTTCTTCCCGGAGGACCGTTATTGAGGAACGTAATCCAACGTTAAAAAAGAATCATTACTAATTTTCCTATTATCCGCAATAACCCTGGATTCTAAGGGTGTTGGAGTGTCTTAGTTGAAACAAAAATTAACCCTAAAAGAAAGGCTGAAAATAAATCTACTAAAAATTATACTGCTAGACAGTAACGACATGACTCAAAACTAGAGGCAATAATTACAAAATTTATTTAGCTATATACTTGCAAAAGATTTTGCATGATTATAACTGAAAAAAAACAACCTAGGCGAACTTATCTGCATGAGAACACAATTCCATGAGGACACATTTTGTCTCTTAATTTAAATATATTTGATAACATAATAATAATAATAATAATAAATTACTCAAAAATGGTGGCTGATAAAGGTTACTCCCCTCAAAAATAAATAAAAAAATAAAATTAATTTAAAATACAGTTGGTTCTCTGTTTAACGACTTTCAAGGGGCCGTGAAAAATCGTCCTTAAGTAGAGATCGTTCTTAAACAGAATTTGTGAAAAAATAACATTTCCCTTCGCACTTTACAGGCTTAGGACTGTCAATATATTTCTTAATATATTAGCGTGTTTAAAAATGTTATTTTTATTATCATCATTATTTTATTCACAAAAAGTTATTTTAAATTACATTGAAAAAAAGAGTACAAACAATACAATAAATTACGTTTTAAAAAATTCAAAAAGTGTTGATTGCTTCATTCGCCTTGTTTTCGTTATTCTCTTTTCCAGATTTTCTAAAATGTTAAATGAGTCACCTTCCAATTTCGATGTAATATAGCGTCGGAGAACATCTAGAGCAGAAATTGCATCTGTGTAAGACTGTGGCAGTGTCTCGTTTTCCGTGTCTTCAACTTCACCTTCATCGTCTGACACTGTGTTTTCGTTTACAATATTTTCATAAATTTGTTCTACATTTCTGAAATCTGTTGTTAAAACATATTTATCACAATTGTAGAAATCTTGAATTGAAACATCCTCATCTTCAACAAGACTTCTCCATTCTTCAGGGGTAATGTCATCTTCGTTGATTTCTACATCCGTACTTTGCAGTTCCACTACAAGTTCTTTGTGAACACTCCTTACTCGTTCCTTACTGTGTTTTCCACCAAAACACTTTTCGCCCATATACGTTAAAGTTTTATTAGGCACCATATTGTAGAATAGGCCCGTCTCATCTGCATTGAATATGTTCTTCTCATCATATCCATCTAATATCCCCTTCAGCACTATTTTCCATTCATCCACTATTTTTTCATCTACGGAGCCACTTTCGCCAGATATGCTTTTAAATACAAGCCCGTATCTTTCTTTGAACTTTGTTAGCCAACCAGCCGAAGCCTGAAAATTTTGCATTCCAAACTTTTCTTCCAGAATAATAGCATTTTCTTTAAATATCACTCCGGAAATTGGAATGTTAGATGCTCTTGCCTGAGGCAGGGCCCGATTATGAACGCTGGGGGCCCCTGGGCAGATGCTATTTGGGCCCCCCCCCTTGCGGACATTTATAAAAATATATACTATTAGAAGTACTAGGTGCGTACACCAAGGTGGTTTGGGGCCCCCTAGCATTAGGGGGCCCTGGGCAAAGTCCCGATTTGCCCATGCGATAAAAAGGCCCTGGCCTGAGGAAACCATTGCAGGACTGCCTTCTCAAACTCTTCTGATCGGCCACATTGAATTTTCTGCTGTTTGGATTTGGATCCCAAACCAAATTTTTGTGCTGCTTCAAGAATTTTCTCTTTGCTTGCTAAAATGCCTTTGAGAGTAGACTCGGGTAGCTGAAATTGTCTTGCGAATTGGACTTTTGTTATTCCAACACTTTCTTCCCAGTTTTCAATAATTTTCACTTTTTCGTGTAGCGTAAGATGCTTTCGCTTTGATGCCATTTTGCTCTGCTCACCTCGTATTCGTACTGGAATGAGCTCCTACACACAACCATGAATTCTCTAAACATGAACACGTACTTCTCAGAAGGAGTGAGAGAGGGGTGCTTTTGGACAGTTCGTAAATCACATGAGAACATGGTAGGTACAATAGAGTGATTCCACACCCGCACTAGGAAATTCGATCCACCAGGGAAGAATCTTCGATCTTCCGAGAAACAGTAATCCTCCTCCCCCCCCCCCTCCCCCGATTTTTTCCACTGCAACATGTCTGATTGCAACAAACATAAAGGAAATTCTGGGTCTGTTATTGAAACCAAACTCCCCCACAGAAAGTAACTCTCCTGTAAATAAAATGTTGAAGAAAAAGTTTATCATTTAAGAAAAAATCGTCGTTAAATAGAAACAAAATCGTCTTTAAATAGAATTTTTTTACGTCGGAGGGACCGGGACCGGGAAATATCGTCTTTAAATAGAGATCGTCGTTAAGTAGAGCGTCGTTAAACAGAGAACCAACTGTATTACCGACTCGGCTGCAGCCTAAAAACAAAATAAGAAGGGAAATAGAAAAGATTGAAAGACAGAGCATGCTCACAAGATATTCTTTTATTCTACACTCCAACTTTTCATTATGGTCACCCTCAGGTTAGAATGTTTCTCCAACATCTTCATTCAGCTGTCGCCTCGCTAACCAAACTGGTAGTCTTCAGTCTTCACAGACTGACTGAAAATTTTCTCACTCGCTCCCTGCGCGGATGCCACATCACTCTTGAACCATCCGCGATGACAAGTGAAACCAAAAAGAGTTCCTCACGGAACTTGAATTTGTGACAGAAAACACTTAAAAATGTTTGGGACATTTCTGGAGATTATTTCGATGGTTCTCATTTTTGGGACGAAAATTTCAACGACGAAACGGATTCAAATCTGACGGCCATACATAAAAGATCGCCAAGCTGAGTTCTTAGTTTTCCAGTCTGACGTCGCGCTTGCGCACCAGCTGTTTTGCAAAATACAGTTTTGTTTTTTCGTTGTTGAAAAGCGGCGTTAGCGTCTGTTTTCATTGTTTACGGTTTCATTGTCATAAGATTGCGTTCGGTGAGAAATCTTTTGTTGTTGTAACTAAGTATAACATTTTCTCTTGCTTTCTGAGAGTGCTTTAAATGTTTATTGAATGATGGATAGTGAAATGCATAAAATTGAAGATATATCCGATAACATTACCACCGCTTACCCGAATCAAAGTATGAATGCAGCTATTGATGCAAATGGGCGAAGTGACGTACAACTTTCTTTAAAATCGTTTTTTTACACTTGGACTGTTGGTAATTTTTCCAAATGTTTAACGTTTTGTAATCCTAAGTTTTATAGTCCTGAGTTCGTATTTGAAAATACAGTATGGCGTTTGCGATTCCATGAAACAGAAAGTAATGGTGTGAAGAAAATTACCATTCGTCTCGTGAGAAAGGAAAAGGGAGAAATTGACTTTTACATCAAAATTAAAGTCAGTCTTATGGATGAAGCGGGCAAGGTTTTCTCCTTTAATGAAATCGAATCAAGTTTTCAAGGAGACGCTACTACTTCTGGCCAGGTATTGCTGATGTTGGATAATTCTGAACCCTTAGCCCTTTTTAATGATAAATTAATTGTTCATTGTGAATTTCTGGTTTTGTCATCAAATGCTTGTGATCATGTAAACAAGCCATCAAATATGACTGGTGCTGCTTGTGATTCCAAATTTGCTTCAGCAGCTGTCCCACCCCCAAAATGTGGAACTAAGTCATCATTGCCATCATTTCCTCAGTATATTACCAAGCGTTTAAATGAAAAAGGAATTTACCACAATAAAGAAGGGTTATTGTTAATTTTGCTTATATTTCTATCTTTACAATTCATCTTTTTTGCATGTGAGGTAACTATGAAGTATGATGAAATTCATAATAAATCTTCTTTTGATGCAAAGTACCTCATAAAAAGAAAACAAATAAATGAATTAATTATTGATTCCACATTAAAATTAAAGAGAATAGCTGAAGCTTTAAACCTACCCAATGTGAAGACAAAAGCCACAGAGGTTTTGACCTCTTACCTCAAAATGTACAATAATACAAACTCAGTATTACCTTTAATTCTGGAAGGTCAGGTAAATACTTCTGAGTTCCTTAACTCTAATAATGATAATGTTCCTGACACAGAACTGCCTGTGTTCAGTGAAGGTAGAAATTGACAAGTTAAAAGAGATCATTAATATTTTCACTTCTCTTGTCCTTTTACCAAATAAAATATAATTATCAGTTAGAGATAAGAATATGTCTGATCGGTATGTGTGCTTTGAGTTAAATTAAACCTGATCTTAATTTATAAATTTGCTTCAAATATTTTTATTTCTAAAAAGATCCTTTGCTAAGTGATTCAAAATCAACAATTCCTTCAACTTTTTAATTACCAGAAGAATATTTTGTTTTGTTGATTTGAGTGCTTTATGCTTTAATACTATAAAATTATGTGGATTGTATTGTTCATTGGTAATCTTAGTCTTGTATATATTTTAGAATGATGCATATATATTTGAATTTTAAAGGCTAAGTTACAGAAGTACAATAAACTCTTCTCTGTAAAAAAATCAGCATTTTCACTATTCACAGCAATTATTTCTATGACTAAAACCCATACTGTTTAGAAATTGATTTTATCAAATATCTAAAGTTAAGTATATTTCAGTAGAATAATTTCATTTATTATATGCATAATATTAACTTTCAGTATTCTTAAAATTGAATTTTTTTTTAAAAAAATCTTGATTGAAAAAAAATCTTAAATTATTTTATAAAATATTGAAACAAGCACAATAAAATCTTATTTTAACACATAGTGTACGTAAAACCTTGTTTCATTGAAGATATTCATTACTATATCCTATCACTATTTTTAACTTTTTTTGAGTCCCCCTAAATTTTTGCCAAGTTTTGATGTAACCACAATTTGAACTTCTGCATAGTATCGGTAATGTTTAATACAAATTAATTAATAGTGTTTTAATTAAATATGGAAAGGTCTTAACAAAAAATAACAGTGTATATATTAAAGAAAGCTGCGATGTTAACAAAGCCTCCCCCCCCCCCCCTCCTTCCATAGATTTAGGTCTTTTATATATTATCACGATTGTATTTACCAAGAACAGATCTGTGCTTGGACCTGGAAGTTTTTTATCACTACATCCTTGAAAGAAAGAAAGTTTTATACTTTTGCCTCATTGCTGTATTATGAGAGGTTTAATCTTTTGGGCTTGTGTTTAAGCCAACGCAAATATACAATGTGTTTTATTTTCATGTTTAGTATATGAAATATCTTAAGTAAAATAGGATATATTGGGGATTAGATATATGCATAGCTGAATTCACATTCTTTAAACACTAAACTGGGCATTTTTGTCCGATTATAAATACAGTAGAATAATATATTTTGATTTTTCATTATTTACTAATTCATTAGCTCCTCTATGAATTACTAATTTCTTTGCTTATTTATGTTTACTATTAGTTTTTATATCTTTTTACTAAACTTGTGTGTGTTCTGTCCTATTTCTATGCTCTTTAAATAATTTGTGTAGTTCTTTGGTTTTGTGAAACTACATTATATACTGGTTTTTTTCTCATATAGTACAAATACAGGACCAACGCACAATATTTAGAAGTTTTTTTTTTTTTAAAGTGTGCTTTTTTATAGTGTAAACTTTTTTTTCTACTTTAATGGCAAGTACAATATACTTAATTTTTTAGGTGAAAGACTACATATTTTTAGTAGTTATTTTTATGGTTCTTCATCCAAGTATTAAAACAGATTTTTATATTTTGTATATATGCTCCAAAGAGCTGCTATTTTAAACCAGGCTGAAGTTATATTTTGCTGAAGCCCTAAAATTTCTGTATTTACTGGCATATACAATTGAGAGGCATATGATGCACCCCACCCCTTTTATACACATTTTTAATTGAGAAAAATTTCTACTTTTTTTTCATGAATTTCCAAAATGATTCACTGTGCTAATTTTATAGTTATTTATGTCCATAAAAATTTAACTAGGGAACATTGTAGTCAAGTACCTTTTGATCAGAATTCTTTAAACTAAAAGTTCATCTTCAGAGCTAAATGAAGAATCATTTCAGAGCCTCGTCTTCAGAAACTGAGTTGTCGTATAACAAATCATCCACTGTTCCATCAAGTGAGTTACTTATTCCACATTTCTGAAATGACTTTACAACTGTCTCATGTTTCACAGCATTCCATGAAGTTTTGATCCATCAACTCTATTTTATTAGAATGATCCCGCTTTCAATAATGAAGCAAAAAATATATCACACAACTTTTTTTACAGAACAGAAAAAAAATTATGGAAATGATTTATTCGAAACCACTGTTTCACAAAAAGACAAAATGCAATAGAATACTTATATATGTATATTAATATAAATGAGAAGTTTTAGACTGACTGAAATTTCAACTCATAATTTTGATTACTAGCACATAAGACACACCCCATATTTTAGGCATATTTCGATGGATAAAAGGTGCGTCGTATATGCCGGCAAATACAGTATGTTCATAATCTTCTGGAGTTTTATACTATTCTATGAAGTTATCTAGAAATGATATAAATAGTTTTTATGTATAAAATTATGTTGATATTTTCTAAGAATTTCCATAATTATACTGTACTATTTTATGCCTATGATTTTTTAAAAAATATTACTGTTATTGTTTTGTAAATAAATATTTTGATTCTTGTTTTTTCATGAAAGTATTTTTTAAATATGATATGGGCTTCATTTAGGGTAGTGAAAAACCCAGTTGAATCAAATAGGTAACTTCTCATACTTTACAGTGACTAAAAAACTAGTCTTCCACACAAAATTTATTCAAATATCATGGTCAAATTTTAAAAATTAATCTTATTTATTGTAGTTTGTCCATACTTTCTGTTATAAGTAACAATGTCAATCAACTGGTATTTTAAATTATAATATAAGGCTTTATTTGATATTACATTAATTTTAAGAAAAAATTGTTTTATCAGGGATAAGACTTAATGGATGAGTTATTATCATTAACATTTTATGTAGTCCACCAACTCAAAGTTCAAAGATTAGTCTAATTCAGCTTAATTAATAAAAAAAGAAATAGTGGTCAGTGTGAGTCTGGCTGACATATTGATGATAAATATCTCAAACAGACAAATCAAAATTTTGATCATTCTCTTGTTAAAAAAGTATGGCATAAAATATTTTGTAATTTTCTTTTCAATCTTGGAGCTTTTATAGAATCACTCTATCTTGTATGTGAATATTTGAATTTAATATTTAATATTTGAAGCAAATAATATGTTTTTACAAGTGTAATTAACTTAAAAATTTCTGAATTTTCCCCATTTATCCCCCCCCCTGCCCTTTTTGAAGCAAATAAATCTTCAAAATGTTAATATTCCTCTTGCTGAGATGTTCATACTACAAAGTATACAAGTTAATATACTTGCATTTAACATGTATTTTAATTAAATGTTTGTGGATATTTTAATGTAGTGGAATTAAAGAAATTTTTCTGTATTTTGAGTATGAATTTACACATTGTAGTTCAAATCTTGAGCTTTTATTGAGTATAGTTATTGTTACATTAGGATTTATAGTATCTGCTGTACTTACAATTATTTATTTTAACATATTTGTAATAAATAAGATATTGGTGTAAACTGAGTGCTTAAAACTATTATCTTATTCTGTTTTAATATTAATTTATTTTTAAATAAATTTGTGATTTATAGTTTTTAATCAACTTGTAACAGAGTTGAAAATACTCTAAACATATGGAGTTAAAGTCGCTTCAACTAATGACTCATAGGTCTGTTTCAGAGTTAAGGAGGATAGTGAGGAAAGGAAGAATCAAACTGGTTTGCTTTATTTTAAAATATATGTGGGAGGTGGAGAGGAGCTGAGATTCTTATCCCAATCAGTCATGAAAATTTTATCTATCTTTGTTTTACAGTAAAGTAATGAAATATATTAAAAGAAAAAATCAGCAATATTGCATTAGTGAGTGTTAGAAAGAAGTTTTTTGGGAAGTCAAAGTGCGGTTGCATTGTTTTTCTAAATTTTAATCCAGGTGCATATTTCCCTTAACTGGATATTTGGGGCAAAGGGGGGGGGAGACAACTTTTTGTAATTGCTAGGATGAATCAAAAGTGTCTTGAGTGTTAGCATATGAAGCCTGTCAAAATTTTTGTTATTTCGAATCAATTTTATTGCCATAATGGTATTACTTCTAAAATATTTAAATTTGTCATTTCATATTACTATGCCCAGTAAGTAATAAATCTTTCAAAGAATTATAAAATAAGCTTGGCTGTATAACACACAAGTCTAAATGAGTATTTGAAAAGAGATTTGAGTATTTGTGAAAAATAATCATTTTTTCTAGTTACATACCTCAAGAAGTATGTTATCTGATTATGCTAATTACACTTAACTATGTATCAACTTATTTATTGAAGTTGATACATAGTTAAGTGTAATTATCATAACAAGAAACAGGAGACTCAAACTTCTAGATAACTGGGTTGATTCTTATTGAGAACAGTAACAGTGCATGAGGGTAGTCTTTAAATTGAATTTTCATAGTTTTATGGAGTCTTGGGGTTAGGATTGCCAACTTTTTCCGGGACAAATAGCTCAAAACTGAACATCATCATCATTATCAGTCAGCCATTACCTAGTTTTCTGAGGAAACTTTTTATGTATGAAAAAATTAAAATACAGTTTTTTTTTAATTTATTTTTTATATTTTTTATTTTAACTATTATAGAAACTTTATTTTATATATACAGTAGAACCTCCCTTAACGGACACTCCCGAATAGCGGACACCTCTAATTAACGGACATTTTTACGAGTCCCAGTCCTTTTATATAGGACAATCCATGTTATTCCCTCTGAATAGCGGACAGGTATTTTGAAAAACTTTCAATTATTTTGGCAAACATTTCAAAATTAGAAACTTTTAATGCCTCAAATGGATGGATGGAAAAATTCCGGACACGTCACAACATATTTTTTAAACAGATTTGTGTTGAAGAAAAATCTGTAAATTCAAATGAAGTAACAGATTGGATTGGAAAGCTTAAATATTTGTGCAAAGGATATGGTGACAGAGACATTTTCGATGCCGGTGAGTCTGGCCTCTTTTGCCATGTCCTTCCAGACAAGACCTATGTTTTAAGGGTGGAAAATGTAGTGGCGGGAAATTTCAAAATGGCGTCTCACTCGTTTGCTGCGTTGCAACATGCTGGGAGACTTCGAAACTCCAATTGTTATTGGAAAAGCTAAGAAGCCTAGATGTTTCAAGAACATTGATGTGCGAAAATTTAGTGTTTCATGGAAGTCAAATAAGAAAGCGTGGATAATCACTGAGATAATGAGCGATTGGTTGGTGGCGTTAGACAACAAAATGAAAAACAAAAGAAAAAATCATTCTGTTCATGGACAATGCTACAGCCAATTTCGGGGAATTATCCACAGCTTTAAAGTACGATACAGAAATCTGCTTCTGACACAGATTATCTCCTGCAAATCAAGCGTAGAGTTGGCAAAATCGGTATCTGTTTTGGATGCAATTTCCTGGACTACGTCAGCCCTTAAAAAGGTGGAACCTGGGTGCGTTCTAAAATGTTTTAAGAAGACAGGATTTTTGAGTACAAGCGAAGTGGCAACTTACAGCACTACCGAAAGAAGCAAAAATGAACTTGCGGATCTAGTAGCCAATTTGGATTCAAATGTCAGCATTGAAGAGGAAGTCAAGATAGACATCGATTTATCCATTGAGGAAGAAAACCTGCGTGTTTCCAATTTCATTCATCGGGCCACCACTGAAGAAAAGCACTGGCCCTTTCTGAGGATGATGATGATGAGGAATCGCCAATGGAAGACTGCAAAATCAAAGATTATTCGGAAGCACTGAAATACAGCGAACAAATCAAACATTTCTTTCTGAACAACGAAGATTCGGAGGGACTAGCAAAGCTAAATCCTATGACGATTCTTCTTGAAAATCAGGTTTGTTGTGTAAAAAAGAGAAATCAAACTTTGTTAAGAGATTTTTTTCAGCAGTAATTAAAATAATTTAGCTACTATACATTGTATTTTGGGATTATTTAATGCAAGATAAAAGGATTAGCACACAATTAAAAGGAAAAGTAGTAAATAGTTATTCTTTTCGTGCCTAATTAATTTTTCCTTTTTAATTAAAATTGTAGCCGTAATTTTCAATCAAATGTCAAACAAAAGAGCAAAAACTTTATTATAAAAATGTTGTTCTCCCCAATAGCGGACACCTCCTAATAACGGACAAAACTTTTGGTCCTGTGACTGTCCGCTTTTTGGAGGTATCACTGTATATATATATATATATATATATATATATATATATATATATATATATATATATATATATATATATATAAATTACATAATAATAATAATAATAAAAATTTTAAATCTTATAATAACAAATTTAATGTTATATTTTTATGGGTTTTTCCAATAATATTTTTCTCTCACTTTTTTCTGCAATCACCAATTCTTTCGCAAGTGAATCTGTATTTAAAAAGTTTGCAAATTCTGCACATGATTTGCAATTCTACCTTCACTAAGTCGATATTCATGTTATTCCTGGCCTTCGTCAACACACTGTTTATGTGACTAAATACTCTCTCTGGGTAAGCATTACTCGCAGGGATAGACAAAATGAAAGATAAAATTTTCATCAGCTCAACCGATATTTCATGCTTTTTGAAATACTCTGCCCATAGTTTGTCATTGCAATCACCATCTGTGCTATCACCGTGTACTTCCTGATCTTATATAAATTGATCTTGTAAATAAATATCGCGGAAACTTTAATTTTAGTCTGTGACATTCACGCTACCTGTCGGATTACTATGACATCACAACGTTCAATGGATTTACAAGATGTCAATTTCAATTTAAAAAAAATTGGAATAGTTTCCGCTACATTCCGGGACAATTTAACATTCATCCGGGATCAGGGACAACGATTCCAATCCCGGCAAATCCGGTACAGTTGGCAACCCTACTTGGGGTAAATAAATAATTTCTTAGCAGTTTGTCTAGAAAACTGATTTCAGGACATCATATTTAAAACTACTCTTCCTATCAGTTTAAATGAGCCTAAATATAAAATCCATGCTTTCTCCCTTGAGCTATCTCTCTATATTGATTCGGTCATCAATCTACTCAGTATCATAGGTAGAAAGAGTATAAGTTAGTAGTATTTTAAGGTAAAACTCGAAGTACTTTAACTATCCATTATAGGAGCTTGTGGTGGCCCTATGATAGAGCGTACTGGCTTTCGGTGCTGAGGGTGCTCAGATCAAATTCTGGCAACGCACCACTAAAATACCCCTGTTTGTGCCATCTCTTCATAGGGGGTAATGCTAGTCCACCTATATGGTGCCTCCATAATAAAATGGCAAGAAAACTGGGGTGAATTATAGGCAAATGTCTACATGACAAGTGCCTCCGCTAGAAGGGAAAAAAAAACAAAAAAACTATCCATTATGGCATTAATAGTGCAAAAATTTTGATTGTTCATTACATTTCTATCCATTTCTGTTTTTAATGAAATTTTTTTAAAAAATCCACAAGGTTTTCACAAAGTATCCTAAATTAATTTCGAATGAGCATACCTTGTCTGAATGTTTGTGACTTTTCAGAATTAGAATGTATAATCTGTTTTTTGGTATTTTTATTATACCAGAGAAATATGCTTCCAAAACTATTCACCAAAATAACACACATCTCGTGCAAAAAATAGATGAAAAAGAAATTGTTAAAAATATTTCAACAAGTGGTTTAAAAAAGTAAATAAAACAATAGATAAATATAAAATATTTATATACATATTTATTCAAGATTCTTAAAAAAATTACAATTCAATAAATAAAATTTAACTTATTAAGTCATAAAATATTTTCATTGGGTAACATAGTTTTTAAATAAGTTAAAAAATGCGAACTTCCCAATGTTTGCATTGACCACTCCAAGAGTTTTAAAAGCAGAAATATGTAGGATATGCTATTTTTCTTTCCTATTAACAATTTTAAGTTGATATTAAAACATTTACATATTAAAAGTAAGATATGTACAGAGATGTCTATCTTATGCAATAAGCCCCATGACCAGTTTACATAGTAATATATTTAAAACACATTGCCACATAGCAAAGTTTCGTTGTCCATGTGATCTATAATTATTCCAAGAATTATCATGTAAACCAGTTTACATGATATTGTATGCTGCCTCTTCAGAGTAGATAGGTTCTTAAAGAAAAAAAATTCAGTGCATAGAAAAATAGAATATTAGTTTAGACAAGAAAATCCAGTAGAAATAGCAAGTTGTTTTTGGACAAAAATCATATCAAAAGCTTTAATTAAATATTCAGGTATTTAAATACTTTTTTAAAGTTATGAGGATAATTGCATTTTCATACTTAGAGTTAATTATTTTTCACAAAGAAAATATATATAACTAATTCATAACAGCTAGAATTTTGGTGACCATTTAAAATCACCATTATCAAAAGAACTGGGTGTTGCATCTCAGTTGAAATACAAAAAAAAAATATTGATTTAAAATTAATCTATCATTTTAACAATTTTAATTATTCAAATTTTTAGATGTTAATAAAAATATAGTTTTTGATTTTGTATCTCATTCAAAGTTGGATTGTACATAAAGAGTCACAAAGAAAGGAATATAGCCCTCCTTTCCATACTCCTGAAATAAAAATTCTTAAGAATAAATAATCTTTCTCTTTAGTAAGATCTTATTAGCACAAATTTATTAGTTAAAAATGTCAGATATAGATTATCACTATTTTGAGGTGAGAGCCTTCAAACATGTATTTTCAAGGGGGAAAAATAGAAGTTTTGTAAATTAATCTGAATAACTAAAAGAAGGAACTGGATTCAGATATAAAATATTGACTGTAATAATACTTTTGATAACACTACAATATACTGTAAAATTAACTGAAAGAACCATTAATAACAATGAAAGCACTTTAAATACACCAATACATTAAAAGACACAAGAATATTTTCAAAACTTATGAAGTGAAACTTTTAGTATAAAACGCATTTATAAAATGGATACAATCATGATGGATTTATTTATAATAATTGGAAAATTGACTATCCCTGTGTAACTGAATATCCAACTAAAAAGGTCAGAAATTTCATGTCATGAAAATTTAAAAACTTCATGAAGAAAATTTAATGATATAAATTTCAGATGACTTCAAATTATAGCAAAATATTAAGTCTTTATGTTCACTGTTGAAGTTGCTTAGTACTGAATTGCATTTTCAAATATGACAAAATGATCTTTTTTTTTACTCCAGCAAAGCAAATTATATAAGGACAAGCATCAACTATGAAATGTCAGACAGCATCTATTAGTTTAAAAATTTTGTACTGTAATAAGATTGACCTTAAAGGGAAAAAAAATTAGCTTTTATCTCTCTCCTCTCAAGATATGTAGAGACAGTTTGTCTCACATATTTTAAACAAAAATTAAAAATATTTTTTAAAAGATTACCTTAAAATCATATTTAATAAAGTTTAAGTGGTCAGAAACTTTTATCATAAGATGTCAAGAAATTTTCAAAATTATTTATGGGGGATTCACTAGTTTTAGTTCCTTCCCTCTTCCAGGAAAAAAAAAATAATCACTATGGATACACAGTTTAAAATATCACATTAATAGTTGCAGTAACAATTTTAGATATGGTATTGTTAATTTTCAAAGAATTGAGATTGAAAAAAAAATATTTATATAACCTTATTATCTAAATTCTATAAATTTTATAAGACAAATAAAGCTAAAGAAAAGGCTTAGGAGTGCCTTGCCATTTCAAGGTCTCCAATTCTGAATTTTATTCGTGATTCTGCTATTGCTCTGTTTCACCTTATAACTGAACATGATTTCCTCAATTCCCACTTTTTTAGAGTTGGATTTAAAGACTTGCCTAATTGTACTTTATGTAACTCTAAATGCCCAATGAATGGTTAACATTTAGACATGTGAACAGCACTTAATGGTTTTGGTTTTATTGTTCAGAGATACTGGGAAGCAAGAAGGCTAATGACTTGATTGTCAAACTCTCAGCATTTGTAAATAACTTATCTAAAAGAAAAGTGAATAAAAATTTTCCTAGTGATAAACAGAGACTTAACAGAATTTGTTTTGAAATGAGAAATATAACATTTTTACTAAGAACCCATAGAAACTAAATAAGTTGATATTCAGTACGATACCTTGATGTATTTGCCTTTACATTTCCTATAACGTTTTCAAACCATGTATTATTAAAAATGGAAGAAATTCTGAGTTAGAATTTTTTATTATTTATTTATGCAAGAAAGATTAGAGTCTTTTAAAAAATATCTTTCAAACAACATCTGTTTGATTAAATTTTTTTTAACTCACTCCATACGAAAGCCTCTATTTCTTCAAATTGAAAATCAAACTAAGAAATGATAAAAATGGGGTTAGAGGAGGTACTTTATTAAAAGGACCCAAATGCTGGTCATAAGTACATAAGAATGAGCATCTGTCTTTTACTGTAATTATAAACATGATAATCATTTTATTAACTATTACTTATATTGTCATTTAATTTTTAAAAAAAACTGCTTTAGACACTCACCAGATAGAGAGAGAATTTGTGTATTAACAATATTAATAAACTAGACTACTATAATATTTGGCTACAGAATACTACTCTATTGTTATAGTCATAAATGCAAATTTCTAATAAATCCAGTATTTGGCTTTTTGATTTAATTTCAATCTGTAAACAATTTTTTATTCATATTTTACTAAATTTTCAAAAAAAAATTAATTGAAGACTTGAGCACAAACAATAGTTGTACAATGAAACTTCTCTATGGCAGCCAGTAATAGTTACAAAAGAAAGTGGCCGTTGAAAAGGGGTTTCTTCCATAATATTGGCCCTATAGAGTTTTTAATCTGTTCTGAGAAAAATATGGCCATTTAGAGAGGTAGCTAGCTAAAGAAGTTTCACTGTATTTACATAAGATTAGTGGCTTAGGCTGCACATGTAGGCTCACAATTCGTGGTTTTCAGAAAACTCAATTTCTAAGTATTAGAAACTGCACTTACATGCCACAAATACTTGAGCAACTGCTAATGTTATTGGTTTTTTGCTTTATTCAATACTTGTACATTACCTGGAGGTGTTAATGAGAAAAATATTATTAACTTAGCATGTCTGCCCACAGCCCAATGTATGTTTATGCACACCAAGCCATCCAATACATATTTTCAATAATTACAAAAGTATGCAACACCATTTTTTACAAAAATATTCCATAAACTCATGAAGAAAATTACAATACTAAAAGCTCTAATTGCTGACATATTGAATAGAATGACATTTCAAGAAGTTCAGAATATAATAGCAAAAATATATATAGTAATACAATTTGTTGAATAGCTTTACTAAATAAAAAGATAACTAAAGCAACCTAATTATATTTTTTAATAATTCCAATCATTATTTAATAATTTATACATCTTGTTCACATCTGAGACAAATTTAAAGTATCCCTATCTTTGAAGTATATATTATTGAATTTTTTTTCTAATTGAGATATATTATTTTTTAAAAATTTTACAAAGGGCACATACATACAATTATCAAACATATACAGTCTAAGTATAAATAAAATAAATATATATAAATATTTCATGATGTATCTGCATATTTACATATTGCTGATAGAAAAAAAATTAACTCTGTATACAAATTTTTCTATAATTTAAAATTTTTAAATTACTAAAATGCTAAGAGGTTACTAATAAAATACTGAGTAATGAGCAACTTTTAAATTATGAAAGTGTGTGTGTAAAGGGAGGGGGATAGCTTCTACAACTTGATAGTATACCAAACTGACTCAAATATGTAACAATTTTTCAGATGAAGAGTAATTGCTTAAGAGTATATAATGAAATGCATTTTCAGTGTGTAGATATAATTCAGTTTTATAGCCTCATTCATTTGAAGCATTAAACAAAAATCTTACAAATGGTAGGGGCTATGACATTAGAAAGCAATACACATACTGCTTTTTTCAGTTGCCAAATCTCTAGCTGGTTAAAGATCCAAGAAGATATGAATACGATTATGTGATACCAGCAGATCAGAATATTTTTCTCAAGTTATAAATACTGATAATCAAGTTCAAAGATATAGGTTGAGAAACACTTAAATTAATTTAAGTTTCCTACCCAGAGCAATTGATCTACATCAAAAGTTTTTTGTTACAAATGATAATTATTTAATATATATATATATATATATATATATATATATATATATATAATAGTAGTAAAATGACTTGCAAGAAAAAAGAGGACTTGCAAAAAGAGGATTATGCTATGTTTAGTTAAGCTATACATTAAATATTCAGTTTTAGTTAAAACTGATTATGCCTTTATTACATATTTTAACTAAATATTTTATTTTGTCATTAATTTTTTTAAGCAGCTAAAATGAAAAAAATTCATATCCACACTTATTCAATATACACTCACTTATAATTATTATGAATATTAATATCATATCTATACCAAGATATTTTTGTAACTATTGAAAAGATGAAATCCAATATTTATTTCATAATTACAATAAAAACTAGAAAAAATAAAAAGACAATCCACTTCCATGCTGTGGATTTTTACAAGCTAACCATAAAAAATATTGATCTTAAACAAAAGTGGCATTCTAAGTTTAAACAATGTAAGCTTCTGCAGCACAAATAACATTTCTGGGGTCTCCATTCCAATTGAATATGCCACATTGGGCTCGACTAACTGCAAGGCATTAAAAAGTTAAATCCCATTGGTGGACGTAGGCTACAGTAGACAGCCCCCCCCTCCTCCCCACACACAAAATGCCCCTGCAAGCACCATAGCACACCCACCCCAGACCCACAGGGATAACAATGCAATACAGGAAGATGTTATAGATAGAAGTTATTGGAAAAAAAAATTTGATAAAGGCATCAATGTGTTGGAGGGCCAAGAATGCAGTGAAGAGGCAAAGACCCCTCATATAACACAAAATAATAACCTTGTAATTTGAGTGTGTGTATATACAGGTGGTTATCAAAATAATGGAAACACTTCGGAATAACATGAAATTCTTTATTAATATGGCATAGGACCATCTATGACATTTAATACCACCTGAATTCACTAAGGTATTGAATTATGCAAGTCATGAATAGTGGTTAAGGGAATATTATACCATTCTTTATGGATAAATCATCAATGTTCCTCTAGAGATGCTGTTGGTGGATATCGATTCCTGACTCTTATTCTCTAAAGCAGACCACAGCAATTCGATGATATTGAAGTTTAGGGACTGTGCGGGCCTGATAAGATGTTTGACTTGGCTTTTGTGTTCCTCAAACCACGATCTGACATGTCTAGCTGTATGGATCGGAGCATTATCATCATGGAGAACACCATCTCCTGCAGGAAACAAATTTTTCCACCATAGAATGAATCTGGTCTGCTAAAAGTTCGACATAGTCCTTCCCAGTCAATCTCCCTTTTTGGGTTACAATAGACACCTTTTGAAAACCATGAAATGGCTGCCGAAACCCTGAGAAATTTCCCTCCATCTTTGACAGCTGGCATGAGACAAGCATGATCATACGCTTGTGTAGGTGTTCTTCAGGCATATGCACGTCCTGTTGCGGGGAACAAAGTGAACAATGATTTGTCTAACTAAATGTTATATTTTGACGTATCACTCAACCAGGATTTGTGTTAGTGGCACCACTGTAGAGGACATTTTGTATTCACATGTTACAAGTGGCTTGGAAATTACTACTCAGCCGTAAAATTTATGTTTGTGAAGTTTTCTCTGACCTGTAATGATTGATACTGGAACCTGCAGATTCAGATGGAGCTCTACGGTCACTTTGGCTGCAATTGTCTTCTTTTTTTAAAGTCACAATCAGCTTCAACACCCGTCAGTCTCTTTCACTTAGCTTTCTCTTTCGACCAATATTCTGTTTCACAGAGATGTCTTTCCGTGCACTCTGTATGCCGCCATGATTTCTGATACCATAGCTCGGTAAACACCCAAAACCATGGGGGATGTTGTAACAGATACTCCAATTAGATGCACTTCAACAATTTGCCCTCTGCACGGTCTACAAAGTTGACATCTTGCACTATCACCCAAAGAGCCTGATGCCCGTAGTTTCATAACTGCTACCTTAGAGTAGAATAATGTATACACTATATTCTATAAAAAATACTGGTCCCTAGACTTGTTTTTTGAGGAATACGAAGCACTTTCATAAACACCACTAATATTGATGTGTTTCCATTATTTTGATAACCACCTGTATTATATATATATTATTTTTCTAAATTTTAAATAAACTTTGGTTTTGATCTAAAAAATGGTTTCCTGGCTTTTTATATCACATTCTGCAGGCGGCATGAGTGTTTGAAGATAAATTAACTTCAAATTTAGGTTGTAGTCTGTTTAATCCCCATGTTATAAAAAGATCATATCACACTATAAACTAGCAAGGTAAAAAGTTTGAAAACAGCAATAAAACTCTGCAGTCATAAGACTATTGTTTTCTTCAATCTAAATAAATCATTGCAGCAATTAACAAATGTCAAAAAAGATTGAGTGAACCTATAAATATGTTTGCGATTTCTTTTATTATGATTATGAATTTCTTTTATTATGGTCTCTATAATTATGATTTCTTTCATCTGTTTAATATATCTATTTACAGGTGTTAATGTATCTACTGAGTGGTTTATGAGACATAATCTAAGAAACTAATTTTTCATTTATAGTACAAACTAAGTAGCATGTTACTGAGCAAAAAATAAATATAAATATACTTTAGTTCATATTTACACATACCTAAATAAATATAATTTTTTCTAATTTCTTCAAATCACCTTATGTTTTCAGATAATTTCAGTTTTTTTTATTTTTAAATATCAGCTTGCATAATATTTAAGTCTGGTGTGCCTGTATTTATATATAATGATACAGTAATTATATTTATATATATATATATATATATATATATATATATATATCAATCATTACTAGAGATGTTTATAGAGCTAAGAAAATCACAACTATAGTCCTGAATATCAAATTTGAACAAAAGAAAAATTAACTACTAAGAATGATATACAATCAAAATTTTACTATTTATTTCTCCTTGCTCTATAATTCACTTTATATAATTCATTGCTCATAACATCTGAAAGGCATTTAGATCATCCCAAGCTTGAAGAAACTTTTTAAAACATTATAATTTAATATAAATATACAAAATGAAATTTACAGTAATGCATAATTGTTATCATCCAAAATGCCACAAGGCATCTTTAAGAGAAGATAATTCAACTTTCAATGCTCAAAAAAGAAAATATCACATTCTA
Organism: Dolomedes plantarius; assembly: GCA_907164885.2. Classification (NCBI taxonomy): domain Eukaryota; kingdom Metazoa; phylum Arthropoda; class Arachnida; order Araneae; family Dolomedidae; genus Dolomedes; species Dolomedes plantarius. The sequence goes on along the minus strand of OU015493.1, from coordinate 20,721,034 downwards.
GGCAATATGGTATACAAATCAACTATTTCACCAACTGATGGAATTTAAAAATATTTGGTGCTATTTTAGTCTGCAATTTATAACTTTACCTTGTATAGATAGAATTCATTGAAACTATTTGAATTAGAATTCATTGAAACTATTTGAATTAAATTTAAAACAAAGTACAAAGGACCTCTTGATTATGAAACATTTATATTGCACAATAGTTGATCATTAAGAAAGTCTTACTTACCTGGGGTAATATAGACATAACTAGTTGGATATTAATATCTTGATATCCTTATGAATGGTTAATTGCATAACAATATGTTACCACAAAGAATCTTATTCCAGGTGATTAGAACCATAAAATATCACAATATTACTTAATAATCATATCCAGGACTTTATACTGAAGATATGCTTTATAACTACTTTAAATATCATGAATTGGAGGGGGGGGGGGTTGACACAACAAATCACTAATTAACATATGATGATTCTTTCTAAACTCACCGTTCAGTCATAAAACTAAACTATTAATTATTCCATAACCACTGTCTGAGTGCTTACAGTTGTGCCCCAACATGCTCTGGTCATTTAATCAAAATGTCTTCTCATAAGGAAAGAAAAAGTCCCCTTTTTCCTATTAATACAGAATTTACAGTTCTACAAAGTTTTTCTAACTTTTTGGCAGAAATGTCATAAAATGCAACATAGCATTATGTTGCAACAAAAATCAGATATATATTGTTTGCTAAAAAGAGAGTGTCAGATTCTTGAAAAATGCAGAGAATTTGGAATCAAGACACACAACCTTTTTATCAATTTCAAAACAACATATGATTGCATCAACAGAAAATTTCTCATACAGGCTATGCATGAATTTAATATTCCAGTAAAACTTGGGGTACTTGTAGCCTTGACTCTTAAAGAAACTAAGATACAGATATGCATACAAGGTGACTTTACAGAACAGCTTGAGGTCAAGAATGGAGTGCAACAGGGGGATGCATTGGCATGCCTCTCGTTCAATATAGTGCTCGAAAAAGTTATTAGAGACTCTAAGATCAATATCAGAGGAAATATCTTTACTAAGTCAGTTTAAATACTGGCTTATGCTGACGATATTGTCATAGTTGCTCGAACTGCATTAGCTCTTAAACAGGCATTTATGGCATTGGAACAAAGTGCTAAAAGAATTAAATTATCAGTAAATGAAAATAAAACAAAGTATTTGCCTTGTCTAAAGTATGACTTACAACTTAGTCACTTTGAAACTGATAATTATAAATTTGCAAAAGTTAAGAGTTTTACTTACCTGGGAACAGAGATAAATAATAAAAATGTGTTAACCCCAGAAATATATAAAAGAATCATGGCTGCAAATAGATGCTTTTATGGCCTGAAGAGCTATTTGAAATCCAGCTTTCTCAAATTAAGTACTAAACTGCTTCTTTACAAGAGTCTTATAAGATCTGTCCTGACATATGCATCAGAGACCTGGGCACTGACTTCATGTGATGAGGAATCTTTGGGGATTTTTGAGAGAAAGATTTTGTGTTGCATACTCAGTGGGGTCCAAGTTAATGGATCATGAAGTTCTAACCTAGAACTCTAAGATTTATAAACAACCTGATGTAGTAAAATTCATTAAATTACAGAGACTTAATTGGTCATGGTCATCTTGCTAGAGTGCAAGAAGATTGCTGCTGTAAGAAAATCTTTCTAGCAAAGACCATGGGAAATAGACCTCAGGGCAGACCCCTGATTAGATGGATTGATTGTGTTGAAAAAGACCTAAATATTCTAAAGGTCAAAAACTGGAAAACAGTTGCCAAAAGTAGAGGTGCCTGGAGAAGGCCAGGACCCAACCAGGCTGTCGAGCCATTGAAGAAGAAGAAGAAAAAGAGTGTGTTCACAAACATTAATTAAGATGAATGAAAGTGGTAAAATTGGGTAACTGTTCAATAAATGTTTATGTAAGTTTTTTTACTGTTCTAGTAGGAAATCTGATAATTTATAAAGTTTTACAAGAAATTTAAAGTCAAAATTAGGTAGGGCACTATTATTGGTTTTACACAAGAGCAGTCTTTTATCTTTTGTACTTATGATCTGAACATTGATACTCAAAACAGTTAACTTAAAAGGTAACTTATTGTCTGTCCAAGGTAGCCTATCAGTAGAGTGTCAGCTTTCAGTACTGAGGATGCTCGGATTGAATCCTGACAAGCACTGTTAAATACCTTCATGTATAGGCCGGATATGGGCACGCTAAATCCATAGACTAGAAAGCCCTTCTATGAGGTCAATGTGTGGGGAAGGTACGATCCCCCAGATGTCACCCTTGGGGGTGCAAAATAATGGTGGCACCTAGCCAAGTTGGACTCCGACCCTTTGGTGCTATTATAAACAGGAGCCGCACTACTCAGCCCAAAACCTATATAGACCTGGTCTGGAACTCCCAGCCAGGAGGCATTAACAATAACAACAACTTATTGTCTTAGTTAGGAGACTATTCAGTAAAATAGACATCATTTTGTTGTCAGTGGGCAGTATTGTAAGCATTCATATTGTACAATGTTAGCCTGCAATATTAATTATTACACCATAACCACTCATTTTATGACAGACTCTTCACTGTCTCCTCTCATTGCTTTTCTGATTCACTCTTAAATATTACACTTACCTCTGACCTCCTTAAACCTGCGCCTATTCACACATATTAAATCTCTGTATGTAAAAGCTGGGAAGTTTCTAGAAATCTGCAGGATTAGTCATCTCATACTTTTTCACTGCATATCTTTTAACATAAAATAGTGTTATCCTTTCTAAACGAAATATATCTGTTCTACAAATTTATAACATTGATTTTACACACATAAAAGTAATTTCTTTTCTGTAGTAAAGAGTAACAGAATAAACTAGGGTCTTCATTTACAATAACAACATAAACTAGAATATAAACCTCCCAATTCCTTCATTGAAGGAGCTAAAAATTCAATTAAAATAAGATAATGCAAGTGTCATTTTTCATAAAATCTTCTTTCCAAAGAAACAGAAATCCCATTCCAAAATCAGATCTTCATTGTGTCATCTTTCATCACATTTCCTTTCCTAAGAAACAGAAAGCACACCTCAGAACCAGGTCTTTCTCCCACAAGAACTAGATTTTGTATGCACCGCAGTACTGTGCAAACATGATTTTTGTGTGTGCAAATGAAACACAAAAATCCCGATGTACATGCTGTGTATCGTGGAAATTCTATCATGGTAGCCTTCAAAACTTTTTTTTTTCTTTTTGGCCTTGCAGAACAATTCAAAATCCAAGAATATCACAGAATTAAATTATCAAAGCTTGAAAACACATATTTTTTAATGCAATTTCCAGTGGACATGATAAAACATTTTTTCTAGCTCTTTTTCAGAACTCTCATTAGATATAAATTTGAAGCCAGATGAAGTAAGTCAAGTTCAAGTTAAGATCTGTGCAAAGTAATCATTAAGGTTTCAATTCCCAAACATATATGCTATAAAATTCATTATTTCTGGCATCAATACTAGAAACAAAGGCACACAAATTCTTTTGCAACATTACACTGATAAATATATGTCTGATGACAGTAATAAAGTACGATTTATTTCAACTTCATATTTTAAAAACTTCCATGTGTTCAATAGTCATAAATATTAATGAAAATGATAAAATTTTACATGAAAATTGTGGAGATGCTAAACAAAAAAAAAAAACAACTTATTGTATTAAAAACTGAATAGCAAAAAAGTAATTCAAGAGTCATTCGTCATCATATCCCATACAAAGAAGCAGTAATCCCTCCAACAGAGTTAAATTGAATTGTTATTTGAGACTTTATTGAGACTTTTTCTTTAGCATGGTAAAATAAAATTTTAAAAAATCTTGTAAGTAGAAAAAAGTAGAAAGGTATCAAAATACACGCATTTTTATACATGAAGCATGAAAGTTCTGAGGTAAGTATCCCCATCCAATTTTTATGATGATAGTATTTAATCCATCTTTAGTGAACCAATTAAAATAGAAAGACCTTAATTTTTCAGATAAATCCAAATTAGATATTTTCATGAATATAAGGACTGCTTCACTACATAAGTCACTAAATAAAAATGTAATAACATCATACCTGCAATATGCTTGAACCTGGGTTTTATCTCATCATTAGCTCTGTTCAGAGCAAGTCACATGAGACAGTGCTTCATGGCAGCAAAGACACTCACCTTTTTACCATGGAAAGTTATGTAAATGACTAACTTGTTTCTTAGGCTGAAACTTCATCTATTATGATGGTTACACAAACCAACAACTAGCCAAACAGCAATATTTTGTCTCTTCCACAACCTTAGGTTTGTTACTGATGTTTGAACAAAAGAAATATAAACAGTAGCGATTAGAAATAAGTTATTCTAATATTACAGTAGCTTATTTCTTAAGTGTTATTCTAGAGATGGAAAGGAGGAGGGGGGGAAAGCACTGAGGAAACTTAATTAAAAACCTTTATACAAAATTCTCCACTTAAAAGACATGTATAAATTCTGTATCACGAAAATCTGCAACACTGCAAAGATATCATGTTACAGATACAGGCACTTACTTTCCATTGGAGATGACTGAATGGTTTCAGAGTGTGAGTTATTTTTTTTTATTATTATTACACACAGCTAAACAAACTGGGACCTCAGATCTAAAATTGAGTCTGAATAGCAACAAACACTCATGTAGACAGGGAGGCTTGAACCTGCCATATCATACCAGATGCCAGTGCTCTAGCTATTCAGCCATCATCCCATTACTTTTACAGAGAAATATATTGTAAATTACATTTTAATAAAAATTTTATCATATAACCTGTACTAGAATTATGACTACTTGGATTAAAATATAACTGTACACCACAGGCAACAATAACTGCAGCAAAGAATACAATTCAAACACTAGAATTTTAAGCATTTCTCCCATATAAATGGGAGAAATGCTTTGTATAGATAATATTCCTAAAAACATCATCATCAGAAGCAGCAATGGCTCAACAAACTCATTCTTCAGAAGTCTCTTTTACCATATACGCTATCATTCTCCAAATCTTCACATCAATGATTTTGAAATCATTATCTATAAAGTCCATCTTCATTTGTTTCTTCCTTTCTGTCTTTTGCCACATGGAATAGTATAAAATACTTTTTTTAAAGTCTGAGTCTATTTGTAGAAAATTTTTCTTTCCTCGCTCATTTTATTCAGATTAATTTAATAAATTTTATCCTTGTCATTGAAAAGTCACATAGTTCCAAATTATATCCCCTTTTCCAGATTCAATTTTCTTTAAAGCCACCAAAAACACTCTTCTTTAAAAAATTAATATGGATAATTTCCCCCTTACATGTAAATGTCTACATTAAAAAAAGCAAGATCTGATCTGATAAGGACTCAAGCTCACTCATGTTTTTCTCTTGATTATGTATAATTAAAATTTGTTTTCTCAAATAATTACTGAAATGATTACTCATTTTTTTAACCCCTAGGCTAATATAATTTTTCACAGTTAATTTCAAATTGTAAATAAGTAAAATTTTATCCTCTCTTACAAAGCAAATATTTTGTTATCTCTTAATTTATCTTTGAGTTAAACTTAACTTCTAATTTCTCTAAAGCTATGAGAGTCTTTTTCAAACAATACCTGATTTTTAAGCTAAGAATGTACAATACTTGGATCTTTAAGCTATATAATTATTCCATTATAACAGCACAGAGAAAACATTGAAAATCAAACTATTGACTAAAATAAATGCAATTAACTAATATAACAAAGTCATTAGTTGGTTTTGGACCAAGAATAAGATTTGTAAAGTTCAACTATGAACCATATAGAATTACTATTACTGCTTAAAATCTTCAATTACATTTGCATATTTAAATTAACTTTGAATAGACAAGATCTTTCCTCCGAAATCCTAGCTACTAATCTGAAATGAATGTCAGACACTAAATGCTAAAATTAAGAATTTCCAGAATGTCACTTATATAGGGAAATTTTTTTTTGATTTCTATAACAATTTGAACCCAAGGTAGTCTAGTGGTAGCATGTTGGGCTCTGGACAGAGTGTGCTCAGTTCAAATCCTGATGAACACTATTATATACCTTCATGTCTAGGCTGGATATGGATTTGTTAAATCTGTAGACCGGAAACTCCTCCCATGAAGTCAGTGGATGGGAGAAGGTGGGAGCCCTCCAAATGTCACCCTGGGTGTGCGCTCAGTCTAAATTGAGGTGGCACTGAAGGATAAATGTTGACTTACCTGTATGGTACTCCCAGATAAAAGAGTATTCAACAATTTCCATGGAATGTAGTGTATATAGGCGAATGTATTAGGACAAGTGTCTCCATATTAGAAAAAATAAATAAATATATTACATTTATCAGCTACATGAACATACACTTGTTCATCAGTTATGCTATATACTAGACCATTCATAGCAAGTTAAGTCCTCTGTTATTTTAAGGTTATGAAGAATTCAGACTTACTTAAATATTGCACCAGAATAGAAATTAATGTTGAAGTAATTTAATAATATATATTAATACATTCATGCAATTTGTGATTCAAAGAAATAAATTAATTATTCCATTATATACTATGAAATTACTTTTATGTGCTAAACAAGGAATGCTTTTGATAACATTTTTGTTTGGTTTGTCATATTTTAAAATGCTAATACACTCCCCCCCCCCTCTTTTTCTTAGCTAAGAACCTATCTTAGCCTCATTGCCACATTATTGTCATTCCTCTAAAAATAAAAATAGGTTTGCTACTAATAAAAAATGCCTCTTTCAGGCATCTGGTGATAGCAATAAAATAAAATAAAGCCCTTGTTTGTCTAAACTTAAATTTTACTCTCAGTTAACTTTCATTTTATTCTCAGTTAATTCATTTCATGTGGACTCGATTCTAAATATGTAGCTCTATAGCAGTGGTTCTCAACTAGAGGGCACACGCCTAGGGAGGCAGGAGGGATTTTTGAGAGGGGAGGGGGGGGGGGAGGCACGGAGGGTTTGTAAAAAATATGTGAAGAATGTATTTTACTAGGGTTACTTATGTTTTATGTATGTATGTATATATATATATACATATATACCTTGTCTTATATATATAAGCCTTGGGGGGGGGGGGGGGGGGGAGACAGGGTAAGAAGATCATGTAAAGGAGAGTTATAGACATAAAAATGTTGAGATCCACTGTTCTATAGTGTTCTTCTATTGCTGTATTGAAATACAGAGAGACTTTGAGTGTTTTCATATTGTGTAGATTTCAATTTACAAAATGGTATAATGTAAAGAATATACACTAATTAAACATTTTGATAACTCAGGACTATAACTCACAGTTTTAAAGAACACCTAAAAAATGATTTTTTTTTTTTTTAACAATCTTACAAGCCATTAACAGGTATTACAAGTTACTTGAACAGATTCCACATGCTTTTAGAATATGACTTTGTCATGAATATAACATGAAAGTCACAAGTACAAACTTAAGGAAGAACTGAAAAATTTAGGGGTTTGGAAAATACCAAAATAGGTAATTTTCTTAAGTCCTAAAACAAACAAAAGAAGCCAATGCTAGTTATACTTGTTTATGCCTTTAAAGTAAAATACTCATTATGCACATACCAAATTACAAGCCCAGCTCAGGTTGGTCAGTTGGTTTAAAGCAACAGTCTTTTACAACACAAGGGTTATACTGACAGGGACCTAGAATGGTGGCATTTTCTGTATACCTAAAATGACACGTAGCGATCATTTTGACCGCTCCCTTGAAATTATTAAAAAGTACACCTTTTTCATGGTTTGTTTCCTGAAACAAGTTTTTAAAATAAAGTTAGGTTTTAAATTTTACGTTTTTATCGCATAAATTTTTCTCTCGGCTCTTGCTTTATTTTATAATGTTTATTTTTTGTCCAAGAGAATACCATATGTTTTTATAAAAATGATTAGTAATAAAATGCAATAGGTACAGAATAAAACACACTATACAAAGGGAATTGCTTTGTATTGTACAAAATGTTTTAAATATTTATCACATATGATAATTATTTAAAACAAATTTATACATTTAAAAGTATAAATATTATGAAATTACACTTACATTATTCTTTTTATAATCTCTGCAAACAATCACTTTGCTTGTACATGAACCGCAAACTGACATTTTGCAATGAGAAAATGATTATAATTTTATTGCGGAATCGATTGATTTGACATTGTTTGCATTTACTTTTTGAGATAGTGGATGCTACATCTGTGCTTGGACTGAAATTGGAAAGCGGAGAGTCTAAGAGGAAACATAACTTTTAAGGAGCTCATCAGCTAATTGCAACATATAATCACAACGCTGGTCGTTTATATCAGTAGTTTCATTGTAAATGATCCAAGCACTGATAGCAGCTAAGTCGAGAATATAAAAAAAAAAAAAACTTGTTCTGGCCACCGTCGTGAAGTGGATTTAGTTGAATATTTTCTTGCCATCTGATCAAGCACATCTACACCATATTTAGTAGAGTTGTAAAATTTAACATCTCCTTTTTGAGCTTGAATGATTCGGGTACTTCTTTCTTTGTATGTGTCACAGTGCCTACGAGGCTGAGTCCTTTACTTCTTAAAGTTTGGGCCAATTTTAATTCTGTAAAAAATTGTCAGTTGTAATGTTCCTTCCAGTATTTTGAAATGGTTCTGCCAAACAGCATCCACATGTTCTTCAATGGTATCTTCATTGGGTCTACTTTCATTTTTTCATAAATATGGAAAGCCATTCAACAAGTACTTTGAACAAACATCAACTGCTAGCCCAAATTTTAGCCCGTATTTATCCATTTTTTTGTGGCATATACTGTGTAAATGGGCAACGTGCCTGACTTGGGAATAGTTGCTCATCTACCATCATATTTGCACCTGCTTTGTAACATAGTAAGCAATTTTATAAATGTGTTCCAAATCTCTGATACTATAGCAAATTGATCTTTTCGAAGTCTTTTGGATCTTGTTGAATTCAGATCATAACACAAATATCTCTGGATTTCTTTGAATCTATCACGAGTCATTGTTTCGTGAAAAACCACTTAGGCCCCAAGTCGTGGACCACAAATTGTTGATTGAAATACCTTTAGAAATAAAAGCTCTACGGGCATACAGTAAGGAAATAAAAACGTCTAATTCATCTAAAGATACACTGCGGATCCTGTAAACTCCTGCAAGCTTTTGCTTCCGTGCACTGTTGAATGAGATGCAGAATTTTTTCGTTTATGAACAGTCTCCATGCACTAATAAAACTCCCAAGAGTTACATGCATAATGGCAAATGTACTGGGTCCAGGCACTTCTCTCAATACATTGTGGTGCTACCGTCTTCCTAAAGAAAGAGTATCAGAAGGAATTGTAGTCCACATTGTTCCATCTTTTGCTACTCCTTCACTTCGCTCATTTTGGTCATTTATCCATTCCCGTCAAATCAAATCTCCGCCAAATTCCATGTGACTAGCAGGTGTTTCCAATACCCTCTCTCATTCACACCCATTCCCATACAGTCACATCCAAATTCCTGCGAAACTAAATACGAATAATACACGGATAGCAAAAAAATAGAATTAGAAAACACAACATAGACATCTATGTTGTTTTAGCGGTCAAAATGACCGCAGTCAGCCTTTCTAGGTATATCCCTTTATAGCGGCAATAATAATGCGCAGAAAAAAATAATTTTTGACCGACATATTCTTTATGAATATTTAGGAAAAGTCAATGAACAAACAAAAAATCAGAAAATAAAAACGGGAAATATGAGTGTTTGAAAATCGTTTGCGGTCAAAATGACCGCTGCCACCATTCTAGTGTTAAAGACAATTTTGAAGAGCTTCAAACACCCATGCTTACCACAAGATTTGAATCTGTAGACTATTAATTCTGAAGGCTAGAACCCTAACAATTTGACTAACTTAGTCCAGTCCCAGATTCAAACTATGTACCTCATGTTTTAGTCCGGTCTCTTTAATAGTCAAAACACTAAAATGAATTCACTCATATTCTTCATGAATGAACTACAAATTATCCTATGCCAAAGATAGACTAGAGAGCACCAGATTTCTACTTACTATGATTTCATGATATGTATTCCCATTATAATGAAATACAGAGAGCAACATAACTCAATTTTCTGCTTACCTCAAGTGAACATTCATTGTCACATGATACCATTAAGGTCATGACAACAAAAAGCTAACAATTCTCCAATAGCTTCGACTTTTCTTTTTTATTTTTCTTTCTTACAAAAAAATCAAAAATTCTTGTAAAACATTTTATTGAAAATATTTCTTTAAAAGATATGATAAAAAAGACGTTTTCTAAATAAGAATTTCCGTACATATTAAATAAATACACATACCTGCCACACAAATATATACATTAATAATACACCTTCCCATTAAATGAAAGGAACTTCATCATATATTTTAAATGTTTTTTGTTGGATTTTTTTTTGGCGTCACAAATAAATAAAATTTAATAAATTAATCAAACTTTAACAAGACTTATATAGTTTGTAATAATAAAAAAATAATAATAATGATGATGATAAAGTATGCATCAATATTAAATTGATCTCAATTAATACATTTTAACAGCTTTTGCTTAATAACAATAATACATAAAAAAAATTTTTTAAGTTTTAAATAAAATTATATATAACATTTTAAAAGTAATTTCTTTATTAAAAGATGAGATGGGAGAACACTAGATCTAAATTCGATATATTGGCAAATGTAGGATAGATAAAATTTCAGATTTAAGTATTTACAAAAATGTAAGAATGTTAGAGAAAACTGCTTAGCATTTGATAACAAATGCGAGAACATCAATATTACCGACTAAGGGTGGCATCAGCTCCCAAAATAGTACAACATACTAAAATGGCACCAAATATTTAAGAAATAAAACCTTTAAAATATGATTATTCCTTCAGTTAAAACTTATTTTACACATGAATATCTTAAAATATAAATTATCTTTTCTAAGCATACAATAAAGATAAATGATTTAATATTAAAACATGGGAAAAACTAAACAATAAACTGTCCAGATTCACAAATTTGCATAGTTGAAGTATTTGAAGATGGACTAGTACACAAAGGAGTAATATTTCTTTATACTTTCAGTTTTTGAATGCTACTTTGAGCTCTTGTTCTACATGGAGATATATTTGTTTGAAGTCGAGGCTTTCTTAAAGAACCTAAACATTTCTTACGAATAGTATTATTTCGGCATGTTAATGTACTTTTCCTGAAATTTTTCACTTTTGGCGATACTATATTATTGTCTTTATCTTGCAAGTTCTTAGATTTGACATTTCTCGATTCATTACAATCTGAAGTTCTTTCATTCAACTTAAAAAAGTTATCTACTTCACATAAATGAACTCTGCCATTTTCTTTAGACACTGAATTAGCCTGATATGACCCATCATTCTTGTCATTTTTAGATACTATATCATTTTCACCCCCTAAGATCAAGTTTGTCTGCTCTTTTGAGTTTTCACAAGCATCACTTTTAGATGATTCTCCTAATTTTTCACAACACTCTGACTGTGGATTTGTAGGAGCAGTTATAAAATTATTTTCTGTTTCATTAAGTTTTGAGGTAGACACTTCATTTGGAGGATCATGACCTTTCTTTTTCACCTTTGCATCCAAATCAGCAGGGGGCGAGGGATTTGTCTCAGTAGGTTTCACTGGTATATATGATGAACTGCAGTTTTCTACATTTGATGAATTTGGCATGTTGGCTGTTGATGCTGGAGGGTTTGATGACACAGAACACTTTTTTGATTTAACTACTTTAACAGGTGAAAGTATTACTGGTCTTGGTAAGTTTTTTGGTACAGCATCACCATCCTCAGTAGATATTTTTCTTTCTTTACAAGGTGGCTCAGACTGCTTTTTTTTCTTTTGGAGATTCAATACAATCAACTGTTCTCTTTTTATCCTTCATATTGGGAGGACTTGCTTCTTTTGCAGCAGGAGGTTTAACAGCCTCATCTAAAATTTCAAAAATATAATCAAGTCTCTTCATAACATTATACTATTTCTCAAAAGTAAATATACAGAACCTTTTTGGTATCAGTTATTCAAGACAGGAAATAAAAAAAAAACTTAAAAAATGGGTAAGTAGCTAAGAAATATTTATAAAATTTCATGGACCAGGAAATACCATAAAATGAGCTCTCTTAACTCAGTTAAAATTTGCAAGGACTTTTCATCATAAAAATGTAAACAAAATCTTGTTATTAGATATTTATAATGGAAGCTGAACACACATTTAAAATGTGATAGCCAGAAAATGTTCCTAATTTTTTTTTACATCACACCAGAAAAATATAGGAGGAATTGTATGATGCAATACAACAAAAAAAATATTTCTCCATTAAACCACTATTTGTAAGAAATTTTTCACATATGCACAACAACAAAATGGTTTTCCTGTTGTATCAAAGGAACAGTAACTTTAAAATTTACATTCCCAATAAAGAAATCTTCGGCACACCTTTTTTTAGCTGTCAGGATAGAAACTATGTTTATAAAAAGTCCGAGTAATTAAAATAAAAGTTATTTCATTATGACGTTAAGCACAAATGTTACAATATATGTGGAGTTACATACAGAGTTAGGAAGAGGGTATTTTTTTTTTTTTTTTTTGGGGGGGGGGGGGGGATAGAAATAAATTGTAGGCATTAATTATAAACATGCTTTAGGACATTATGAAAGCTTCAGTCTAAGATAGAAGTTACTCTAAGAAACTTTTTCATAAAATCTTCAAGGCATTTATGTGCCGGTAATTATGAAAGTGACATACGTCAAGAATCTAAAAAAAAATAAGTTATCAGTTATTTTTTATTGCATTCTTTCATATTACTGTAATCTGAAACAATCTTTGCAAAATTGTAAAAATTGAACTGTTAGATTTAATTGGTTGTTGCGTCATTGCACATAATTCAGTTAATGTTCAAACTCAAAACTTCAAATATCCCCCCCCCCCCCAAAAAAAAAAAATCTGAATGAGACCACTTTAATTACTGGCACATATTGCAAGCAACAATATGCATGAATACATATTCAGGATCTAAATTCAATATGAAATACTGAAATCTTTATGCAACATGAAATAAAGTATGGCAGTTTCTATCATTACACTTAAAGGTGTATATTATTCAGATGATGCAATTAAATTAAGCATATTTATTGCTAATTATAATGTACAAGGTATCAAATAGGATATGCATATAGCTTTACTGAATTAAAATAAATTTATATTGTTTTTATATTTTAAATAAATTTATAAGTGATGAAAGGATTTTAAAATGTGAAACATACTAATTGTGTTTAAATGTGAAACATACTAATTCAAAAAGTTACAAGTAAAAGAAATACTGTTAGGTGCTGCTTATACCTTAAAATAAAATACTATTTTAGCAGGTTTATTTACTTCATACGCTATTTTAATCTTGATTTTCTCATTCTTATGTTTTACAGCAAAGAATATACTAAATAGGAATATATTACAATATGTAAAATGAGTCAGTTTCATGTAGGAAAGATGATATACAAAAAGTATTACTGAAGACAAAATACTAGGATTCAAAGACTCCTTGACATTAACAATAGTAATTAACTTAGCAATTAATACAATGTGATATATTTGTTATCACAAATTTTTTTTATGCCCTTTAAAAATACGATACAGAAATATAAATTTAAAATTAAATTAACTGTTTAAAAATTACATGATATTTTTACCCCAATTGAACTTATTTAAACTTTTTTTCCATCATATTACTATACTCATTGAATATTCATGTTTTCAAAACATTGTGCTCCAAAATTTTCCACAAAAATTAAAGTAATCTATTAATAAAAAGTTCATGGATTATGCAAAGAAATTTATTAAATAAATAGATTTACCCTCTATATTAATAAAATTATCATTTTTAATTTGATTTTAATATTTGACTAAATAATAAAAAAAAGGGAATTTCAATAAACATACAGCAATAAGATAAATCTAATTCCAATAAAGTTCACAGGTACAGTTAATGGTTTAAAAATTTACCTTCATTAATATCATCTCTTGGTCTTAATCTTTTCATCACTCTCTGTTTTAATAAAACTTCCCTCCTACTAGGACCTGGAGGGTCTAGCATCACAGTTACAACACTAATATTGTCTGCTCTCATTCCTAAACTGAACCAATTTTTTAAAGCTGTGTCAACAAGCAATTTTGATGGATTATTCATTTGTTTTTCCTGCAAAATAAATACATGAATAAACAAAGCAGTAAAGCTATTGAGTAAGTCACAGAATAAGAAATGATGAAACATAGTAACTAATGGACAATTAGGATATCCAATAATGTTACACTTCGTGTAGAATCACATATGTTGGTCAATAGATCAGTATTAAAAATACATATCAATCTCCTAACAAATCAATAATGAAATATAGCCCTAATTTAAGATGAAAAATATATTTTGGTATTAAAATAAAACTCAAAATTTAAGAATTAAATGATGAAATTTATAAACACATACCAGAGATTTAGATATACTAAAATTCTTTTGTAAAAAGTATCTATTAAGAACTAATATAAGCAACTTATAATTGGAAAACAAAATAATTAATGCTACTAATGTCTCTCGCCAGGAATAATAAATTTAAATTTTTAAACAAATAAAACCAGAAAATTAAAAATTTTATTAACAAATAGCAACAGTTACTTTTCCTGTATATCATACTTTTAATACTTGTGAGACAAAAAAGTTTCAGTAAAATGAAATCACAACTAGAAAAGAAAAGATGGAAGTTACTGAAGACTTTTAGGTAAAATACACACATATGATAATTCATAAAATTTTCTTGAACTGAGTTAGCTTTTCTACTTAAGATACAAAGCAAGTACTAGAGTTTATCAAAGGAAAACCTGAATAAAGGAAAGAAAATTAATAATCTAACTCCTTTCTGAAGATGAGCTGAAAAAGATACTAACATTCTTCTTGTAACATATTCACCTGAAATATTCATATAAATTAATTATCACCAGTTCATGACTCAGTTACTGCACATGGAGGCACTTTCCTTGGTGCTATTAACAATTAAAAAAAAAAAATCACTTCTGATCTCTGAATACCAACTCCTCCCAATAAGAGTAAATCCTGTCATAAGCTTTAATTCTTTCCTCCCTCTAATATTATCCTTTGGATATTAGATCATGATTGAATTCAGTTAGGGACCTCCTCAGCACACTGACTACCGGATGGTCCTTAAAATATGAAATACAGTACAACCTCCCAAATCCGGAATCATTCAGGACACAGCAGTTCCGGATTTGAGAGGTTTTTAAATAACACTACAAAATTTTAGGAAAAAAAATACTCACACTAAAAAAAAAAGCATGTAAAATGGTTTAATTATTAAATAAACCTAAATACAGAACATATAATTAAATTATAATTTAAACATTTCAGTCAATGTCTGTCGCTTTAGTTTTAGCTTATTAGAAATTATTTTTTCTCGAATCTTATGTACTGCCATAATTTCATGTTCCGAGTTAAAATTCTGCTGTTCTAAGCCTAATGTTTTATCTAATGATTTTATCAGGTCTTCCATTGACATTCTTTTGTTTTGGGGCATTCTGAATCACTTTCACGATCGCTGTCATCATAACCTTGTTATTTACCACACTATCAATAACTTCAGAATCACTTAGAGAACAAACGATCGGCACATTTTCATTGATGTCTAAAATTTTCTGTACGTCCGATTTATCCAAGTTAATGCTGCCTTTACTTGCATATTCTACTAATTCTGCAATTTCAACTTCTTTCCCAGACACTTGAAAGCCTTCAAAATTGCTGATGTCACTTCCTTGAAAGAACAGGTTTTTTTTTTTTTTAAACCGATCATTTTGGTAGCGACATGTATCGGTAAAATGGGAAAGTAAAACTGGCCATATATTAAAATGTTCCGGATTTGGGGGATTTCCGGATGAGACGTCCGGATTTGGGAGGCTGTACTGTATTATGATTTTTTAAATTGAATAACAATAGAATTCATGTTTGAGTAGTATTCAAAAGTTATACAATGAGAAAAAAATAATATAAATAAAATGAGAGAAAAAAAATAGAATCAAATTTTTGTTATGGATCCAATCATTGTTAAAAATTATGTTAAGGCTAAAGATATAATTGGAAACTTTAGTTTCACAGTTTGAAAAAGCGGAAAAAAAACCAAAATTTCTTAAAAGTTTTCTACAATTTTTTGATTTTAACTGAACTTCTATTAACGTTTTATTTCATGTTAAGTTGGGGGGCACATGCCCCCCCCCCCCCAGATATGCCAGAAAAAGTTAAAACAGTGAAATTTCATGAAGCATTAGAATGCTTCATGAAAACCTTTTCAAGTAATATTTTTTTTCTAATTTTTTAAATCGAAAAAAAAATTTACAAGGAAGAGAACCTATACAACAAATTAAAAATTACAGATGGAATACTTACTGTTTCACTTGCTCTCCCACCTTCTAAAATTATTCTTTCATTTTCTTCATCTGTTCTTTGAACAATATTGACAGCAGCCTGAGCTGTTATCATATTCCATAGCCCATCTGATCCAAAGATCACACATCGGTGAATACGAGGGTTGAGATCAAACACATCAACATCTGGATCAGGACTTACTACAAATTCATTTGTTCTATAATTAAAACTCCACAGATCACCTAAAAGAAAAGACCACTCCTGTGAGATAACACACAGCCAATGAAATGTAGCAAATATTCACAATTTAAGTATGGAAAGACGGAAGTATACGAAAAAATATTTTTAATGACTACATAACATATATATTATAGGAAAAAAATATACAGTCAAACCTGTTTTTGTGCGGTAGATAGGGACCACACAAAGAAAAAATGTCCAAACTTCATAAATAGCTATACCAAATAATTTTTCACAACATATTAAAGAAAAAAATTTTTATGCAGTGGAGAGGGACCGCATAAAAAAAGTCTCACTTGGAAAATATGTCAAAGCTTTAGGAAATAGCAAGAAAGTCCTTTCCAAACAAAATAAATAATGAAATTACACAAGGAAACATTTTTTAAATATTTAATTTCTCATTTTAAACATGGAGAAATTTTCAAAACATACATAATTTGATATTACTCATCGTAGTCCAAATCGTGAATATTCTTGTGATGAACTGAATTGTAATCACTTTCGTCACTTGAAGATATTAGAGTTGATTTATTTTTTGTTATCATGTAGTCAGTGATAAGTTTTTGCAACCACAGACGTTTGATCAGCTGCTTGTAAACATTGTGACAGCTAGATATATATACGATCGAAGCTCTTTTTGGAATTTCAAATAAATAATCTATATATAAAAAACAGTTCCGTAACTGACTCAATCACTGACTGACATACAACGCACAGACCAAACCACTGGACCTAAAGGGCTGAAATTTTGCATGGCGATTCTTCTTATGGTGTAGAGGTGAACTAAGAAAGATTTTTGAAAAATTCTTCTTAGATTTTTTAAAATTAAATTTTTAAACTGTTTTTGTAACTTTTTTTAAGTTTGCATTTAAAATAATAATTTGGGGGCTATAAAATTTATATCACGAGAAAGATCATAAAAATTCCTTTAAAATTAAATTTTTAAAGATTAATTTTTAGAATTTAATGCACAGATCAAACCGCTGGACTTAAAGGTCTGAACTTTTGCATGGAGATTTTTCTTATAGCACTAAGAAAGATTTTGGAAAAATTCTTCTTAAATTTTTTAAAATTAAATTTTTAAGCTTTTTTTGTCTGCATTTAAAATAATAATCTGAGGGTTATAAAATTTATATCAGGAGAAAGATCATAAAAATGCCTTTAAAATAAAATGTTTTTCGAAACTTTACCTCCCTTTTCTGATTTTTGGTGAATTTTTAAAGATTAAAATTTAGAATTTAATTTTTTAAATGCTGATCATGTGGTTTCTTTTCCTTTTGTGATACTTTAAATTAATTTTGCGTCACGTGCATAAAAACAAAATAAATTGCCAAAATATTGAAATACAGTAAAAGATAAAATTTAACCACTAGACTAATTGAGATGGAAGTTTTTTAAGAATTTAATTCAAATTAGTATGTTTTATGGATATTAAACATACAAATTAATTGCATACATTGACCGTTGTATTTAATTTTAATATTTTCTTCTACATTATTTTATCTATATAAATAACCGTTACGGTTTTTTTATAAATGCAGTGGAATCTCGATCTATTGTTTTTCAACGGACCGATTGAAATGAACGATAAATGCGGGAAAACGATAGATGCGGAAGCATAACAAAACAATATGATCGTTGGGACTGGATAAAATGAACGACACATACAGAAAAACGATGGATCCGAAAACGATCGTTCGAGATTCCACTGTATATTTTTTTGGCATTAATTGCATACATTGACCATTGTATTTAATTTGAATGTACTACATAGTAAAGCACGGGTATTCAGCTAGTTTCAAATATATAATTTAAATTTTTCAATACATATTCATATACCACATAAAAAAAATTGCATTCCCCCCCCCCCCCCAAAAAAAAAAAAATCGCATAAGGAAAGACTGCATAAAAACAGGTTTGACTGTATTCAACAAACAGTGTTCTGCAGGCTGGGATTATTTTGTAATCAGGAGATATATGCAGTTGCAGGAAAGTGACCAAAGTTGACCTCATAACAAACTTCTAAAACAGACTTTTTTATCTCTCTACTGTATTTTGCACCAAAATTCCTCCTAATAAATTTGATTAGGGACATTCTGAACAAGGCCACGTCCAAAATAGGTACGTTCCTAGGGATAAGACAGAGGTTTTTATCATTACTGCACGAAATAAATAAATTCACTGCCTTCTACTTCTAAATATAATTAAATGATATATACTGATAATAATACTTATTGTAACACCAAAATCATATTTGGGCAGTTATTCTTTGTTGAAACTTTAGTGGCAGGGGTACATTATGCTACAGCTCAGCTGAGCACTGTGTATAAATATACATTATTGTTTATAAACCACTAGTACAATGTGAGTGGAGACAGAGGGCAGGGGAAACGTTTGTCTGATAGGTAAATCAATACACAAAGGACCCAAACACTGATGTTTAACCATTTGTGATAGAATAGTCACTGATTTGTATAGATGATATTTATAAAGATATAAATAATAAATTTAAATTTATATATGATCAAAGTGGAAAAGCATTCATACATGTAAAAATTTTACCAAAGGAATTTATAGTAAAGATGTAATGATGAACTAAAAGAGAAAACAGAACAGTTTGATAAATTCTGTAAGGCTGAAAATGTAGTCATTGCTTTTGAAAAATTAAATTTTATAACCAAACACATAATTATATCCAAATTTCCTAATGTTGAAAAAAATTTTAAGATTGTTTTTAACATTAAAATTTTTAAGATTGTTTTTAACATTACGAATGAGCAATGCCAAAGAAGGCCATTTATTTTCTGTCCAGAAACAAGTAAAAAATTATTTACATTGTACCCTTCTTTTGTACAAAAGCTTAATTGTCTGGCACTGTACATAAAAAAGAATATTCTAATAACTTGTCATAAGGATATTATAAATAAGCTTACAGACGACAAAAATTAGGAAATTTTTTAAAAATTTCTTAAAATAATTTAATAGATTTTTTATTTTCATTTTATATTTTTTTGCAATCTTAAACTAATAACATAAATTAACACAACTCCAAAAACTGTGATTTTTTTTTCTTCTTATCAAATATCACCTTCACTCTCATAATTATAAGAAGAGCCCCGACTTTCATTTGTATGCCTAAGGCCTGAAAAGTTCTTGACAGGACCCTGATTCTAAATCTTGAAAAACAAAAAAAACATTTGATACCATAAAAAAGGACAAATTCAACACGTCACACTTATTTTATCAGGTTATATATATATATATTTTTTTACTCTTGAATTTATTACTAAATTGCTCTTCCTATTCTTACTTTCCTATTCTAAATTATTTTACTTACTTATTTTATATTACTAAATTACCTTTCCTATTCTTCCTATTCTTACTATTTATCAAATGTATGATAAATAGGGAATCTCGATAAATGGGACATCTCAATAGATGGGGTTTGTTCAAAGACTAATACTACATATTGTGACTTTTCATTAATTTCCAAGAAGAAAAAAAAATGAGAACAGAAGTATTTTACTAAAAAACTTAAAAATAGTATCAACTTTTCTATGTTTGTCACTTCTGAAAAAGATTATTTATATTCATTATATGATCTACATTTCTAGATAAATCTCCAGAAATTTTTAATACACTCTTTATTTTGCAACAAAAACATTTTCTGTGGACACGCAAATTTTAATTATACAGTAGCAGCTCAAATTTTACTCTATTTCTTACAAAGTGTAAATATAAATTTTTAATACAAAAATCTAATATTGATATTATTATAATAGTATGCTGCTCATGACGTGTTTCATCTCAAAAAGAATAAAATATCAAATGAGGAAATTTCCTTTAACAAATCCTCCAGGAAATACATCCATTCTGAAGACTCATCTCTCTAATCATTCACTCCTATTTCAAATACTTCTGAAGCAAAAGTTGACCATAACACACCATTCCAAATAACATATTTCAAACAAACCCAACTATTTTGATAATCTGAACAAATGTATAACAAGTGAGAAGATAACACTCTTATTTATCTAGCTAGCATATCCATAAATTCTAGCCTAAGATTACTGTTGTCAACACAGAATAAGTGTTACATTTATTAACACATCCCTCACTTTACATATGTATGAATGTGTGTGTGTTTGTGTGTATAAAATACAGAAGTTGACATTGCTGCACTCAAAATGCTGCCATGAATCAGCATCTTTTATCTGAGTACATAACCATAAAATCCTTTAGTATTCTGTGAATATATTGTATTTGGGTATGCCCATTAATGAAATAGTCTATGATTTTTTAGAATACTATCAGTGCAAATTCTTAATTAATTAGTGCATAAAATAAGGAAGATCAGTTTAGTCGTTACAATTGAAACTATATTTTAAGATATAGCCACTCTATAGTATAGTGCTCCTTCTCTTAGAAACCCAAATACATCACTTATATTCTTTAAGAATCCAGGCATCAGGAGTAGCTATCATATACAGGAATCAAACAATATATCTGAGTACCACTTATCAGCCTCATAAAGTTACACGTTTTTGCCATACATTGTTAACCCAGCCAGATACCTTGTTGACTTAAGAAATTCAAATCATTCAAGTTTCCATACAGTAAGTTTTCAGAGTACACAGCAACTCTAGTTTTAATTCATCTTTACTGACAATAAAATTACTAATTACACTTTTCATGAATAATAATATCTTCGTCATTAAACACTTTTTAAGTTTCTACACATTACATCAAGAAGTACATAATGTAAAGATTTACTTCTTATAACATGACTCTAATATTTCATGTTCTATTTCATTTATATGTAAGAATAAAAAGAAAACATACCTAATGATCTTGACACAGCTAAGAAAGGAATCTGATCAATAGGAGTGCTCCTACGAATAGGGCCTTTATGACCAGGATGAGGTCGATTCCATACTACTCTTTGTACTCCTGCTTTTTCTAAGACTAATCCACCAACACCAACAATCCTTTTCTTTTCATCTGGACTTTCTGGTTTATGATCTCTTGTCAATGATTGTGCACGCCAGTCATTTGAATCTAGGTTGAAAGATAAAATTTAGAGATGGCAAGCAATTATACTAAAAATATCATAAAAATAAAAGTTACAAAATAAAGGAAGTCTGTTATCTCTACTGATGGATAAATTTGTTTTATATTTTGCTTCTACTTCAGAGTAGTGAACAAACTCACACACTCTGATTCAGCACAAATGTATAAACTTTTTTTTTTTTTTTTTTTTTTTTTTGGGGGGGGGGGTGTCTAATGCAGAGGCACTTTGTTGTGAGACATTAGTCTTTTGTTATTCACCATGATTTACTGGTTACTTTATTATGGGAGCACCATATAGGTGAGCCAGCATTGCTCCCTATCATGGGGATGATATGGAAACAACCAAGCCTTATTTGGAATTTGAACCCAAGCCCACTGCATAGCAGCTCAGAATGCTAACCACTACACCATGTGGGTGGCAATGTATAATGGTGTAAAATACTTTTGAAAAATATGTCAATAACAATTATTAATTATCCCTCTTTAACAACACAAAACAAGAAAAATCTGCTTAGCAACAGCAATTTTGGTTCATCTGTAGAAGGGACAGTTCCTTCAGAGTCTACAGATTCCTAAACCCATTCCACTAAAACCTTGCAAAAGATGCTTAAATATACAAATTTTACAAGCTTCTACATCTCTTAAACAAAGCAATTTCTTCACAGCAAAATCATATATCAGAATTAAACCAAGAACAAAACTGGCAAACAAAGTCTTGTGTGATTCACGGTCTTGATTACCAAACATTACCACACTATTAACTATATAGTAATTTTGTAGCTAGATAATAATGCATATAACACATTGCCAACTTTAAGTGAGACTTTTTCATTGTTTTTCTTATATCAGGGATGGTTGGTTGGTTGGTTGATTGAGAATACTATGGTCAATCTTTATGGCCCTACAGACTGGGACCCGTAGTTTAAAGCCAATTCTAAATGGCTACAAACATCCATGCCAACAATGGAACCCACAAGCTTTGGGATTGAATGCTAACATCCTAGCCATCACCTGGAATATACTTCAGGGATACTTTAATCTTAAAAAAAAAAAAGGGAGATCATTACAAATCATTATAGGTTCTATCGGAGAAATTAAAATGATTGGTTCACTTCAAATTTCAAAGCTGTCATCTATTAGCTGAAAGAGGAATTTTTTGGGAGTAAAACTATCCTATTTTCAACACAACTGCTAAATCTCAGCATTATTAGAAACTGAAAATATGAAATACTTGTTTAAAAATACCACATGGAACAAAGTTGGCTTTTCCCCCCTTACATTTTATAAATTTTTAAAGGAAAATATATTTTTATTTTAATATTACTTCACTGAAGTAAGCAACAAGAACAACAAATCAGATCTACACTAAACACTTATAATTATATATATATATGAGATGACCCAAATGGTCATCTCCTGAAATAAGCATCGTGGCCGAAAACAATATGATTCGAATACATGAACATATAACTTTATTACAACAATAACATGACCTTACAGCGTGACGTCCAGCTTTCAACTGGCGAGCGTAGAAGTAGCTGTCAACGGGTTATCAGAAATTGGCAAGGTAGGTTAGTATTGGCAAAGGACGGAAAGGTTACCATAGAGTGAAAGAACAGGCAATTAGAGGTGATAAAAATTTATTACAGAATATACCCCCACCCATCTAAAATGGGCTTGGGGTCATGGCCGTTGACTCCAAGACATTCCAGATAGCGAGAACAGGAAAATTAGTAGTAGGTTGGTTGAAGTTGGCCGAAAAATTACAATTTCTTTTTTTTACATTTTAAAATACAACTGAAAAGACATAAACATGGAAATATGGCATAACATTATAAACAAATATCTGGAGTAAAATAAAATAGAATGGTACACATAAATGGAAAACACTACTAATGACAGATGCAAAGATGCCACAAAAAATACAAATACAAGTGAATATTGTTCATGTCACAGTCCCTGACAATTTCACGTATCACAGTTTTTGGAATCTTGGACGGGCACAGTTTTCATAGGTAATCAAACACAAAAGTTATTATTTCACAATTTATAGTTGTTAAATGTAGGATAGTTTCTTTGGAGATCTCCTGGGTTGTAATCACTTTTAAAATGTTATTGGTTATTTACTTTTATTCTTCACATTGGATTATTTACTTTTCTCTTTAAACAAAACTCTTTATTTTTTTTTATCATTGATTTCTTGCTTTAACTTTTCTCCTAATTATGTAAACAAATATTATTAAACAGTTCTTTCAGCAATTAATAAGGTAGGTTTATTAAATGCTGTCAATTTTAGCTTTCAACATCAATACCAACTGTCTGGTACCCAATGTTGCAAAAATTCGAACAAAAATACAAATTCCAACAATTGACACTAACATTGAATTATTGTGAAACATAAAAAAAATCAAGACAATAGAAGCATAAATTTTTTGAGGTATGTGACATGTTGTTAGTACATCCTCTTGAGCGTTTACCACTCTTAAATTTTCAACAATTAATGAAATCAAAATTTCTAAAATTTTTAAACTACTCATAATTTAATACATTACTAATTTGTGTCCCCCCCCCAAAAAAAAATACAACAAAGCTGGATTAACATATTTTAATTTCGTAGAATAACAACATTTAAGCTTTTCCGAATCTCTAATTTTTTCCTAAAATCTTTTGTAATATCGTTGCCACTATCATTAAATTTTAACCCTGTAAATTCACTAAGGGTGGTTAAAGTAGGGGTAAAGAAATTTTTTTTTTTAATACCGTCACTAATTCTGAAAAATTATTAACTTTATAACAATTCTGTATATACACGTTAAGTGTGTTACCCTTTACAAAACATGAATAATTTTGTAATTTCCACTGTTCATCTCTATTCCCTTCCATACATTTTTTATCAAAATAATTTAGCCAAGAGTTTATGTCCATATTACTGTCTGAATCAAAAGGCACAATATTTAGTTCTGTTTCACTACTCGCGATTCTTACAGAATCGTCAAGCTCGGTATTTGGTTTGGCAGTCGCCATTTTGTTTTACAAATATAAAGATATCAAAACGAAAATACTTAAAATTATTTCAACATACAAATATAATGATTAATCTAATTATATCACTTCATAAAACAAAAGAAATTCAATGATTGAGATATTATAAGAATTGAAATATTATGGTGAAAAATTCGATGATAAAAATGTAACATAGAAGCAGATCATATTTCTTGAAGCTTGTTTTGATTTTCTGCACAGTGTTTGGCGAACATACAGAAATTGTGTAAAAAATAGAAATCCTTGAAAAATGGAAAAAAAAATTTCACAAATCTTAAAACTTGGAACACTTTCTTGAAATATGACGAAAATCTTCACTGAGTAATCAAATCACAGCAGAGTAGCTTTCTTCTTGCATTGATGACGATGTTCCGAAATCGAAATCTCAGGCGTGACAGAGTGGACAAAGCAGTTATGGTTGATTTCTTTTTAACTTGATCCAAATACCGAACTCAATTCCCTATCCTGCCGGCTCATGAGATGACCTGAATGGTCATCTCCTGAAATAAGCATCGTGGCTGAAAACAATATGATTCGAATACATGAACATATAACTTTATTACAACAATAACATGACCTTACAGCGCGACGTCCAGCTTTCAACTGGCGAGCATAGAAGTAGCTGTAAACAGGTTGCCATGAATTGGCGAGGTAGGTTAGTATTGGCAAAGGACGGAAAGGTTACCATAGAGTGAAAGATCTCTCATTACAGGCAATTAGAGGTGGTTAAAAATTACATACATATATATATATATATATATATATGCTAATGCAGAGGCACTTGACCTTAGACATTTGCACAGTATACTGCAGAAACTATTGACTTCTTTTTATCTGGGAGTACCATAAAGGTCAGTCAACATTGTTCCTTTGGCACCACCTCAAATTTTATTAAATACCCTCAGGGGCATCATCTGGGGGCTTTCACACCTTTCCCCACCCACTGACCTTGTGAACAGACTTTTGGGTCCACAGATTTAACATGCCTATATCTAGTCTAGATGCAAAGGTATTTAATGCCATTCATCAGGATTCAAATTGAGCAACCCCCAGTCTGAAGCAGAATGTACAACCACTGGGCTACCTTAGCCCCATTATATATAGGTCAAAATATCTAATTACTTCAAGATAAAAATTAGATAATTATTACCATTATAATACTACATAAAAACATTCAACAAGAGAAAATATTTTTTAGGACAAGCATAAATGTGGGGAGAAAATACAAAGTAGAAATTGAGAATTATATACCAATTACAGTGGAATCTCGATCGATCGTTTTCGGATCCATCGCTTTTTCCGTATGTGTCGTTCATTTTATCCAGTCCCAACGATCATATTGCTTTGTTATGTTTCCGCATCTACCGTTCATTTCAATCGGTCCCTTGAAAAACGATAGATCGAGATTCCACTGTATTTACATTTCAAAATGCTAAAAAGTATGTAAGGAATAATAAAGTCAGTAACATTACTTGGTAGTTGACAGCCAAGTACAATTTTTGAATCTCCAACATGTCCAATATACAGTTTTTGCTTTCGAATAAATGCAATACTTGATGTTGTTCCAGATGTACTAGGTAAACCACTTACAGTCTTTGGCCATTTTTCTTAAAAGAAAAAAGATAAAAATTAAAATTTACTAAAACTACAATATAAATTTTAAAATTTCACAGCTAACATCAATGTCTATATTAATTTTATCAAGAGAAATCTACTGCAAGAAAAACAGTCTTCTACTTATTTGAATTATACAGAAGATATTCATTTATTAAAACAATTTAAATACTTATTATTCTAAACACAGTTTAACATATATGTCCTACATGGACAGTATCACACCAATTACATAATCCAATGAATTTTTATGACTTTAATGATTTTCGTTCAGATAAATAAAAGTAAAATTAAGGTTAAATTTAACTCACTGAATTTCCCCCCCCCCCTAGGTTGGGGGAAAGTCCAGTGATCATAATTCCTGCGGACAGCTGCTCTATTACAAAAATTTGTGACTGAAAGTGCTTGGTGTGAGGAAAAGAACACATTAAAAGGTGGTTAAAATCCATAAGTTCCTTAGCAGAACAAAGGGGGCAGTTAGGAGAAGATGCAATGCTGATGCTATGCAGGTGTCCATGTAAAAAGTCATGATATGTCACTATTCTAAAATATGAAACAGCAATGTCTCATGGGAGGTCTTGATATGGCAAGACAGCAGTTCAATCCAAGTATTACCTGTGACCTGTAGTTTATATATAGTGCCAACTGCCTCCCTGAATTTTTTGTCCATTTCAGCACAAGCTTGGTGATAAGGGAAAGAGAACAAGGATAGTGGTAACCAACAACCCTCTTTAGCAAGATAATCAGCTACCCAGTATTACACAGTGGCTAGGAATTCATCGCTATGTAATGTTCCACATGGAGTTCAAGACATTACTGGCTAGTAAACATGTCTTGGGCCAAACAAGCAGAGTCAGCACATTGACAGGAGAAAAGAGCAAAAATTGCTGCCTGGAAATCAATAAGAAAGACAGCCCAGTTATAATTTGCGATGGAAGGAAGTCTGGGGAGGGCTTGATAAATAGTCTCTATATTGAATTACTTTAACATATAATTCATACTATGATATAAAAATGTTCTATAAAAATATAAAATACAAAAAAAGTATGGTTTCACAGTCAGACAACAAAGCAGAAAGCTAGTCATACAAGTTATCCATGTTTGCTGATCTTTTAATTACTCATATAAAATGGATTTATATTATATTAGAAACAATGGTTAAAACATATAATCAAAATACACATTTCATAAAAATGGTTCATCATGAGGAAATTTTATTTTGAAAAGAGATTCAAGAAAACTGGTTATTTGTCAAGACTCTGTAGGGCAGCAAAGTGTTACAGCCCTCTCTCAAGAGTTAATCCCTAAACGACAAGGCTTGAAATAGATATGAACCAAAATAGAAAGATCTGATTGAATTGGTTCAAGTCGAATTTTTTATTTATTTATCTACATGAAACCATTATTTTGGGATCGATTTGATTTTGCTCCAAATGATTTTTATCATTCCTGATATTTATCCAACCCAGAGCAATTCATCTGCTATGAGTGAGGAACTGTTCTGTGACAGAACAAAAAATATCTCTTAGAAACCACTTTGCTCCTTTTCCTCTTTACTGAATTTTTAAAGATTACTAAGCTATTCCGATGTGGCTAAAATTTAAAATTTTAGAATTTTCAGGATACTTCTACACAGAAAATTGATTCAAGCATCCCAGATCCCAGGGTTACCTAAAAAACTTTATCATTTTTTGGTATGTATACTATACTTAGGTATAGGTCTATATATGTATCTCCCATGCAATAACTTTTGAATAGGTTGAGATAGAGAGTTCAAATTTAGCATAAAAAATAGTTCTTACCTAGTAGATGGACAAGTTCACTGGTCAACAAAATGTGGCCATAGGAAATTGGTGAAATTTCAATACAAATTTTTTTAAAAGTTCTCAAGATTGAGGTTTTTAACAAATGTCTGGAGTTGGGTATCTGTTTTGTGTATTTATTCATTACAAATCAAACTATGCTAAAATCAAGTCTGTAGATTCAACTGGTATGCATAATTTGTTTACATTTAGAAGGATTCTTTTCACAACAGTGTTTTATGAAGACTACTTTTGATTTGAAATGGAAATAACATGTGTTAAATTTGCTACTTGAACCTTTATTTCCAAAATATTGGCTTTTTTCATTACATATTAGGTACATATAATTTTAAGCATTAATTTCTTTTGTGAGAAATATTACATATTTCTTCGCAACACAGTATTTATTTTACTTTTGAATACAAAAAGAAAATAGCATTGAATACCATTATCATCCTGTCTTTTTTCCTATTTCTGGGAAACTGGGTAGTACACATTAAAAGAAACACCTTAGATATATAAAGGGACGAGAACCGTAAATCACATTTTAGAATGGTGAAACAGATTTCTGTAATTATTATTATTATTATTTTTTTTTTTTTTTAAACTGGAGTAAAATTTCAAGGAGCAAAACTGTTTCACTCCATGCTGGATAAATTCAGAAGGATAAAAAAATGTCAATCCTTTGGATTCAATTCTCAAAGGAACTTTATCCAGGAGATCAGGTTTTTTTCAATTCCTACTATTAGTTCACACTCTCCCTTTATATATCTTGTTCAAATTTTCAATCGTTATTAAAATACTTTTTATTCATCCACTCAAGTTCAAATACATTTTTTTAAACTTGTAGTGGATGACACTTGATGTTAATACAGTTTTTTCAAATATTAATTCATTAATTAAATTTAATTAATTCATTTTAGTTTTATATGGGAGAAAAAAATTTCTCGGCAATAATGGTGTTCACAGAATCGAGCCAATATCAGTGCAATTCCCTGCCAAAAAGTAACTAAAATAAAAATTTTCTTTGTTGACCTAAGTAGGAATTGACTTATTTAAAAAAAAAAAAAAAAAAAAAACTTGTTTTGGTTCCGGTTTGGATAGAAATAATTTTACCCTAAATATTTCTATTTGGGTCAGAGCAAAAAGGATTCATTCTTCAGATAGATATCTTCAAGCCCTGCTCAATGGGCAGTCAAATGAAAAGAGTTCATTTTTCATGAGAGGTAGAAAGTAACTTAATAGGATCTAATTTTCTTTTTGTGAAAGCTTTGGAAGTTGTGAGGAGGAGATTGTCACTAATTATTACTGTTCTTTCCCTAACATGACACTTATCCCAAGGAAGAGCTGTCACTGCTCAAACAGGTGTCTTTTTCCGTTGATGGGTGATGGTTTAGCCAAAGAAAAGTCAATGTTTACAAGAGACAAATGGAGAGGAATAGACATTTGTAGCTAATAACTGAAAGGATATTTTCAACTCTAAATTAATTGGAATATTATTTGCTATGATTTGCTCAATAATCTTAAATGCTTAAACATTGATTACTTATGCTTATTTTTTAAGATTTCAATTTGCAACTACACAAAACATCTCTCAAGTTTTTATTAAACTTTTAAACTAGCAAAAAACATGGCAAACAAAAACCAAGTTATGAGAGGATATTTGACAGAAAATGAAGTAAGAGTTAGATGAAATTTTTAGTAATTCAAACAGTGGAAAATTGTAAAAATTTTATAAGGTGTTGAAAAAAAAAATTAGGTAAAGGTGCATGTGATTTTTCAGTAGAGGTCATTAATGCAGTCATTATACCATACACAAAATCGCCAAACTGGGCAAGGGGGGGGGTGGGGGGGTGCATTTAACGCATCTGTACCAAGACATGCCTTGCATAAATCCAAACACTGTAACTCTGCTAAAGCTCTGATCATAATCAGTTCTCTATAATACATGCAATGAAACAAAAATCTATAAACTGAAAATCACTATTTTAGAAGTGTAATTATTATTTACTCGTACTGTCAACAGTTTCTGAAAGCCCATTTGTTTAATGTTAACATTATTTATTAATATAACTTGCCAGACTTATTATTTTCAATGAAACAAAACTATGGAAAAAAAAATCATGGATCCTTTTGTAAAACATACTAAGAACCACAAAAACACAAATATCCAGAAATCTGCATCTATTATAGAAAAATTTTGGGACATCTACTATTTATAAAAACAAACATTTTAAACAAACATTTCTAAAACTCCCTTAGTTACCTCGGGAAATAGTAAGTAGCACGATGAATAGTTTAAAGTTATAAAATACATTGATTACATGAAAATGGAAAAGCCAAACATAAAAAATTCATAATTTTCTTAAAGCCTAAAGAGCAATATATACTTCTTGCGACTTCTCCATTATTATCCCCAGCCCCTGATTTCAAGCATGGACATTCCAGTGGAAGCAACCTTAAAAGACCATCTCAAGGCTCTTCCCTCCAGATCTGGGCAATATGAATATCTAACGTTTAAGTTATGCCATCACTAATGGAGAACTTTTAAACATAATTAATCAGCAAAAGATATAGGGAAATTATAAGATAGAATGAAATACAGTGGTGCCTCGACTTACGAGTTTAATTCGTTCCATGACGGAGCTCGCAACTCTAAATACTCATATCTCAAATAAATTTTCCCCATTGAAACGAATAGAAAAGCCATTAATTCGTTCCGGGCTCTCCCAAAACACCACAATTTTTTGTTACATGTTTTTAAATAATAGAAATGTGCTTATAAATGATGAACATTGTATAAAAATGCAATACAATAAAATGTACTGCAATAAACTTGTATTATTAAGTGTAATGTACAACATTTACCTTGCAGATCAGACTTGAAGATGCTGATGTAAAAGGAGGAGAAAGGCTGAACTGAAAAATTAAATCTTATTCTTTGATTTTTAACCAACGTCATCCCATCCCCTAGACCCCATGGGGATTCCAGTGTGGGGGAGGGAATTGAAGCTATTTCTCTGTGAGAGAGGATGGACGCTGTTCGGTTTCGGATGGTGACTCAAGTGTGGGTAGAGCAATCTGCCCGGGTGATAATTGTTGAGTGTTAATCTCTCAGTTTAAGACTGGATAGTAGTCTTAGAATAATATTATACAATTGTATAATAATTGTACATAAAGGTTATAAATATTATATGCTTCTTGGGTTCTCATTTGATGAGCACGTAACATGGCATTCGC
Source organism: Dolomedes plantarius (assembly GCA_907164885.2). NCBI lineage: Eukaryota > Metazoa > Arthropoda > Arachnida > Araneae > Dolomedidae > Dolomedes > Dolomedes plantarius. The sequence continues at coordinate 20,689,445 of OU015493.1, read as the reverse complement.
TGCGCAAACTAGCGGTGGGGTATCTGAAGCTTGCTCGTAACCCGAATTGTAGCTTGTAACTCGAAGCAAAAAATCTGCCAAGAGAATGCTCGTATCTCGAGGTACCACTGAACTACAAAAATTACCTGACGCATTTTAGAGCACAAACTATGCCTTTTATTTTTTTTAAAATAAAAGTCAGATAATTTACCTTGTGCTACTTTTTTCACTAAATCTACTTGAGAATTGAACTGAGAATTTGGTTTCTAGTCTGTTTTGGTCTGAGAATTTGGTTCTATCCATCTAATGTACAGTAATTTAGTTTAAAAAATGAGTTTTAATTAACTAATGATAGATTCCCTTTATGAAATATGCATTGCAAAAAAAACTCAAACTATATCTTTTATGAACAAGCACAAAGCTGAAGTTTTTTCTAAAAGAAACACAAGTACAAAAGAAACACAGTATGAGATGGCATAGTTAAATATTGAAATTTCCTTATTACAGTTTTAAAATTCAACAATTAATAGGTCAATCAAAAACTTCAATTAAAAAAAAATCAACTCGATATGAGCCCATAACAAATACTGGGCTGATAAAAAGAATAAAAGTCTAAGTTTTTAGACAGTTTTCAAAGATGCGGAGTAAACACTAAATAACATGTTACTAAATATGAAATGAACAATTTTTCCCTCTATTTTACCCTATTGATTTGAATTTTGCTATATACGATCTGATTCGATTTGCAATTGATGATCTGAATTTTACTATAGGATTATTCCATGTCAAATCAACACACTGATTTTACTTCACCATTTCAGATTTGAATGAAATTTGGCACACAGTTACTTTTCATATAGATTAAGAAAAATACCAAATTTTATCGAAAAATATCAACCCATTTTGAAAATGTATCCCTGTGAATGTTAAAAAAATCAGTCAAAAAAACTTGACAGACCAATTTTCAAAATGACCTAGAAGCTTTCCTTATTAACCTAGAGAGCTAAGATTGGCCGCATTTTAAAGCAATTTTCAAGACCTTTTCAATGATATATAACATAATTACAGCTTAGAAAAATTAATTTTAATAAAATTTAAATTTAAATTTTTCAAAATGCACTGCTTCAAAAATTTTCAAAATTTTTTAAATAATACTTTATATAGTACTGAAATAATTGTACAAGTTTGAAAGTGGGATCTGTATGGGTTCATGTTAAAATATTGTACTGAATACAGCATTCCTGATTAGAAAACACAAAATTACTTAATTTTACAATTAATTACATTGGTTTTGTATAAATACCAAATAAATAATTACCAGATCATATATTTATTGTGTGAAGTTCTCATACATTTCATTTATTTGTAAAACTTCATTTTCTGACAATCTGTATACTCTCCCTGTTGGAGTTAGAGGGTTTATTAAAGATAAGATTTGAATGATAGAAACGCTTGCCCTAGCTGCTAACCTCTTTACTGTGCTACCAACACCATCACACGGTCCTTTACCATGTGCAGTGGCAGAAAAGTGCTACTCAGCTTCTACATTAAAATCGCTTTTGTTGAAACACAAGTTGGTAAAATTCTTCTTGTTTTTATATTGGGCAGCTGAACCATCGGAATAGTAAAAGATCCTTTTAAACATCGTTTTCAAAAAATCATTTTTTCTGGAAGCAATACACTGCTACTGTGTTATGTTCTAAGCATTCAGATATTACAACTAAACTCACATGTTTAATCTTTCCTTCGCCTTTGCAATAAATTACAAAAGGGTGGACAGTGGCTTGTTCACTGGTCCAGTGATAGTTTTGGACCTCATCTTGTAAAATAAACGTGTAGTTCTCAAAAAAGTTACATGTTACAACGTATTCCGCATCTGTCAAATTGTTCTTGATTTCATTAATAAATGAAGATTGCGGCTTGGCAATAAAATCATGCCAAGCAAGAACAGGAAACTTTTCACAAAACAGATCAATGAATTCTGTTGTGGATTTCTCTAGAGTTTCTAAATTACACCAATCAACAGAAATCCATTGTCAAAAAGTTACTTTTTCAACCATGTTTTCACCAAATACATTTTCTAACATGTTTTTAATTTCTCCACTTCCAGGACAAGACGAACATTCTCCCAAGTAACAACTATTGAAGCAGGATTACATAATATTTAAGCAAGGCAATGTTTATATGCTTTTAATTTACCATCAGTTAGTGAATCAAGTTTAGTATTTTCTATCATCAATTTTATATTTTGATGGGTAGTGCATACACAAACTGTATGAGTTCCACTTTGACCATCTAGTATGCAATACTTAGGCCTGAGTTCAGCATATTTAGGAAAACTTACTTTCATATATGGATATTTTTCTTTATGTGATCTGTAAACTTCCATTTAATTACACAGAACTAACTATTTGGATAGTTTTACTTTCTTTCAATTTTCTGTTTGTATAGATACATAATCTTTCATCCCTGGCAATATTCTACTTATTTCATCACTTTCATAAAAAGCCTTTATGTTTTCAGCAATTTCTGCAGAAAGACTTTTTCCAGGCTTCTGATTAGGACTTTTTAGAATGCCTTTGTCGCAAAAATTTTTTGATTTCCTGACCATATAATTAGGAGCATTAAATTCTCGCATAATTTTCCGTATACTTCATGTTTGAGGCAAGCAAGTCAGTATCATAATATTTTTAACTTTAGAAGTAGAGTTAGAAAATTCAATTTTAAGATTGTTTAAAACTACTTCTTCTGGTGTCTCAGTCTCACTCTCTGAAGATCTTTCAGCATTTGTAAAAAGTCTCATCGTAGAATTGATCTTTTTTATTTTATTTGATGCATAACCTTTGCTTTCTTTTTTCTTTTATCAATAAGGGATTCTCCCAATTCATGTAGTAAGACATTAAGCGTTTCTAAAATTTCAGACTTTGGAGTAAAATTTTGATCTACATCTGAACTAGCAGAATCTTCATTTTCTCCAGATTGTTGGCATAATTCATTCTTTTTCAAAAGATACAGCTGTTTTCTGCAAGAATGGCAGACTTGTGCTGTTTTGGGGCATTTCTTTGAAATGATCTATCATCCAGTCTGTACCTTCTTTAATTTGCTTTTGTCTCTTACTCTGATTATTTTTCTTAAATGGATTAAAACACTCTCCAGTAAAATGCCTTTGATCAGCCATAGTTTAAATTTCATACAAGATTAATCTCTTTACATATAATATTTAATATTTATATTATACTTTAACAAATTTTTAATATTAAAAATATATATACGTGATATATTTTTTAGCATTAAATAAAAAAAACATTTTCAAACTGTTAACATCAAACAGTTCCAAGAGCCAGACTCAGCTATGTGCACACAGCACAAAAACTTTTCTCAGACTGCCTGATTATCAGAACAACCATACAATATAGGTATATTATATGGTTATACAGAGGCTGTTCGCACATTTATTAGACGATTTTGGTAAGTGGTAATAAAAAATCGTTTGCTGCAAAAAAAATAATTGCAATTGTACTATGTTTTTAAAAGTCAAAATTATCGTCTGCGGCTTGAAAGTTTTGTGTTTATTCAAAATGGCGTTTTTAACAAAGCAGTGGTTCGAAGGCTACATTTATGCTCTTTCCGAAGAGAAATATGCATACTCCGTTATCCAAAAACAATGTGAGAGTCATGGTTTTGTGATATCTAAAGCGTCGATAGGTAATATCGTCAAAAGAAAGGAAAAAAAAACGTCGAATTGGAGCCTCAAGTGGGACAAAAATTCCAAACAAGTATCCAAGGAAAAAACGGACATCTTCGACTATTGCAAAGGTACGTTGTTTAATGTTAAAAGAAAATCCCCCATAGTCAAAGGACAAATGCAAAATCATTAAAATGCTCGGTGTCTACTGTAAACAAAATGATAAACGTTGATTTAAATCTTAAGAAAGCAAAAAAACGCAATGTGCATCGTTTTCTTCCAAATCATATCGCTGAACGCAGGACACGCTGCAGAATTCTATATGAGAAACACTTATCCAAAGAAAAATGGAAAACAATTGTCACAATAGATGAATCATGGGTGTATTTAAATGATTGCAACAAAAAAAGAGCCATTTATTATCATAAAAGGGGAGAGAAAAATTTAAGTACATGGTTCAAAGAATCGAAAGAAACTTTTTCTAAGGGATTCATGATTGTTGCGGGTTTTTCTTATAATGGCAAGTTAAAAATAAAGAGAGTTTTAAAAAATGTCAAGATTAACTCCAAATACTATCAGGAACATATTTTATCGCCAATTTTTCTGAATGAAATACCATCGCTTTACCACAGTGCCATCAATCTGTGAGACTCCATCAGGACAAAGCTAGCAGTCACACATCAAAATCCACTGTAAATTTCCTAAAAGAAATGGAACAAAAAACTGGTATCAAGGCCATACCCTTCACTGGTATCCCTACTAAATCTCCCGATGTATCACCTATGGATTTTTGTGCTTTCGGACTTTTAAAATCTGCATTATCCAAACATCGTCCCAAAACCCTTACAGGACTCTGGAAAGCTGTTCAGGAGGAATGGGATAGAATACCTCTTCTGACACTTCAAAAGGCATTATTATCCTGCAAATTGTGGCGTCGAAAGATAGTTCAGAATAAGGGATGTCAAACAGACCATTTAAAACACAAGAATTTTATGTAATTTAGTTTTGTGAATACAATATACATCGTCTAAAAAATGTGTGAACAGCCTCTGTATAATATACCTATATGGTTATATAATATAGGTTGAGAGTTGTTTATGCCAAGATAAATACATTATTATATTTAGAGTGGAATAAATACATTATGAAGCGAATTGCTTAACTGAAAAGGAATTAAGTTGATGAACTGTGACTTATACTGACTTAACTATAAGGACATAAATACTAATTAAGAAGGTGAAATGAATGAAGTGCAGAAATCTTTGTTTATATAGAAAACATTGATGATAATCAAAATTTAGATAAAATGAGTTCTTTGTTTGCATAATAAACATAAAATAATAATCAAGTTAGAGAAAATGAGATATTTGTTTACATATGAATAATTAATTTAGTTAAAATGAGTTATTGCATTAAAATGATTATAAAGGCTTTAATTTATGACATTAGGAGAAAAACTGAAGTTAAAGAAAATATTATAAACAATTAAATTTAGGGAACTTAAAATATATTTTTTAAACAATATATCAAATATATATTAATGTATATATATAAAATAGTTCCGTCACTGACTGATAGATAACGTACAGACCAAACCGCTGAACCTAAAGGGCTGAAATTTTGCATGGCCATTCATCTTATAGTGTAGAAGTGCACTTAGAAAATTTTTTGAAAAATTCTTAGATTTTTTTTTAATTAAATTTTTAAGCCATTTTAGTATATTTTTTTTAAGTTTGAATTTAAAATAATAATCTGAGGATTATAAAATTTATATCACGAGAAATATCATAAAAATTCCTTTAAAATGAAATCTTTTTCAAATCTTTCCCTCCATTTTCTGATTTTTGGTGAATTTTTAAAGATTAATTTTTAGGATTTAATTTACTAAATGCTGATCACGTGGTTTCTTTTCTTTTTGTGATACTTTAAATTAATTTTGCGTCACTTGCATAGCAGCGAAATAAATTGACAAAAAAATATTAAAATACGGTAAAAGATAAAATTCAACCACTAGACTCATTGAGATGGAAGTTTTTTAAGAATTTAATTCAAATTTGTATGTTTTATGGATATTAAACATACAAATTAATGGCATACATTGACGATTGTATTTAATTTGAATATTTTCTTCTACATTATTTTGTCTATAAAAATATCCATTGCGATTTTTTTTTAAATATTTTTTTTTTGTGCATTAATTGCATACATTGACCGTTGTATTTAATTTGAATGTACTCCATAGCGAAGCCTAGGTATTCAGCTAGTTTTAAATATATACAAAAGAATTAAAATTTAAAAAATAAATATTTAACTTTTTTAAAGTTACTATATACAAAAATTAGAAAATTCAATATGTTCACTAGTTTGTCTAAATCTCAGCAAAAATCAAACACATCTGACTGAGAGCTTATCAGCTTGCAGACTGAGTTAGAAGGGACCCTGATAGGCTGTGACTAACTAAACATATCTGGATGTGCACTGTTCTGCAGAAGCCTATTTTGTTTACAAAGCATGTGCAGCTTTGTTGAATTCTGAAGTGGAAAGATTTTGTAGTACAAGACTGTCAAGATACAGTAATTAATTTTATAATATAATTCAATAGATAATATATCTATATATATAAAACAGTTCCGTAACTGACTGACTGACATACAAGGCACAGACCAAACCGCTGGACCTAAAGGGCTGAAAAATTTTGCATGGTGATTCTTCTTATAGTGTAGGGGTGCACTAAGAAAGATTTTTGAAAAATTCTTCTTAGATCTTTTAAAATTAAATTTTGAAGCTGTTTTTTTTTTACTTTTATAAGTTTGCATTTAAAATAATAATTTGAGGGTTATAAAATTTATATCACGAGAAAGAGCGTAAAAATACCTTTAAAATGAAATCTTTTTCGAATCTTTACCTCTATTTTCTAATTTTTGGTGAATTTTTAAAGATTCAATTTTAGAATTTAATTTATTAAATGCTGATCACGTGATTTCTTTTTCTGGTACTTTAAATCAATTTATCGTGACGTGCATAACAACTAGACAAAATTTTTTTTTTTTTTTTTGCTAATGCGGCAGACGATTGGACATTATCCAAAAAAAATATTAAAATACAATAAAAGATATGTTCCTCAAACTGTACTTTATTCTTTAGTATGTCCTATTACATTTAATTTGAATATTTTCTTCTACATTATTTTGTCTATATAAATATCCCTTACAATTTTTTTATAAATATATTTTTTTGTTTTTTTCACATCATTTGTATACATTGATCGTCATATTTTTTATAAATATATATATATATATATATATATATATATATATATTTGGCATTAATTGTATACATTGACCATTGCATTTAATTTGAATGTACTCCGTAGCGAAGTGCGGGTTTTCAGCTAGTTTAAAATATAAATAATTATGATCTTTACAATCGTTTCAGCAATATAGTAGGTACAAAATGAAATTTTAAAAATAAATGAAATACACAAGGACTTCAATAAATACATACACTGATGTATTTGATATGATACAAAACAAATATGATTACTTTCAGATCTTAAATAATTTTTTGCTAATTTTCTAGGCTTTAAAACATATTGTATTAAGTAATTTCGTGTTTTCAAATCAGGAATACTGTATTCAATGCAATATTTTAACATGAACCCATACAGATCCTACTTTCAAACTTATACAATCATTTCAGTACTATATAAAGTATTATTCAAATAAATTTGAAAATCTTTGAAGCGGCGCATTTTGAAAAATTAAAATTTTAAATTTTATTAAAATAAATTTTTCTTATTCCTGATTGTGTTATATATCATTGAAAAGGTCTTGAAAATTGCTTTAAAATGTCCCCAATCTAAGCTCTCTAGCTTAATTAGAAAAGCTTCTAGGTTATTTTGAAAATTGGTCTGTCAAGGTTTTTTGACTGAATTTTTGAACATTCACAGTGATACATTTTTAAAACGGGTTGATATTTTTCGATAACCAAACTGGGTATTTTTCTTTATCTATATGAAAGTTAACCGTGTGTCAAATTTCATCAAAATCTGTGAGGGTAAGGTAAATTTTTGTTGAAAATTGTGTTGGTTTGACATGGAATGACCCTATAAACTGTCCAGTATCTCAAGTGTACAGAGTATTTATGTACTTAAATGAAGTTGTACTATGCAGTACATATACATATATACATACATACATATGTACGTGTGTGTGAAATGGAAATACTGTACATCTCTAATTAACTACCGTATATGTCACACTTTATAATGATTTATTGTAAACCTTAAGACTTCCTTTTAATATTAGATGAATGAAAAAAATTCATCTCTAATCACAATTAATGGTATCCGTTTAAGTTGATTAGAATAGTACATAGCACATTCATTTATAACACAAGGGCATTTAATTTGCATCTCGTGCAATTTGTTTTCATTTAAGGTGACGATCTAAATCCCATGACGTAATCAAGACCTTTTGCGCATGACTTCTGAGATTGAAAACAAACATGGCGCTTACATCACAGTACGTGATAGTTTAACATCTCATTATCCACTTTAAAATATTGAAATAACTTTGAAAGTTATTCATCAGGATATACAAAGACCTAAAACTCATATCATGAACTTTAAAAGTATCAATAGACATCGCTATAAATACATTAAAGAACATTTAAACAAAACACATGAAGAAATATACCCAATTTTTTTTCCTTACCTACTTCTCTCCACATAGCTTGGTGAGTTGCTAAAAAACCATCCCTGATTGCTTTTAATACTCGACTGTCATCGTCACTCCAAAATTCCTTCTGACACACAATATTATTCATTAAATTTTCTTTAGCAAAAAGGGCCGCTTCTCGACCACCATGCCCATCAAATATTCCAAAATATGCGTACACTAACTCTTTTAAATTTTCCGATTGTTGATACCCTACAACAAATGCATCCTCCATATACTTTCGACCACCTTGATTACAGTGACCAGTCACTCGCAGGTTCAGTCCAATGTTTGGTTTCATCGTATTCATGAATTTTCAAGACGTTTGATATAAGCGTCCTCAGTAGACGTTAGCAGTTCAATTTAAACCTGTGTGACCAGACACAAACTCGCTACTTTCCCTACGCATAGTATGAATTTTCCCTACGGACTCTGAAATTTCCCTATGTTAAGTAATCGTACTAAAACCCCAGAATAAAATGAAATATTTGGTTTATTTGGGAAAATTAACTAATAGAGATAGTAGAAGGTTATAGTTGAGGATAGTAAGGAAAAGGGGATTATATTAATTTCCCCACAAACGACTCAGATAGACAATGTTACTATTATTTTAATAATACCAAAAAATAAAAATATTTTTAATTTTAAAAATATTTTTTAAATTAGAATAAACAGTTAATAAATGTATAATTTCCCAAGTAATAACAACAATTTGCATATAATAACAATAATAACAGTTAAATAATCATGAATACATCATTCGCAAAATGTTAAATTTCAAAAACTTCCTATAAAATAAAACAGCCAGTGTTTGTCCACTAAGTGTAATTATGTGGTCAGTAATGTTTGTATTTGATTTATATGACAAACATACAAGAGCAATATTTTAAAACAGACAACAAAAAAAAAAACCCACGACAATACTGATATTTCTATTAAATAAAAGCTACAAAAAGGTATTACTTTTTAATGGAGAGAGTTACTGTGGGTTTTTTCATTATTTATTTACTTAAATGGAGCTGTTCTTCACAGATATGTCAGAGATGGATGAAACGCATTTGAAGTTAAGTATATGAAGGAGATTTGAACCATTAAAATCATCATACTTTCGTGAAAAATCCTCCTAGAGTACGAATTCGAGAGCATCAGAATTTCCAATAACACTCACTTTGTACTAAATAATTACCACAAATAAAACAATAAATTATAAATAATACTGTTATAGGAATATTTATTCATAGGTGGGAAACTGTGTAGGATAAATTCTAAAACAATATCATTCGAAGCAACATCATCATTGGTAGCACCAAACCAAAGATAAAATCACCATAAAAATTCGCACAAGTTCCCCTTAAAATTCTTTACATATTATGACGATATCAAACGGCCTTCTTCATTGGGAAAAAACAATGAATTTAACAGTAAATATGTCGCCATAAGTTAAGCGGAAAGTTGAAGAGAAAAACATTTCTAATTATTACCATGTTTTTATTAACTTGCTTTCTTGTTTGTTTGTGTGTTTGCCCCTCACAAATCTTGCAATCTATTTTTAACTAACTTCCCGACTAGCTAGACATTTGAAACTTTTAGAATAGCTCAGAACACGATGACAATGCCTTTTTTTAATACTTTTAGCCATCTTTAATGAGAATTAAATTAATTTTCAGTTAATTTTGTTTTGTAGACTGGTGCAGCCATCTATCGACCGGGACGGGAACGAAAAGTTAAACGCAAGTTAACTTCCAATTAACTTCATTTTCTTTCAAGTTGATGGGATAATTCCTCAAAAAATTTTAAAAAAGTATTTATTAATACATAGAATTGTCAAGTTTATATGATTCAACAGAAAATTTAAAAACATGGTATATAAAAAGCTCTTTTTATCTTGTAATTATTTTGTAGTTATCATAAAACCACGAAGGAAAAAAAAGAATCCAACTGAAAAATCATTACAATAAAACGGAGAGACTAACTCGTTCTTTATTTATTTCGATTCTCTAATTTCTTTTTTCTTTCGATTCTTTTCCTTGATAGGAATTAAAAAAGAGGAAACGAGTGAAAAGGAGAAAACTACAGCAGAGATTTCCAGCAAAACGGCAAAATATCGAAAAGAAACCCTGAAAACACACATCCGAAAAAGACTCGCAGAAAATAACCAAGTAAACTGTAAGAGAAAATAAAATAAGACGCAAAGACTGAAGCGAATTAGAAAATTAAATAACAAAGTTAAACCAAAATTAACAAGAGAAAGTAAAAGTAGATGAAAATAACTAAAAATCTACCAACAGAATATATATATATATATATTTCATGTAGTCTCTTCTAACGAAATTACAGCGGGTTATTAACGTAGGATTACTTATCGTTGCTAACCTCTTCTTTTTTGAACTGATTTTTTTTTACGCAATTTGGTACTTTTCTGTTTAACTGTTTACTGCTACTGGGTTTGGCACGCTGCCAAAATTATAACCATGAAACTACAGAAGGAGAAACAGCTCCATATTAAAAAAGCGTCTCCCATTTGGTCTCCACCACTAGGTGGTGCCTGTACTTATGCCGCTATAACACGGAAACCATACGCTTTAATATGGATTTTTCGTATTTTTCAAAAGAAATAAGGGTTTTTTTTAGTGCGTTTTTAATATGAATTTATTTATTCAACTTAACAATTGTTTATCTTCATTCAAAATGTTTATTTGAACTGCTTTTTTTGCTAAACTTCATCAAAATTCTTAAGGAGGAGATCACCTTTGCATGCTCAAAAATACACTGATTTTACTACCAAGCTTAATGTGTTGTCAAACAGTTAATTTGCAATTAATTTAAACCAATTTTTAAAGATGAATTGTACAACGTTTTATCTACTAGAAAAAAAAACAGAATTGTTGGGAGATATTTAGAAATTATTTTATGAAAAAAAGGTTTTATGAATAGTGAATCTTAGATCAATACAATGTGCAGATTTTTTTTTAAAACTATAAGAGATATATATTAAATTATTTGTATATATTTTATTCATAGGTTATAATTTGATCTACACCTAAAATAGTTACCATATTTCACATAAAAATATTTTTTCAGGCAAATGTATTGTAATGTACAAAAAAATATAAATTAAAAAAAAAATTTCTGCGAAAAAATACCTAAATTTAGGTACAAATTGTAGAAACATGCAAGATATACATGTATACAAAAAATTTTAGCAATTTGTGATGATTAGTTTTGAAGAAATAGTGCGCACGAGTTTCAAAATAACAGTTTTTAGAAAAAGCAATTTTGTTTAAATTTTCTATAAATTACTTTACTATTAGCTTTATACATTTGGCCATAAAATCGGTTCTAATTGTAGTATCGACTTAAGTTTTTTTCATAAGATTCCTTAAATTCCATTCTTCAAAATTTCCATTCTTAAATCATAATAAAAAATTGAGTTTTTTGAAGGTTTTAAGGTGATTCTCCTTAAAGGAAATAAGTAAATAATGATCCATTATTTTCTAGAGCGAGCTAGTTACACAAAGTATGGGTTTTATTGTACTCACAGTAAAAAGATCGGAAAATATTAAATTTTTTTTAATTATACACAACAGATTTTGCATAAGCATTTATAGTGACAACATTGTTTATCATACAATGACAATGAAAACTTAATTACTTATCGAAACTAACTTAACAGTAATTAAATTCTATATTAAGGTTTCAGCATATTCACCAGTTTTATGAAGTTTTCATAGTGTAAATATTTTATTTCTGCGAACAATTTAAAAAATAATGATGGCTTTAGCTCAGAAGTGTATCTTAATTTGCCATAACCACAAAATACTTTGAATAGAAGAAAAGTATTTCATAATTATAAAGAATTGTAACTAACAACATACACTATTAATACATTATTATAAAATAAAAAATTAATGCTTGATATACAATTTACTATAGATAAATTTGAACAAAAAATTATACATGACAGGTTTTACAGATATTTATAGCATTATTTATTGATATTGACAAGGGAATAACTTTACAAATTGAATAGCAATACAGTTAGATTTATCGTAGTTAATTTTAATGGTATAATAAAAGATATTATTCAGTTAAATTATTAAATGAGTAGAATAATTCAATTCAAAAGTAATATAGAATAAAAGCTTGAATTTAATAATAAATGAAATTTATAATTTTGACTGTTTTCTTAATTTTTTAACATTAGCACAGAGTTGAGAATTTTTATTTTCTTGTTTGCATATAAAATGCATGCGCGTAATTAGAAAGTTGATAACAATTTTAATTAAATTAATGTTATGTTAATTTAATTCAAACAACCATCAAATTTTCAAACACTCATTGCAACCTATTACTGGCATAGGAGGACCAGTATAAATTTCTTTTATCACTTGAAAAATTAATTTATTATTTAGTTTATTAAAATTTAAAAACTAATACTTTAATATATATGTAAGTATCGCACATCTTTTGTTGATTAACTCACGATGGACTCTGATTTTTTTTCTTTTCAGAGGACCGTTATTGAGGAACGTGTAATCCTACGTTAAAAAGATAAATCCCACCCCCAAATAAAAAGTTTATGTAAAAGATGCATGCCTTTGAAAATTAAACGACGACCTGATTCCCAGTATGTGAAGTAATGCAAGACTTAGAAATTTCTGGTTTTATATATATATTTTTTTCCATCGCAGCAGCCACAGGACATTCATCCAACCACGGTGTAATTTTTATAAGCTACATTAAAACCCTATTGTCGTATTGCTCGTCCATTTATTTTATAGGGGGTGATTATTTTGTGGTAGTACAATAATTATTATTTTAGAAAGGGGTAGTTGGGTGCGTTGTGTTTTAAATTATTTATTTTGTAACCCAAAGCTCTGGACGTGATTAGCAATTTAAGAACAATTTTAAAACCAGTTTGATCTACCCATCAACTTTGCTCATAATTAAACACACAGTAGATAAATAATACTGATTCAAGGTTTAAGATAAAAAACAAAAAAACTTATTTATTTACACTATTCTTCTATATTTACATTTTCATCTCATCAATATTCAATTAATATGTCAGTTGATCTGCTTATTATCAAATCACCAGCAAATGAAGTAGGGTTCTATCTAATTTAACTTATTGATTCAGGGAGCGTAACACTAACTAAACAAAATTCTAAAATCTCCTATATGTCAATATCCCTCGTTGCAATTTTCAATCACGTAAACCCGCACTAACCATCATAAGCAAACGTGGGATCTGAACTAGACAAAAACAAAGAGAAAGCACTCACGTCCTTAGTTGAGGGAATCACTGGGGTTAGGTGTCGACTCTCCTCTCTGGTAGGGGGCTCTCCCGTAAAGTTGATTGGGGCACTGTAGACTCTAGTCGAAAGGTGGGGCACTGTAGTCTCTTTTTTTCAAATGATGGGGCACTGTAGTCTCCTTTTCAAATGATGGGGCACTCTAGTATCTTTCTCAGCAGCACGTCTTTATCTTGTATCCGGGAAAATCTACCGGTCTCCACGCCACACAGGCTTTCTTTCTCGGGAAGTATCCACCGAGTTTCTACTTATAAAACTCCTTCGTTTTATTTATTTTTGCTACCCGAAATAGGTACTAGCTTCGGGAAGATTCGACCGGGCTTTGGGCAGTCAAACAGGGATAGATTTTCTTCAGCCGACCCAGCGCGTGGCCTCCTGGACTCCGACTGACTTTCTAAAACTCACTTCAAATATTTTAATTCTCTTAACGTTCCCGCCTCCTGAACCATTTATTCAGCCATTCAGGAAACTCACATCTTTTTATTTGCTGAGTCTCTACACTTAAAAACCTCATTACACTTAAAAACCTTCATTCGCTAACCTCTTTCTTACCCCAAAACGCCCCTCTTACGTAATGTTACAAACAGCTGATGACCACCCGCAAAACACCGCCAAACCTCGTGGTCTACTAACGAAACCCTCTATCAATCACCCACAAAGAGTAATTGTTACATAACGTCACAATTGGTGCCATCCCCCGCTTATCTGCGTCTAGAATCTCAGACCCCCACATACGCTAGGCTCCGTAAATTTGCTAACGTCGCCGACAAACGCTTGCCCTATAGTCACGCTGGCATCAAAAGACGTTCCCGACCTTAACCACAAAAATGCAATTAAGCAAGCTTTCTCTTAATTAAGCAAGTTTGTCTTAAAATATTAATTTTAATTTTTGAAAGCGCTTCATTACACCTATAAGGTAACCAACACGGTTTCCTATGAGGTGACAGTTGTCGACCGATCATGCCTTAGCCAGGATTCGAACCGATGATTCAAGAGCGGGTAAGCTCCAGACACTGAACATAATATTTTACAGTGTGAGTGACGGTTTAGTAAAATAGTTCTTATGTTCTTTGAAAGGAGAACTTCCCATCTAGTTTTACCAAAGTTACACTTGCAAGGGACAGAGTAAAACCCCATCAACCGTCAATATAAATGGAATCCTTTGGAAACCGAAACTTCAAGTTACAAGTTTAACGGCAAACTTGATGCCAAAACTAAAAAGGTCTTTTTTAACTCAATTTTAACTATGATTATAAAAAGTTGACCCAGAAACAACAGAAACCAGAGTAACGGGACAATAAACGTATAAAAGAAAAGTATTTTAAATATAGACCGTGAATTAAGTTAAAAAAAGGTAAAGTTAAGTTACAAAATTAATTAAAGACTTACAAAAATAAAAACATTAGAATTTAGTATGTTAAAGTTAACACATAAAAATTAAATTAGCAAGACTTGTCAAAATAAAATGTTCCAATATAAGATAAAATAAAAAGCAAAATATAAAGTGATTAAACTCTTAAAAGTTGAAGACGAGCCACAGAGGACCGCGAGCAGCAAAGATGTTAAACGCTGGGATCAAATCCAGGATGGGAAAGAACTATCAAGCAACCCGTGCTTGAAAACAGGCTGAAAAAGGAAGCAAGATGATGAATTTGTATTACAGAGGTTAAAAAAGATCAAGCTTAACTACTGGTGAGAGCAAAATGAGTTCCGCAACCTGTTTGGTTGACGAAACAGGGTCCAGGATCTTAGTAGAAGATATTATCAGGGAGGCCGGCTCACAAATTGACCATGAGGATTCGCAGAGGCATATTAAACCAACGAGACGACCCACTTCCTGTGTCAAAAAAAACGTAAGAGGATGTGACTTCATATAATTAGGGAAAAAAGGGGGGTTAAAAATTAAGTGGTTTATAATGAATTTAAGGAAAATGGAATGACATAAGGAAAAAAATTTAAATTTACGGGAAAGAAGAGTTGAGAGTTATTCCATAGTCAAGCACTAGAGTCGCTCTAGGCGATTAAATTATCTATTGTCATAATCAGGAAGACTGGCAATTTCTTCATTAGGGGCAGGGCCTGACTAAGGCAGGGGCATACGGGGCAGTTGCCCCGGGCCCCCACATCAGACGGGGCCCCCAAATCGAATAGAAAGTTTAGTATTAAGTATTAAGTTCTTCATTACTGAAGTAGTGAAGCAGAGGGGGGGGGGGCCCAAATAAGTTTTTGCCCCGGGCCCCAATTAGGCTAAGTCGGGCCCTGATTAGGGGTGGAGTAAGACTTATAAAATTTAGTGGCGAGATTAATTATAGCCAGGCGAATGGGTTCAATATTTAGATCTTTGTGGAGGGAGTAGTTAGTTTTATACCTAATGGCTTTAGTGATTAGACGTAAGGTTTTACTTTGTGTGCATTGCAATTTCTGCACATGACTATTAGCCGCTGACTCCCATACAGGTACTGCATAAAGAATTATAGGTCGAAGTACTGTTTTGTAAAGCAGAAGTTTGTTTTCTATACTCATCTCCTTCTGGTACAGGAGGTAGGCAATATCTTTTCTAGCTTTAAAAAATTTGCAGATATTATTATTAACATTTTTCTTCCAAGTAAGCTTACTATCCATGAAGATACCCAGATATTTCACTTCCCTTTCAAAGTGGATGAGCTGACCATAAACGTTAACTGGGGGTTTGTCAACACTATTTGTAACCGATTTCCGCTGCACACTTTATTTGTTTTAGATAACATTTTATGTACAGCAGATTTTCGGCGAAAACAAAACTGCTTTGTAGGTATATTTGTATATTTTCTATACAGATGTGTGTCATAGTTAGTATAATAAATGACAAGAATTAATTAGTTGGGAAGATGTAGTTTTGTAATTAAAAATAAAATGAACACGTAATCTTAAACTTTAATTTCAACTTCTAGAAATATTTTATAATCATATACAGTAAAATAATAACATTTATCCATGTTCCGTACATACGATACGAAAAAAAGTACTATATTTATTAAAAATTATAAATGTATTATGCTTTAAAGATTAATTTTTATATTTTAATTATTATACAATCTGAGTACTTTCCATTCAACACGCAATCTCTCTGCCAAGGAACTGAACCTCCGGGTGAATTAAAGTATTCTGTGAACTCTTGACGAATCCAAAAAGCTTGAGATCCACTTCGTACATTGATTTGATGCAGTGGAGGTAATTGGTGATGTGGCAAATCCTGTTCGGTGATATCACCTCCAGTTTGCAATACTGCAAAATTTCTCAAATAGTTGTGCAATACGTAAGATGCTTTTACAATTTTTGCTACAGTACTTACTTTACATTCAAAAGGTGGACGAAAACGCGAAGCAAGAATATCAAAAGAGCACTTCACAGCTTGCCTAGCTCGCGAAAGCCTGTAATTAAACGCTTTGTTTTCATAGTTATCAGTGACACTTCGCTTTGGGTATGGCCGCATCAAATTTTCAGATAAAGGAAACGTTTCATCTCCTACAAAAACGTATGGAATCGGATCATCGATTGTAGGAATCAGAGAAGGAGGTGGGAGATTCAAATTTTGCTTTTTAATTTTTTGGGGGGGGGACCAAAACGCTGTTAGTTTCCGTCGCGGAATCTTCCCATTGAGCCAACATCAATAGTGATAAATTGGTAGTCTGAATCAACCAGGGCCTTCAATACGAGTGAAAAAGTATGTTTATAATTAAAAAATGAGGATCCGCTTTTCCATTTTTTTTATTGATATGTGTTTTCCATCAAGCGCCCCGACGCAGTGTGGAAAATGACATTTTTTTCAAAGCCATGAGCAATTCACGCCCACTGTTCTGTTGTTGGTTCTGGTATATAAATCGGTTGCATATGTTCCCAAATTAGCTTCTGCTACTTCTTTTACAATGTTCGATACTGTTCGGTCACGCATTCTATAGCTGTATCCAATACTTTTGAAGCTGTTTCCTGAGGCTAGGTACCTACAACATACACAATTCTTTTGGTTTAAAAGGATTGTGTACATATGTATACCTATACATATGTACACTCGTACACGTTGACAGCACTGCATTATTTTAGGGAGAAAAAAAATTTTGGATGGTCATCCTCTCATTTTAAATATTCAATTTCTACATAAGAAATTAACAGACATTTCTTATTTAGATATTGATTATTTTAGGGAATTTACTCTACAAGGCAATGAAATTTTGTTGCAGGTTCTGGGGCGAAAACACTGTGGGAAAAATTAAGGCATTCTTTGAGGGATGCACTCAGGAGGGAAAAAAATGTGTGAGAAGTGGTGTTGCAGAAACTACTTCTAAGCAATGAAAGTTTAAAAAAGAAATGGGATTTCTTCAGCCTTATGTGGCTATTAGGAAAAGAGAGACGAATTTGGTTCACGAGAGCGAAGAGGATTCAAACACGAAGAACTAAGAAGAACTTGAATGCGAAGAAGACAGTGTGATGGAACCTGGAAGAGAGGAACGGGAAGATGAAGATACTTCGAAAACACAAACACAAGTGACTCCTCTTGACCTTCCTGGGAAAATACGCCATCCCCACGAAAGAAAATTAAAAAAAGTCAACGGTGCTAAAATTCGGTCAATATTGCTAAAGTCCATTGAAAACGGAGGAAAAATAGCGGCCGAAAGAGCAGCAGAGAGAACAGGGCTATTGGAAAGGGTTCAACCTCAAAGCGATCCTTTATACCGTTTTTTTTAAATGTCAATATACGAATTAACAAAAAGAATGCCGCCGTCGTCACAACACGTGGTGAAAAATCAAATATACAAAGCTGTGACAGATATGGAAGTTACTTTACTCAATATCCCACAAACTAACACATTTCATCAATCCCAATTTATCCCATACCACGATCAACATCAGTATGACCACTACTATGCCTCCCAACGCTCTACATCTACGCCACTTTCTTCTTATTCGGATAGTCAAGCTCATCCAATCGACGCAACCACTCAGAATGACCCACAAAGCAAAGAAGAAAGGGATACCTTGGTTAATTTTATTAGCAATTTTTCTTAAAACTAATTTTCTCTACTATCCTACCTCTAATTGTGATTTACTTTTTTCAAGTTTCGCTACATCATTTTTTGTTACTCTTTTTATTTTTCAGGCATTTCTTACACATATTCAACTATTTTACCTGTATTTTTTAATGGCAATAAATTTATATAAATAACTAAACACTGATTTATTCTTTCGATCAACCTTTCATTCTTGTACAAGAAAACACTTTTGTATTTTATTTTTAGAAACTGAATAAATAAATTTCTTACCTTAAAAATATGGCTAGTTTTTCATCAGTTCAGATAAATGTTGACGCATTGCACCCTTCAACATAGATTGACTCCTTGATGAATCCATGCAATTCAGATAACTGTTCACGGGTTACACGGTCATAGTTTCTATATTTTTCATTAGAAAATTCGTTCTTGAGGATGAATTCTGTGTGCGTCTTTCTTTTATTTAGATAATAGCTTTTCACGAAGTAATGTTGAAATTACATGGCCTTCTAGTTCATCGGAATCGGATTCCGAACTTAGTATTGATTGTATATACACTGCCACCGCGCACATTTTCGTTTAAATATCCTGGCACGCAGTTGAGATAGAACTGCCTCCCAACTTTCGTTCTCCCTGCGCGCAGTTGATTGAATCCTGCTTTCCTGCGTTGGCACTGGCATTGGCACGAGTGGGCCTGTTCACATAGGAGTCCGTTGCGTAGCGTTAAGGGAAAGATGACGTTGAGACGAAAATAAACCAATTTTAGGCGTTAAAAATTTCATTGCTAATCGTTTGGAGGTTTGTCATTGGTTAAATATATTTCAATACTTTAACGCTCCGCAACGGACTCCTATGTGAACAGGCACTAACTGATGAGGCACCTGGGAGCTTTAGCTCCATATCCTCGATTTCAGTGGCTTACATGTGGCAAAATTAACGTTCACAACGTTAAAAATGGTGTTGAGAATAAGAAAGTTAAAAAAAAAGATAGAGAAAAAATATATGTTATTAGAAAGAATATTAAGACTTTAGAAAATTTTAACGCAAGAGCTTTACAGGCAAGAAACGACGGAAAAAAGGAGGCAGGCCCGGGAACCAAGTGAAGAACAAGTAGCGAGAATGACAGTGAATTACGGTATGCAAGACGAGCCAGCCGCGGATGGCAAATTAGTTAAGTTTCTTAATATAGGCCCTAGAAAGTTTCCAATTTCAGAAGATTTTAGTTTAGAAGAAATTTCAGTGATAGATTTTAATAACCTTCCAATTTCTTGAAGCTTAGAGACGTAAGTATCAATTTCACTTAAGTTAGGGGAGCTACAAAGGCTGTTCGCACATTTTTTAGACGATTTTGGTAAGTGGTAATAAAAAATCGTTTGCTGCAAAAGAAATAATTGCAATTGTACTATGTTTTTAAAAGTCAAAAGTATCGTCTGCGGCTTGAAAGTTTTGTTTTTATTCAAAATGGCGTTTTTAACAAAGCAGTGGTTCGAAGGCTACATTTATGTTCTTTCCGAAGAGAAATATGCATACTCCGTTATCCAAAAACGATGTGAGAGTCATGGTTTTGTGATATATAAAGCGTCGATAGGTAATATCGTCAACAAGAAAGGAAAAAAACGTCAAATTGGAGCCTCAAGTGGGACAAAAATTCCAAACAAGTATTCAAGGAAAAAACGGACATCTTCGACTATTGCAAAGGTACATTGTTTAATGTTAAAAGAAAATCCCCCTAGTCAAAGGACAGTTGCAAAATCATTAAAATGCTCGGTGTCCACTGTAAACAAAATGATAAACGTTGATTTAAATCTTAAGAAAGCGAAAAAACGCAATGTGCATCGTCTTCTTGCAAATCATATCGCTGAACGCAGGACACGCTGCAGAATTCTATATGAGAAACACTTATCCAAAGAAAAATGGAAAACAATTGTCACAATAGATGAATCATGGGTGTATTTAAATGATTGCAACAAAAAAGAGCCATTTATTATCATAAAAGGGGAGAAAAAAATTTAAGTACATGGTTCAAAGAATCGAAAGAAAGTTTTTCTAAGGGATTCATGATTGTTGCTGGTTTTTCTTATAATGGCAAGTTAAAAATAAAGAGAGTGGAAAAAAATGTCAAGATTAACTCCAAATACTATCAGGAACATATTTTATCGCCAATTTTTCTGAATGAAATACCATCGCTTTACCCACAGTGCCATCAATCTGTGAGACTCCATCAGGACAAAGCTAGCAGTCACACATCAAAATCCACTGTAAATTTCCCAAAAGAAATGGAACAAAAAACTGGTATCAAGGCCATACCCTTCACTGATATCCCTACTAAATCTCCCGATGTATCACCTATGGAATTTTGTGCTTTCGGACTTTTAAAATCTGCATTATCCAAACGTCGTCCCAAAACCCTTACAGGATTCTGGAAAGCTGTTCAGGAGGAATGGGATAGAATACCTCTTCTGACACTTCAAAAGGCATTATTATCCTGGAAATTGCGGTGTCGAAAGATAGTTCAGAATAAGGGATGTCAAATAGATCATTTAAAACACAAGGATTTTTTTTGTAATTTAGTTTTGTGAATACAATATACATCGTCAAAAAAATGTGTGAACAGCCTCTGTATTAGCTGTTTGAATGAGAATAGGATTTGTTTTTTTGTTTTTGAAGAGATCGCTAAACTTTTTACTGAAGATTTCCGAGTTTTCATTGGTAGCTACCGGATTTCCTAGTTGGGTTGCACTATTTCGCTATCAATTTGATCAGATCGGCTGGTTTCACTAGCCTTTTTGACTGGTAATTTTTGCTTTTTATAAAGGTGGGGTGGTCTACGCAGCCTTTATAATTAGCCGGATGATCTCCGCCTCAGTTAGCACACTTTGCTTTTTCAGTCTTTGGCATCTCGCAGTTTCTGGTATGGTGGCTGCCTGCGCACTTAAGACATTTAGCATCCATTTTACACGTGTCACTACTGTGGTGGAAATTTTGGCAATTTATAACACTGCTTTACACCTCCCTTAAATTTATAGCTCTCAATTTTAAAAATAAATAAAAAAAATTAGAGATATAATAAATAGTTCTAGTTTTTTTATTGTGGTGCAGATTACAGAGAAATATTGGTAGTTTCATTTTATCTTTTTAGCTGAGAAACTCTTTGCACGTCGAAGCCTAAACAGGGCCCGACTTAGCCTAATTGGGGCCCGGGGCAAAAACTTCTTTGGGCCCCCCCCCCTCTGCTTCACTACTTCAGTAATGAAGAACTTAATACTAAACTTTCTATTCGATTTGGGGGCCCCGTTTGATGTGGGGGCCCGGGGCAACTGCCCCGTATGCCCCTGCCTTAGTCAGGCCCTGAGCCTAAATTAATCAATTCGTTCCTGACCTCTTCAATAGGGATATCCGAAGGAACTCATTTGATAACAATTTTAAGCGGTCTCTCGTTCCACGGATTTATGGAGAAGAATT
The DNA here is from genome assembly GCA_907164885.2 of Dolomedes plantarius. Lineage (NCBI taxonomy): Eukaryota > Metazoa > Arthropoda > Arachnida > Araneae > Dolomedidae > Dolomedes > Dolomedes plantarius. The sequence goes on along the minus strand of OU015493.1, from coordinate 20,667,262 downwards.
TAATTTTATTTTCGCTTAGAGTAGTTTGAATAATTCTAAACGGTTCGGTGGTTTCGGGAAAATTTTTTATGAATTTTCCTGCATCCTGAAGGGGTAGCTTACAGCCTAACAAGTACTACAATTTCTTTCCTTACGGAGTTTTGATTTTTTAGGATTCAAAACGGGTCTTTTTTTAGCCTGCTTTTTCAGCGAGTAAGAGTTAGAGTTTATATTATCATTAGGATTATCCTCCTCGATATTTTCGGGATTTTCTACAGTACCCTCACTTTCGTCTCTGAGTTGAGCAAATCTATTATTTAATTCCACTGGATTTTCTACCGCTTCCATAACGGCTAATTTCTTGGTTCTGGGAACCTTTTTAAAATTTTTAGCATCATCGCTTTCGTCAGATTCGGAATCACTATCACTAAGTTTCCCAGCGTTTTTAGATCTAGCAGGTAATAAATTGCCTGCGTTATCTCACCTCACCAAGCTACGTCTCAATTTGCGCCAAGCCTAAAAGTTCGCGGTCCCATGGTGATAAACTAGATAATAGTGGTATCCGGACGATAAGATCTTTACTCAATGAAAATTTTCTAAACGCCACATTAATTCACCGGTATTGTTACAAAATTATAGAAAAATTAAAAAAAAAAATGGTAAACTTAAAAATATCGTGTATTAGTTACTTGATATTTGTGAAACATTTTGTGACATTTGTATCCAGAATTTCTCCATTTCTTATTTCTGAGAGGAGGGGTTAGTAATAACTAACAATATAATTACCTTTTACTTACAATTATTGAGCTCCTAGAGGGTACTGATGATTTTTCCACTTCTTCAGTGGTTTGCCCCTCTGTTACTGGAGAACTGTTTTCAAAGCAGCTTCAGTGATCTCAGGCATCAAGGAAAATTTAATGAAAAAGTGCCAAAGTATTTTCTTAGATAACTCTCTACAGTGGCGGATGGAAAAACTGGAGGCCCCCAAAGAGCAATCTAGTTTTGAGGTCCCTTTGTTCTAAATACTATTAATAAATATTATTTATTACTTGAGATATTTCCTCAAGGTCGAAAAGAAAATTTATTGGTTAGTTATTAGGTAGTAAAACCTTGTACATCGCTGTTTGTCATTCAACGAACGGCAAATTGTCTGGATGAAGATGATATCTTTGCCTGAGGTTCGCAGAATGTGTTTTTTTCTTTTCTTGAAGCTGCTAACTTCCGAAGGTCCCCCAAGCGCACGCTTCTTGCGTCTGTACGATGATCCAACGCTGAAAGAATTGCTTAATATCCATTGAAGTACGAGATATCTTCTAGTATTCAAAAGATGGCTAGTAAGTTGCTTACACGTTAAACTCTTGGGCAGTAGGATGTAGTCGATAATAGGTTAATGTTTGGATGACAGACTGAGAATCCATGAATAGGACTATATTTTGTTGGGTCTGATCTTCACAGCTTCAACGGCTATATGGATAACATAAATTTCAGGAAACTTTACTAGTTCAAACTATAAAGCTGCCTCAAACGTGTAATTAACGTGTTTCATCTTAGTACAGGAGATATATGAAAAAAATAGGTGATACCTGGAACTAATTCCCACAAAGACGGGGTTTAAATTTTTTAGTTCGTTATTGGTATATTTTTGACGTACTAAAAGTCTAGAAAAATCTGAGAGTGCAAAATGCGTTTTTTGGCCTCCATCTTGAAATTTTTTTAAAAAATCTAAAAAAATTTAAAAATATCATAAAAAATCGTGTGCGGTATCAAATTACAGAAAATTTCATGATGAAAAAGATTATTATATTGGTTTTGCAAAACAAAAATAAATAACAAAATGGTTGCCGAAAAACTGAAAGCTTATGCAACGTTGAAAATCATATTTCTATTAAACAAAATGCGTTTTATCATACAAATGCATATTTATTTCATAATTCTTTCATCTTACCTAAGAGAAAAGCTGAATCTAATAGTCTTCTTCAGTTTCTTCTAAATCGCTTTCTTTCAGTGCAATCTCTACCAGAACAGTTACGACATATCTCCGTGCATTCCACACCATAACGTCGACACGTACATCTACCACTACCACACGGCTTATTTTCATCCGTTTTCCAGGTGCAGCGGATGATGTTTAGTAATAACTCTGGTACAGGGCTCATTTCACATGTTATGGACTGTAGTTGGTCTCTACTTATTTCCAACCCCACTCTTCGGGATTGGCAATATTGGTGTTCATAGTTTTCCAACAAAGACATTGTAAATGTACCCGGAGAAGATGATGAACAGCAGCATCTTCCGTAGGTGGCAATCTTGCAATATTAAATTCACTTTTGGCAGTTGTGATTTTTTTCCAAGTAGAGATACCATGTTCACTGCACAAGCAACGTCCTCTGCGAGAACGACGTGTTCAAACACGGCATGAATACGTTTCAACACGTGGCTTTCGGAACGGCACTGTTATAACAGAAGCGGAAGGGAAGGCAGACATGGCCGTTCCCATAGACCACCTCAAGCGCCAAAATGAGACATTGTAAAATGCGAAATTTACTTGCAATCAACTCTTTGGATGCAAGATTTAAAATTTCAGAAGGACACAACACATCCGGCTTTCTTTGCGATATATCCAATATGAAAAATTTGGATAATACTCTTATAGAAAAATATTGTAACTACTTACACGTAATATTTAAGGATGAGACCGGGCCGGTATATCGGCAATTGATCTGAAAGAGGTTTTATAAAATTTGATTTTGAATGCATATTTCCAAACACTGTTGTAGCTCTAGGAAATCTACTTGCAGTACCTGTAACTAGAGCAGCAACTTCGCACAGTTTTTCTAAACTGAAAATTTTAAAGAATTATCTACGAACAAACCTATCGCGATTTAATGATCTAGCTATAATTTCTGTAGAAAAGACGGTAACTAAAACGATAATAAGTTACAGAAATGCCATTGAGCAAATTGGAGCAATAAAGGCTGGAAGATTGATTTAGTAATTATTTTTTATCACATAACAAATTATATTCAAATTTTTCTACTTTTTAAGCTCTGTAAATTTTTACATTTTTTAAAAATAATTTTTCTTTTTAAAAATTTAATACACATTGCTTCCAAAATGTCCGTTATTCTATTAAGTAAGCTGATTCTAATAGTGATGCAATCATTATTAATTATCATTAAAATCATTATCAGTGGTGCGCAAACTGTGGGTCGCGAAAAAAATTGGAGGGGTCGACGATAGTCTTCAACCTTTTAAATTCGTGAAGTTCCGCGGGCCACACATCTGTGAAATACCAAATAAGTAGCATAAGCAGAGGAAAAAATATATTATTTGCAAACGAGCATCAGCCTTTGAGATGATTGCTTGATTTGCTTTTTACAGCATGAAGAAGGATTAATTCCTTCAAAACACATCACTGAAGTTTTGTGTATATGGTGTGTTTCAAAAAGTATTTTGTGCCTTTATAACTATAAAGGCACAAAATACATTTTGAATTAATAAATTTAAAATTTTATATAAATTAAAAAAAAAAATTATTTATTATTTTCTAGAAACACCAAAAAAATGAGAGTTGAATTAATTTTTTTGGTACTTTATATTGCAAGAAACAGAATGAATACAGGACTTATATAGGACGTAAAAACATTTAAAAATCCAATATCAATAAAACACTTACATTATTGGAAGGATGGATGTCACCTGAATGTTAATGAGAAACTTTAAATTGCTTTTGTTTGACTAAAGCTTCAATATCAGGATGAATCTGTGTAGTTGAGATTCACTCGTAACCTATGTACCGTGGGTTACTTTTCACCGTGCACTTTTGATGTTTTTGTCGTTCTAAGGGTTTTTTTTCTTCTTCTTTTCGAATTAATATCAAACTTTCGTTTTACAGATCGAAAGGTTTCGGCGGGCCACGGTTTGAAGACCCCTAGTCTAAAGTAAGTTTATATTATATTGAATTATTTAATTAAAAAACATGCTTTAAATTTTTTTATAATTACACAATTTTAGTATTTTTATGATATGGTATTGTTAAATAAGATGTCAAAGAGATTTACAATAAAATTTTCATGTGGGGGGGGGGGGGGGGATCGATCGATTTTTTTTAATTCGAAAAAAAAGCGGGTTGCTGTCGAAAAAATTTTGCGAACCACTGATTTAGAGTGTCTCCAAAAATTTGAAAAAGCACCGTTTTTTAAAGTTGCCACGATTGATCGGCCCAACTGCTAATCGAATTAGCAGTTAGGCCGTTCGAACTATCAGCAAATGAAATACTACTACTACAAATTAATCTGATGATTTAAATAAATTTTAGTTTGCCCTTCGAAGTGAATGCGGATATTTAGCCACAGAAGCTTTGCAGGGACGGATTTACATATTTTTAGGCCCTAGGCCAAAGCACAATTTTGAGCCCCCTTCCTTCCATTTAAATTTTTTACTTATAACATTAGATTTAATATACAGTAAGAGTTTAAAACATATATACTTAATAAACATTTGAATAACATATTTTTAATACAAATTTTCTACATAATTTCTTCTAATTTGTCTAAAAATTACAATATTTTAAAAATTAAATATTTTTCCTTCGTGCTTTCGCATATGAAAATTCTTCAATAGTTTCATTGAAGTCAACAGATCTTGTTAAATCTGCTTCAATGCAAAGAAGTGTCAAGGCATTTAGTTTGTCTTGTTGCAGCAAAGATCTTAAATGATCTTCGATTCCTTTTAGTGCAGAAAAAGATCTTTCTGCAGAGGCATTTGTGGCAGGTGTGCACACAAACATTCTCAATACGATATCAACATTTGGATACACTGTTTGTAATCCACTTTCACGTAGCCACTTTCAAATTGCTAAGGGATTTTTTGAACCAATGCTGGACTCAGTTATGTGAGATTTTAGATGTTGCAGTTCATCACATAATGCAGGCTCTAAATCATCTTTAAAAATTGCCTGTAATTTTCTTCCTTCTTCAGGCTCAGGAGAAGTCAGTGACCAAATTTTCGTAATTCCTTTAAAATTTTCACCGAGCTCTCTATAAGCTTGTGACCTCTTCTCAAGCTCTGCTTTGAGTTTGTCCACAATCGTAAAATAGTTATTAACTCTAAAGATATCATGCCCGTTTAAATTAACTTCGCCTTCACGTTTTTCGTTAGCTTGTAGTTTTCGGAAAACCTGAAGCTTTTCATCACGCTCATAAACTTTCTTTTCAGAAATATCCAGAGCTTTGTTTTCACATATATCAAATTGTTCTCGCAGTTCTAACAAGAACTTTAGGAGTGACTGAAGAACTGTGGCAACTTCTGAAACATCAAGTTCTACGTTTTGTACATACTTATTGACTTGATGAAGTCTAATCAGCACCGTTCCCCAAAACTGTGCCATGAATACTGTTTCGAGCCTTTGCAACTCCGTTAGCAAACCTCTAGCTTCTGCTCTTGTTCCCGATTTTTGACTTTCGTCACTTTCAAAGTATTTTAGAGCTTTTATGACTGCAAACCAATCTTCTTTTAATGCTCTACAAGCATCATATCTTGCCGACCATCGTGTCGTGGAGAGGCTTTTTGCGGTAAGGGTGCTATTTTTCTTCAATACTTACCACCTCCCTGTAGACGACGAGAAAAAATTATAAAGTTCTTGAAGCAAATTAAAAAACGATGTGGCTTCAATGCAGCAATCTACAGCATGTGTGCCCACAAAATTTAAAGAGTGTCCTGCACAAGGTATGAAGGATGCAAGAGGAGAAACTTCAAGTATCCTAGCCTGAAGACCTGAGTAAACACCAGCCATATTAGCTGCATCGTCATATGATTGACCACGACATTTCAAGATATCAAGGTGGAGGTCAGTGACAGTCTTAATAACAGCTTCAAACATTTCATGGGCTTTGTGGTCAACGTTAGGTAAAAATTTTATAAATCTCTCAACAGGTTTTCCCATTTTCTTTCACATATCGCAAAATAAACGACAGCTGATCCACATGCGAGATATCAGGAGTTGAATCTACAAAAGGGAATAGTACTTCGATGTTTTAGCTTCATTAGCAATATGCGTAAGTACTTTTTTAGCTAGGAGCTCGATGAACTCCTCGCAAATAGTAGATGAGAGATAGGATGTCTGTCCACTACCTGGATTCCCGAATTTCCTGATGTGATCAGCCAAAAATGGATCAAACACAGAAATTGTCTCCATCAGCATGTAGTTGCCATTATTATTAGAACCAAATATTTCATTTCGACCTCTAAATGGCAAGCCACGCGAATCAAGAGCTTTAATTACTACAACCACTCTGTGTAACACATTTCTCCAGTACTCAGTTTCTTGATCAACCATTTTAGTTAGTTGCATATCGATTCTTCCAAGTTTAGCTTCTCTATGTTTTAAAATTTGGCTCTTATTTCTGTGACAAACCGAATTTTCGTATTCCTTCAGTCTAGATGATACGTTTTTCTAGTCATTAAATCCATTTCTTACAAAACATGATTCAGTCTTTGTACCAGAATGGAAGAAAAGACAAGATCCGCAGAAGACAGTTCCTTTACTTTCTGAATATACTAACCAACCTCAGTCTTGCGTATCACCGTTTACTAGTTTGCGGCTAAAGTAACTACCATTAAATGACCAGCTTCTATCGCCGTATTGCGTCTTCGACTTTGAGAAATCTAAATTTTATTCTGATTAAGACCATATTGAGATACGTATTCTTTTGTGAGGTTCAAGTCCGACTGCTTTCTGCAATCATTATCCCTTCAAATTGCAAGAATTCTTAACCTGCATCTCGTTAACTCATAATGGATGTTTGGGAAAAGAATGAAAGAAAAGGAAGGAAAAAATAATTAGTAAGCTGACGAAAAAGTTATTTCAAAATGCGTATATTGCAAATAACATTTTTAGCGATACTAAGAATATATAAATAAAAATGAAAAAGAAAAAAAAAAATTGAACTTTCTCATTTTATATATATAAAAATTTTATAATTTTGTTGTTACTTCTAAATTTACGCCCTCTTAACGGTTGCACCTTAGGCCATGGCCTAGGTTGGCCTTATGGGAAATCCGTACCTGAAGCTTTGAAAATATCAAGCTCTACCACATCTTACCTATGTGAAAAGGGCTTTCATCGACGGTAGCACTAAAAACAGGAATTGTCTTTTATTACTTGAAAACATCAAGCTCTACCACATCTTACCTATGTGAAAAGAGACTTTGCCTTTGTGTGTTTCTAATGTGGATCCACGTATGGAGAAATTTTCAAAAGAAAAACAAACGCAACCAGGACATTAATTTTTCTTCCATTTAAAAAAATTGATTTTTGACTGTATTCTAATAAATATAAGCATCTTATTAAAATATATTTATAATAAACGCGTTCTTATTGAAAATGTGTTTATAACAAGTGTTATTTTCCCCCTTAAAATGTATTTTATTCCTTTTCTACGAGTTGAGTTGCGATTATTTCGAGACCCCCTGGTTGAGAAACGCTGGCTTAGAAGTATAAGTTGATCGCTGAGGTCGGTAATCATGGGTTTACACACGGTACAAATATGATTACATTTTAAAACTAAATTCAAAACATTCTTCTTTGAATGTATGACTCTGGTTGCAGTAAAATTAATCTGTATATTGAAACCAGCACTTCACTCTCCAACTATGAATTCCATAGAACGTATTTATCAACAGTTGGAACTTAAAATACCTAAACAAAGTAATTCTTACAACAAAGTTAAACAAGGTGTTGATGGATTCATTATTAATGAACCTTATCTCATTTTGCATTTATTTTAAACGAAAGTGTTTTCGATAACAACCCATTGAAATTTACAAGGGTTTAATTTTGTGCATAAGGAATCCTATCACTTTCCACTATAATTGTTAGCAATGTCAGAGTGAGGAGTTATAATGAAAGCAAGATCAAAGTTCATTGCTGAGGGAGGGTATAAAGTAGATGCACAATTTTAAGGTACCCATTTGACACTATGCAATAATCTTCATTTTGTATAAATCATCAAACAAAAAGGATAATCTATAGATTCTACTTTCTGTTTTTGAATCTAATTTTTGAAACATATAAAAAGATACACAATTAAAATCCCATTTTGATTTCTGAAAGATGGATAGAATTTGATAAATATGTGTTTTAGCAGTTAATACTTTGGGCATAAAAAAACTTGACAACATTAGGCTATTTAAAATTTTGCATGCACACTGATACATATTATTATATATTGGTCAAGTAATATTCAAGATTTAGTTATGAAAAACAAAATTTTTTACATTTACTTTAATAAATAATGGAAAATTATCACTAGACATTATCAAAATAATTCATGCCTGCCTTGAATTTTTTTGCTGTTGAATACGGAAGACTTGCATTCTCATTTTTATACTCATTTTATTTGTGTTTATGAGTTGACAAATGCTTATATTATTCTTGAGTAATCATAAAAAATTTAGCATATTGAAAATCTCAAAGGGGCTTCTAAAATCTTGAAATGTTTTTTTCAGATCTTTTTATGATTTAATTCTTTAAACATTAGTTTCACTGCGCAATGAAGCTTTCTCCATAAAGGGGAATATTTTGTTTCCTATTTTCTTTCACACACATATAAAATAAATAAATAAGAATAAAAAGCACAAAGAAGAATATGAAAAGTGCTATACTATAACCTCTTTAAAATCTAGTGCTATAAATTCACATCCTAAAGACAAAAAAGGAAAGAAAATCTTTAGTTTTAATTAATTTGGGAAACTACAGGCTGAAATAAAATTATAAATAATAAAGACAGAGATATGTTGTAACAGATTTAGCATTACCAGGAATAAATGTTACTTCAGCTCAATTCTCAGCAGAACACTGGTATAGAAGTAAAGATAAGATCATAATACAAAGTTTTTTTTCTCTTCTTTATGAGCAACTACCTAGAGATACTTCTACTAACAAAACTATATTTTTATGTACTGTTTTAAGGTTTTGACTTGAATTTTAATAACATCGAAAATAGATAGCAATTTGATACATTAACTTGGTATTATTAATCTTACTGTAATTTCTATCTGTTAAAAGTTAATTTTACAGGTCATAATACTTTCTATCCTTGCCAGGTACTAAGTAGAAAACATTCAAAATACATTCTCCAAAATTGTATCAAGAGGAAAAATATTACATTAAATGTATAGTAATGAACTGATAAATTAAATTACCCTTATTTCTCAACACAAATAAAACTACAAGGGTGCTCCTAAAAGTAACAGCAAATGAAATATTTTGAGATATATTATTCAATTAAAGATAAAACTTAAAGATTTTTCTATGTAATCACCCTCCTTTTCACCCCTGTAGCAACTTCTTTATTCCATCGAGAAAAATGCTTTTGGATGTGCTTTTTGGCACTCGTTGACAGAAGTGTTGCTCGCCATACTGTTGCACCATATTTTTGTGCATTTCACCAGGTTTCACATCTTCTGACCACAAAAATCTGATTATTTAACTCAGCTCCTCTACAGTGCAAACTGCTAAATCCATGCTATTTTGTATATGCTGCCCTTCCGATTAAGAACTCATGCTACTTATTTGGCAATATCAACATTTGTTTGAAAGGCAAACAGTTTTATGTTTCAGGAACTTCAGTTAATTTACTGTTACTTTTTGAACAACCTTAGTAGATAAAAATATCCCAAACCTATATATTAATGCATACCATCATGGCAAAATCTTTTTCAACAAATTTGTTGCATGACAGTATTTATTGTCTTGATTGACAGAGCAAAGTAAGTCAAAGTACTAAGACTTTGATGAAAATTCAAATACAGTTTAGTTATGAATTAAAAGCCTAGTTCAAATAAATGATTAAATACTTCAGTTTTCCTATTAAATATTTCAGTTACATACATATGTTTACTGGGTTATAGAAAATAAAATACAAAATAAGAAGGTCACACTGAGAGTAATTATAAAGTCACTTATTTATTAATTTCTCATCTATAATAATAGTATGATTAGTAACAAAATCATTTCAAACACAGGGCTAAATTGACTGCTTTTAATTATTAACATTTCATATGACATTCAAAATTTTTATAATTAAAGAAAACTGACACCTATTCCAAACTGCAAACCTTCCTTTGCTTTATCTCCAGGTTCACTAGCTAATGGTATACAATAGTTAAGTTCAAAACGAGCTACACCAGCAAGAGAGAAAACTAATCCTATGCCACATGACCATCTAAGACGAGATAATAGTACCATAGCATTATGATGATAATCATCAGTAAATGCAAAATTACCAATATTACCAGTATTTAGAAAAATATGAGTTCTACATACTTTATCCAAAACTTGTCTTAAAGGTCTAAAAGGCAAAGGAGCATAAGCATGAAGACCACCAGCCCAGTAAGCTTCAGCACCAAGAAAGCAATCTTGGGCATGTGGTCCAATGCTATTCATGGCAAAACCTCTAAGAGTTAAAGGACCACCCAAGAAAAATCTGTCATTTATTTTGATAGACTTATCTATACCAAATGTATGTACTAGCCCTCCCATTAAAGTAGCTTGAAGTACTAAATCCCCAAAGATGCATTTGTTGATCTGATATGTGATTTCATGTTTAAGAAAGTTTGTATTCCCTCCAAGTCCAGCATATTCTTGATATAATCGAAAATAACTACCTCGGAAAGGAAGACATGGGTCATCTCTTTGATCCATACATAAAATATGTTTAACAGATGATTTGACACTGTGGCCAGCTTCTTCTCTAATTTCAAAGGGTGTGGTAGGTGATAGGCAGCGCAGGTTCCTCCAAACACCCTCCCAGCGAATTGTGTGTTGCACTTGAGGTGATGATTCAAATAAAAACTCAACACCAAGGCCTTTAATTTTCTCTTGAATTCCGCTATAGAGATATTCAGTCGTGTTACCAAATACAAACTGATTAAGTCTGGGTTTAGCCCAATGTAAAAAAGGTTTTGTAGATGCTACATTAAAACCAGTTGTTTTCCTACCATATTGATAATCTGCAGATAACGCCTCACCTCTTCCAAACATATTAGGAAGTAAAAATCTAAACAGCAAACTCCCATCATTATTTCCAGCCATCAAACTGATGTTGCCATCCATTCTAGATTTCTCTTTCACATTGAATGTGACTTCTAATCCATCTGGTGTAGCATCAGGTCCTCTGCTAGTATCAAGTACTATGTCAATGCTTTTGAAGGCTTGAAGAGTTTCAAGTTGTTGCCTTACACTATGTGCTTTCAAAACAACTTCTTGAACAGTCTGTGCTTCTAATAAATCTCCAACAACATGCAGCAAAACATCATCTCTTGTTCTTTTGATACCATCAAAATGAACTTTGTCAACTCGAGCAGCAATTTCCTCTAATGGTCGCCACTCATCTTGAGTCACATTTCTCATCTCAGGAGATTTTGCATAAACTGCCCCCATTTTGAATTAAACCTAAAATGAGAAATTTTTCTAAATTAATTAATGAAAAGGAAACTTCACTGAAATGTATGAAACATTAATCCAAAGACAATAATTGAAAGTCTGGCAATTTTAAGCTTTGATGCAGCTAAAATAACATTCTGTTAAGAACATATATTTTTTAAAGATACAAGTAAATACATTTTTTTATAGAGATTTCAGATGTTTAAAAATGAGCTAAAAATGAACAGTAAAAATATTCTAAAAACATAACCAAACGTATTCTAGCAACTTTTGAGTAGATTTGAGTTAAAGAAAAATTTAGATTCTTTTGTGATATATCACGGAAAAACAAATTTTTAGGAGAGGAAGTCTTGAGTAATATTTTCCACCTTCTGAAGCTCAATACTTTCCAAGAGAGAGAGAACAAAAAAAAAAAAAGGTACAGAAATAATAAAAAATATGATCAAACTTTTTTAATTGTAAAATATTTTAATTTATTTACCATAAAAGGATTAAAATTAACATGTTATGCTGAATATATATAAATTTACAGTTTGGAAATTCCAAGATAGACTTTCTAAAACTGTTTTAAAATATACTAACAGTAGCTAAAAAATTCAACAAATATCAAGACACTTAACTGAATTTACAAGGACTTAGTGTTTTAAGGTTGCAGAGCAAAATAAGAGTTTTAAAACTTTTAACTAAGGTTGCAGAGCAAAATAAGAGTTTTAAAACTTTTCAAGCACTATCTCCTACAATAAAATCTATCCTATACACTCATACAGTATGCTCATTAAGATTATGATAAATGTAAATGAAAATGAGTTTATGTTTTAAAACATATATTAAAGTTTTTCTTACAATAAAATATTTTCTTCGTAATATGAAGAGAAGCATTCAAAGAAATTCAAATTAAACTTTAATATATCACAAATTTAAAGCAAAATGAAGGTATAATAACTAATTTACCATATATAATAAAAAGGGCTAGATAAAAGGTTTCTCATAAATATCAACATTTATGTAGACAGTGCATTGTATTTCATAGAGATAACAGCTAATGATGGTAGATATAATACAAATCGTAAGCCAAGTCAGTGGTTTATATAATGGATTCATTTTCTGCTAAACATAAATTTCTTTTCAAATATTTTAGGTTTCTTCAGTCAGTCTGATGCTAATCCCAAAAATTTCACAGTGTTGATTACTTTTTTAGAACCAATAAGAAATTCAATAAATAAAATTTCTTTTTCTGACGTACCATAACTGATTAGTAAATTATGATGACAAATAGCAACTTTTATAATTTTTTTCTAGTAGCTATGAGTTCAATCGTGGATTTTTTTAACAAAATAAATGAATAAATAAATTTTAAAAAAATTCATTTGAAATCAAGCACAAATTGTTAAAAACTTAAATTTTGAATAAAGTGATTAGAATATTAATGAGAAAATTAATAAGTTGCTAATTCATATATGTAATAATTTCCTAAAAATGTTTTGTACTTATGAAATTATTTAAATCGCATGTGAAAGAAATAGAAGATTGATTCCTTCACAAAAAAACTTTAAACAATAAAGAAATAAAACTAAAAATATTTTTCAAAAGAACCTTTACTTTAATTAGAAGAAGACAATATGAAAACTAAACAAACTGAAAACTTTTTTTTTTGAACATGTAATAATTTGATTAAACGCTTAAGGTAGCATGTATGAAGTTAAAAATTCAATTATCTAAAACAATGCTATGATTTACTTTTGCATGACTCTGGTTTCTAGTTCTGGGCACTTTATTATGCAGAAAACTAATTAAAAAATTATTATTTTATTTGATTCATAGCCCATAATGGGAGCATCAGTTAGAATGTCCATATTTTGGCTATTGCTTAGTAAAACACAGCACATTTAACATCTAACAAAACTTTTAAATGATTTTTATAACGGCTTTTTTTTCAGATTTCCTTATGTTTTATTAATAATTGCTTATTACTATCTATATGAGTTAGAACCATGTTGTTTTTCAGTTATTACTTCATAACATATGCCTTTTTTTTTTACTCCCTAACAATTTTAAGAAAAGTTTGGACTTTCATTTTTTCATCTGGTACTTACGAAAGTTTACAGCCCCCACGATATAATTGCCAATGATAGTTGAAAACCGTCGCCAAATCGTTATTATTGCAAACGGCTTGAAATTCTGAAATGTTAAGGTTTCCTTAAGTCATGTGTTATTTATCTAGAATTCTGAATTGCTTATCTATATCTATAAAACAGTTCCATAACTGACAGACTGACTGACTGGCATATAACGCACAGACGAAACCGCTGGACCTAAAGGGCTGAAATTTTACATAGCGATTCTTCTTATAGTGTAGGGGTACACTAAGAAAGATTTATGAAAAATTCTTCTTAGATTTTTTTAAAAATTAAATTTTCAAGCTGTTTTTGTAACTATGTTTACAGTTTTCATTTAAAATAATAATCTGGGGGTTATAAAATTTATATCACGAGAAAGAGCATAAAAATTCCTTTAAAATGAAATCTTTTTCGAATCCTTATCTCCATTTTCTGATTTTTGGTGAATTTTTAAAGATTAATTTTTAGAATTTAATTTATTAAATGCAAATCGAGCGATTTCTTTTTCTGGTACTTTAAATTAATTTATCGTCACATACATAACAACGAAATAAACAAAATTATATTTTTTTCCTCTTCTTGCTAATGCGGCAGACGATTAGCCACCCCGAACTTAAATTTTTCTGCCTTGACAATAAATTTATTACCAAAGCACCAAGGGGTCCGTAAACTTCTGTACGTACCTTTCATCCATATTTAATATTGAAACACATTGTTTTAGAGATCACAGATTGAGATTTGAATTGATTTCATATTTATTTTATTTTTGAATTTAATTTTGAAATCAACACTGGATTTTATATTTTTAAATCTTTCATTTTTTTGAAAAATTAAAATAAAAAAGGCAACAAATTTATTGACCTAGAATGGATTACGGATGATAAAAATCTCCATAATCTGAATTTTAATGATACTTCATAATTTATCTTCCAGCCGGATAATATTTAATAATATGTTATAAACTAACCGTGACATTTTTGCTTGATGTCGGAATAAAGACGCCAAGCATTTGGCGTGCGTGGCGGATGTCGCCAAAAACGTGCCTGAACGAAACGGAAACTACGTTGGGGGTCTCGGTATCAAGATCTAAATTTCATTACATTCATTAAAAGTTACAGTTCGGCAAATTTCACACTAAAATGAAAAATGCAAGCAGCTATAATACAATTAAATAGCACTAAAAAATTAATCACTAAGTATGCAAAATTCGTGTGATTATTCTGGATTTAATTCAGATAAATAAGTACAGAATTTTTTTTTCGCGGGAAGCCAAAATTTCGTTTTTTATTTACACATTCTAATAATATAAAGATAACCCAAACCACAAACTTGGGAGGGGTACTTAGGACACCCTCTCCTTCATCTCAGATCCAATTTACTTGTAATATTTCTATGGCTTTTAAATACTCTGGCAGCATGATGGGACCGAGTTCTCGCTCAAATACACATGCTTGTATTTCTATTGAACATTTAAACACAAACAAACCTCTCAAGTTATACGATATGCCGCTCATAAAATACATTGAAAATACATCATATTAAATAAAATCACTACTTCTTTGATATTTAAATGTAATACAAAAAACTCATTATTACTCTTAAACTCTTAACTATTACTAAAAATGCAGAAAAACGACTAATGTAAACAAAGATATTTCTCAAAAAGCGCATTCTGCATAACATTTATTTTCATTCTTCAAGGTTTATACATTTGTTTTATTTACATTATTACTTCATTTAATGTCATCTGGGAGGGAAATATTATAATTTTAATACTTTCATTACTCACTTGTTTTGGTCGGTCAACAGGACATTGAAGAATCAAATCTAGAGTGAATGATTCTTAGGCCAATTCACTCCATGGGGATAAAGAAAGTTGAAACTCTGTCTAAAAACCCTGGACAAGTCTTCGAATTTTTTTTTAGCATAATTATTTTATTTCGACTACAGTTTATTCCATACGATTAAATGAGTCACGAGTACCAAGTTGTCGTTGGAGTATTCCACTGAAGGATAAAATTCATACGCGATGGATTAGTTTGCTTATTATCAAATAAAGCTGGCATCACAATATTATTTAAGCCCATTTTGAAATTATTGAGTAACTTGTTGAAGTATGTTGTCCTCTTTATAATAGATTGTTTCTACAGCTCTTATTTATTGCTAAGTATGTAGTATATTATTCAGCTATATTTATTAGTTGACATACCACTCCATAGAACTCTAACTGTATTAACATTTTAAGTTATTGAAAAATTGCACGTATTGTGCTTAAATCTAAATTCATCCTCAATACGTTAGTTTTAAAAGTGAACGCTAATATATTTTTCATAATTTATAGCAACTGGACGTTATGATCCGTGTGGCCCGTTCTCTCCTAAGTAGCCCTGATTTAAGCGCTGCTACCGTGTTTCCACTTAGGAAAAAAAAAATAAAATTCAACACAGTACTAGTCTAGTAACAAATCAAAAGAGGAGGTGGAGTTGATTAATAAATACCTCATAAGTATACTTCTTTAACTATTAGAGAATTAATAGGGATTTATATAATCTCAAAACATTATCACAGATGTACTTTTTTGTTTGTTTGCTTTCATTGATATACGAATAAATAAAATAAATCTTTTAAGATTTTTCAATGTTCAATTTTATTTAGAGAAAAAGAAAATAACCCTTGAAAAGTCATAGTACCTTCTTCGGTACTTTTCCTTTAGCTGATCGCAAGTGATAAATCGCCAAATGTGGTTAACATGTCGCGTTTTTCCGGTTTTTTGTTTAATAACTGTAATTCTCGTGATTAACGTGACTGAATGAACAAAATACAGACTAAACAGGAATTTTACTCATTATCGAGAAAATAATTAGCTAGGATGCGAAAAATATTTAATGTCTTTCAAAATTTCTTCAAACGGATCCACTTTTTTTTGTCGCCTCAGAAATTCAGCTAGGTACGATTGTAAACGGGGGCGTACCGTTCATCTATGTTTCTTATTTCGCCATTTGACGCTTCCCCACAATCTCTCAATCTTTTGGGTGGGTGCACCGGTTTCCAGATCCACAAAATTGAATTTATGATTGACTTTAAAGTGTTGGAATCCATCTGCTTCTAATTTTCTGGTTTAGTACTCAGTCCGAGAATCCGAATAAATGATGGATCCTTCATTTATGTTGTTCGTAATTGCTTCCATTATTACCGACATTGAACGGTTAGGTACAGTGGCGTAGCTACGTATTCAGCGCCCTGGAGCAAGTAAAATCTGTGCTCCCACTTGTTTCTCGGAAGAGTCCTGGCGGAATTTGTTTTCTATCTAATCTTATTTCAATTTAAAACCTTAATTAATAACAATTTATTTGAAATTCAAGACATTTCAATAATAAGAAATTCAATTGAATAAATATAAATATAATAATAAAACGAATTATAATTCTTTAAGTATGGAGTGCCCACTAATATTAACTACATATTTTATAAACTGCATTGACAAAATGTAGTTATGCATGTTCAGTTTCCATATAAAAAAAAGTTTTTACCAGACTAGTCGCAGTCTACGATCGGTCCGGCTGAAAGTATAAAAGTAAAATTTAGACAGACTCACAAGATTATTGATAAGTTAAATATATATATATATATATACAGATGGTGGACAAAATAATACGAACACCTGTGAAATAATGGAAAATCTTTATTAATAGGGGGTTGGACCACCCTTTGACTGAAGTACAGATTTAATGCGACGTGGGATAGATGCATAAAGCTCATGGACAATATTTAAAGGAATATTAAGCCATTCCTCCTGCAGAGCGGTCTCTAATTCAGAAAGTCCGGATGGAGGTGGAAATCGGGAACGAAGTTTGGACTCCAAATATTGCCATAAATGTTCAATAATATTCAAGTCCGGAGACTGAGGGGGAACGAGATGTTCAACTGCATCGTCATGCTCTTCGAACCATTCTTGAACACACCTAGCAGTGTGGATAGGGGCGTTGTCGTCTTGAAAAAGCGGTCGTTCTTCAGGGAATACAGTCTGGACAAAAGGGTGGGCATGATCCCCTAGAACGCTTAGATAGTGATTGGATTTGATCCTCCCATGCAGAATAACAAGTGGGCCAATACCGCGCCATGATATCGCACCCCATACCATAATGGAGCCACCCCCATGCTTCACAGTCGGCAAGAGGCATTCAGGATGAAACGCTTCTTTGGGCGTTCTCCAGACATAAACGCGTCCGGTCGTCTGAAATAGGGTGAATGACGATTCATCTGACCATATTACCTGTTGCCACTGCTGTGGGGATCAGACTTTGTGATCTCTGCACCATTGGCGTCGCTTGAAAGCATCAGTTGCTGTCACCAAGGGTTTACGAATTGCCACTCTGCCATAAATGTTCGCAGCATGAAGTTCCCTTTTGACAGTTTTTGTGGAAACGGGGTCCTGGAGATGACTGTTCATTTCGGATGTTATCTCGGATAACGATTGCTTGTGCTGTCGGGCTACTATGAGCTTCAAGACCCGTCTATCCCTATCCGCAAGATTGGACTTTCGGCCACTGTTGTGCTTTGAAGACGTCGTCTTACCCTCTTTCGTATACGCTGTCATAACGGCTGATACCGTACTCCTTGCAAACCCCAAAAGGTTTGCTGTTCCGTAAACGATGCTCCACTTAAACGCGCTCCAACTATCATTCCTCTTTGGAACTCTTACAGGTCTGACATTTCAACTTATCACATACAGTACGATAGAAGTATGCAACGTAGGTGACTGCTGTTGAGAGACTGATACCTTCCTCTTCACGCTCACTAGGTGGCAGACTTCTGTTGCAGGTGGCGCGGCTGTACTGCAGGTGTGAAATACGTCATACTTTTTCACAGGTGTTCGTATTATTTTGTACTCCATCTGTATATATATATATATATATATATATATATATATATATATATATATATATATATATATATATATATATATATATATTTGAACTTTAGAGGGGTTTTTTTTGTTCCAACGGGAATACAAAACTCTTGAGAGTCATTTAAATGAGCATTTACACTAAATGAACATTGCGCTATAAAATGCTAATAAAAAATTAAATTTAAAAATAAAACCCATCATTTTTCTGTTTCTCAGTTTTATGTTACAGAAAAAGTTTAAAAATATTTTTTGGGTAAGATATTTGGATCAGATAGGAATGGGACGTTTTCACTCGACATTATCTGTTTTTACGTGTGTTTTCTGACTCTTCCGTTTAAACGCAGAATAGTGAAACCGGAAGTACTTTAATCTGTCATAAGCAATACTAGTTTTAATATTTGAAAGTTGATTTCTTTCCTAAATAACTTGTTAATTCTGCTTACATTTATCATTCAGTAGATGTAATTGAAATGGATTCAACTGTGCAAACTGCTCCGAAGTACGGGGAGTTTTTCCAACAAAAATGTTGAATGCATGTATACTCCAGGTATTTTGACAAATGAAATAGCAGTGCTGAAATGCGTTTTCCAACGAAATATTTCTTCTCTTCTTCACTTTTATTAACGAGAAATTAGTTTTAAAAGGACTAATTTCAGATAACCTGAAAAAATAACCCTTGAAAAGTCATAGTACCTTCTTCGGTACTTTTCCTTTAGCTTGGCGCAAGTGATAAATCGCCAAATGTGGCTAACATGTCGCAAATTTTGGGGCCATATTGCAAATATTTTGAATTCTCATTTCGATTTCAGTCGGATGAGTTATTTGCCCAGGCAAACGTAGAATCGCCCTAATATAATGGACAGAGTGATCTTATGTTATCCCTCACACTTGTAGAATCGGATATAAAAAAGTTTACATTTGGCGCTCGTGGGATTCACCGGATACATGTAACTTCTTTGCAGTAAAACACCACTTATAATACGTATAGTAAGTGCCTATAGTAGTGCTTTTAAACATTCTTAACAATTATCATGCATTTTTATAGGTTTATTAGAGGTATATAAAGTGTTAAATTTATAATGAAAATTTTCTGAAATCAAAATTATGATAAGTCAAGTACATTTCTAATATATTTAGGTGCTTATAGTTTTATTTACTTAAAAATATTTCATTTATTTTTTGTATATTTTATAGAAAATCTGAAAAATCGAAATTTTTTTATACAAAAGTTTTCACAATTTTTTAGAGAAGTTCGCTCCAACTGCTTTACGGTAGCTACGCTCCTGATTAGGTACCTGTACTTCAAAGCATTCATTTGTTCGTCTACAGCAGGGGTGTCAAACTCAAAGGATACCTTGGGCCAAACAAACAAGGTTTAACTATCGGTGGGCCGCAAAAAAAAAAAAAAAAATCGATATTAATAGAAACGTAGGTTTATTTACCTAATTACAGTATATTCAACATAAATATATGCATTTTGTTTAATAATAGCAAAAAAGGTATCATTAAAAAACATTTAGCGAATTCTTCCTATCTTATTATAATTCTGCTTCGGTTATTTTATTATATATTATTGTGTGCTAATATATTGGCCGGGCCGCAAAAATGTTCGTCGCGATCCGCGAGTTTGACACCCCTGGTCTACAGATACCGCCAAATATCCACTGTTGCGGTAGAACACGCCAAGCTAGGTTTTTTCGTTTAGTGAACAAGCTTTCGTCCCCCTCAACGATCATAGTTGGACCACCTATATTTTTATGCTCGCGTTTCTCTAATGAGGGAGTGCGCACTTCTCTCATGTAGTTTAGTCGTTCCAGTCTACAACTGCGTTTGGCGACATTTCGAGGTATTTTTCACACCATTTCATGGAAGACATTTGTTCGCTCCAGGAATAAATGAACCTGAGAGATCTAAGAAAAGGAAATCGAGATATTTCAAATCATGTTCCGCAACGAGTATCTCTTTTGGAGCGGCATGAATAGACGTGGCATCGTCATTTAAAAAATCATTAAAACAAAGTTTCATTTGATGGTTATTTTCCCAAAACTTATTTAATGGCTTATTTAAAACGAAATGGCTTATTTAACTTATTTAAAATCCCCTTTTCTTGAAAAAAAATTACATCTCCTTCTTCTGATACAGGTAAGACTCAAATTTTCATGATTGAAATTTGAATTTCGTCAATGTTCCTTATGTAATAGCAGGCCCTGATTTTCCATTAGGCCTCATAGGCCCAGGACTAGGGGCCCCGAATGGTGCCCCCCCAAATTTTAATTTTAAAAGGAAAAAAAAAGAAAAATTCCCAATTAAAATTTTTTAAAATTTTAACTTTTTTAATAGCAATTTTTTTTATATATCCTTTCAAATTTGATTGATTGATTGGTTCATCATATGCATAGTTATATGTATAGTTCATCATATGTATGTTATAGTGTATATAAGGGATTAATAAGTTTTTCTGGTTGCATTGTATTGGTGTTTTAATGAAGTTAATATATTGTATTGCTTTTTGTTATTTGATAATGTTTTAGGCTTCTACGCTTCAAATAACCAATTCTTGGTAAAACGGTACTGTACCGTCGAAAGTAGATGAACTGTATTAGACCAATAATCCCACTGTTGCAATTTTACATCGGTTTTTACTCAACCACAATTAAAGGCTGAAGACACGTTGCTCTGCTACAAGTATTTGCCTCGCGCAGCTGGCACACTCTCTGCCTCGCCTTTAAAGCCGTCTGGCGGGAGCAACTTAGCCAAGCAATCTGCATAACTGCAGAAGATCCAACGTGGATCTGGGTCGGAACGAACACAGGTGGATCAGTAATGGCACCTGACGTCATGCAGACTGCTTCAGCCGAGGCCGCCCCCCCCCCCCCCCTCTGACCTTTCAAGACAAAACAGGTACTTTCACAATGATTCATGATTTTTTTTGGCGTCAATTTTGGAAATTTTACGTCCACATCAGTGTTCGGGGGCCCCCATCCCGTGTTGTGCCTGTAGTCAAGAATTTTCTAAATCGGGCCTTGTGTAATAGTGCTACAATGTTTCTTCAAAATTTCGCATATCTATTATCTATTCAGGCGTATTCAGGCGTCGCCAATGGCGATACTTGGTAGGGCAATCGCCAAATGCGCCCCGCTAAAGGAAAAGTACCCAAAAATCTTTGTCCAACAAACTTAGATGATAATGCTTGCGAAGAAAGAAATTTTTAATTATTATTATTCTTTTAACATAAGAGGGGAATGCGATAGGATTTAATTAAAATTTTTTCATTCATTTTCTTTATTGTTTCATTTATAAGATTTGTAAATTACATTTATGACATTTGTAAATTATAACGTTGAAAAAATTGCTGACTGAGTTTCAGTGTCTAATTTAATCCATCATATGAATATAGGGCTGTTTATTTATAATACTTTGAATCATAAATAATTTTTTCTTCTTCTAGTAATGACTTCTTTTGTGGTTTGCCTGAACAAGTGCAAGAGGAGGAATTGATTATAATGAGAGACAGAACTGATGAATTTTCTCAAAAAGTTTTAGTATGCATGTTAAATCTTTATAGTTAAGTGGTGGGATATGTAGGTTACTTTTTCTCTGATGTTAACGTTTCACAGCAGGGGTGCTTAAATTATTGCTCGCAGGGTACTGATGGCTAACAGGATCCTGAATTTTAAACCACGAACTAGCCTAGTTTTCAACATAAAGACGCTTATTAGTGGGTATGATGAGCTGTTATTTCACAGTCGGGGAAGAATGCTGAAACTAGTCAAAGTGACTCTAAAAGAGAACTAAGGAATTAACAGCTTAAAATCTAAAGTGCTTGTCCATAACAGAACTAACAATAATGATTATGACACAAAGTTTCTGTTACTATGTAAATGAATCAAAACACTAGGTTTTGCTTTGAAAAGTTCAGTTTCGTCTGAAGAGACCTTTATAAATCTAAGACGTTTGAATACCTGTGTTGTCTTAGATGTAAAATCGTATCTTGGGATTCTAACCTCTTACTAAATTTTTTTAGGGATAGGCAAGGAATCACACAGCTATGGTAAAATTACCGATTGATAGAAGTTTTTTCAAAAACTGCAATATTTGTATACTTTTTGGAACGGAAATACATACTGTAATCTAAGATTTTATGGATAATCTGAATCAGTGTTTCCCAACCTTTTTCGAGTCGGGACACTCTTCAATGGTTTGCACGCATCTCGCGATCCCCTCCACCTTTACACCCTGTTAATTTTCACAAATAAGGTGCTTTAAGACATTAAGGAAAAAAATAAACTGAATTTTCAATAATTTAATTGGAACCAAATATTTAATTTAACAAAAATGAAGTAAATTAAATAATTTTAATGTGATGGCTGTGCTTGCAACTGCATACTCAGCTTCGAAATTCGCGGTTGAGTATTTGACAGATAAACCTAGCCTCATATCATCTTCGACACTCAGTCAATTTCGTACCTTCGTTTTGATGTGGACAAGAGCTGAAAAACCACTCTGGCATATAAACGTGTGGCAAATGACACCAAAAATACGAAAAACAAGTTTATACTCTTGTGGGTAGGATTGATAACGTAGCACACCAAAACTAAATGAGCGATATTTCTCCAATCAAATCATGCACCAATTAATCATTCCAAAAATTCAACACAAGCAACACTTTTCATCCACAGTTCATCATTAAAGTGAGACAAAAGCTCGTATTTTTCTTGAGCCTCTAATAACTTGATTTCGTCTTTCATCTCATAAAGACAATTCAGAACGTTTCCCTTTGACAGCTGGTGTGCAGATAGGTAAAACAACAGAACTTCATGATCTGCTGTGACAGTGATCGTATAGCGGATTTTTTTTATAGTTTATATGACGACAATAACTACTCATGAACTAACAATACACTGATTTATTAAACGTTCCGACACAAATATATTTACACACAAGCATATTAAAATTCATATATACAGATGACATATATAATTCAATTCATTTGAAATAAAGCAATTCATTAGACCCTCACTAAATTCAACAACTTCCCTTCATTGTATTTAAGTAACTCCCTAACTTCTAAGCTATATCATTCTTAATTTGACGGAAGAGCATTTTTAACGGACAGTTTAGAGAACACAGAGCCTTTGGTTGGTTGTCTCGTCATCGGGTAACGCTTGGTATTCTGGATGGCATGTACCATGACGGCCGGACTTCGGACTTGAGGCGGGCTGGACGAGGAACTCTTTGGCGTTGGCTTACTCTGATACGGCGGGGCTCTGTGTGGTGATCTTTTGTATGGTACCTCCTCCTTTCATTTGCTCCTTTCAGCGGTCATCATAGGCTTGGTGCACTGGGTGGTGCGAGTCATTTCGCTCGTTCGTTCCTTTCAGCGGTCATCATACTCTGCTACTTTTATTGGTCATGTTATGTGCTACTTTCAGCAGTTAAAATAAATATGGGCTTTCCATCTCTAACTCTCCTCGTCTCTCTAACTCGATCTCCATATCAAAATCTGCATCCCAATCTAATCTAATAATCTGATCTCCTGTATCACGTCTTCGCCTCTCTTAAATGTCATTCATCCATTTCTTCAATTCCACCCCTTGGGGACCTTACTGGTAGCTTCTTCTGATTCTTGATCCTCCCTCAGCTCTATCATTGGTTCGAGGGTATCTCTGCGTGTAAAAACTTTAAGGGCAGCAAAAAATTTGAATTTTTTTCATAAATTTCAAATTAGTTGAAAAAAGCATACTATAATGTGTATCATAAAGTTGAAAAGCTAATAAAAAGTTGACAAAATTTATCTGTAAGTAATTTATTACGAAAATAAAATAATTATACAAAAAACTACTATTTCCGCCTGTGTAAAAACTTTAAGGACAGGAAAATAAAAAAAAAATTCAATAATGACTGAACAAATACTGAATATGTTATGCACACACCATTGCTTTTAATGACCGCAAATATTCTATCTTTCCTGGGGATTATTAATTTTTGGCCCAGCTCGGGACTGGTTTTGTACCATTCATCTTCAATCGTAGATATGAGTTCTAAAGCTGGGGAAAAATGCCTTCCATTTTTGTAAAGTCGTCTTTCTAGATTTCCCCACAAGTTCTCAATAGGGTTTAGATCAAAACTTCTTGGTGGCCATTGCAAAATTTCAATATTGTTCTCCTGGAACCACAGTTTTGTCCTACGGCTTGTGTGGATAGGCGCATTATTTTGCTGATAAATCCATTTTTCCCCTGTCAGAAGTGTTTCAATAGGTTAACGATGGCCAGAAAGAGTTTTTAGATATGCCTTTGAATTAATTGACTTTTCCTAAAAGAAGTGCAAGTGACCCCACGCCGTTAAACGAAAAGCAGCCCCATGTCATAATGGATCCGCCACCTAATTGACGGTTTGAGAACATTTCTTTTTCTTTTCTCAAATCTTTCCAATAATACTTCGAACCATCAGGATAATCTAAGTTCCATTTTTTTCTTCATCGGAGAAAATAACCTTCAGCCATATATGTCGTCCCAAGTCATCACTTGTCTTGCAAACTGTAAACGCTGGGTTTTGTGTCTAGTCAGTAAAGAGGGTTTACACAATTTTGCTGTGTATTGGAAATTCCCAGACCGAGTAATTGTAATGAGTTTGCTTTTTTTTGCGCACATTGAACCCAGTTGTTCGTAAAATTTCTTTACATGAGTATTTTCCATTTGATGCTAACTTTAAAACTCTCCTTTCATCTCTGGGTGACAAGGCTTTTGGTCTGCCTCCCGCGGATTTTTTTTCCGCACTCGTCTTTTTACCTTAAAAAATTGTTGATGACAGTTTCAGATCTTCCTATCTTTTTTGCAATAGACCGACAACTCATTCCTGACAATGCAAAAAATTCAATAACACCTTTTTCATATTCAGTCAGTTTACTTACTTTTGGCATTATTATTAAATTTACAAAACTGTTAATAATAAACGTCAGAAAAATCACTATAGACAAGAGAATTTAACGTGCAGATCAATAATAGTTTTACGTAACATTTCTATAAAAAAATATGGGTGTCCTTAAAGTTTTTACACAGGCGAAAATAGCGTTTGTTTGCAAAATTATAATTTTTTCGCAAAAAAGCTCGCAGATACATTTTGTGGACTTTTATATTAGTATTTCAACTTTATGATCCTTAAATTTCCATTTCAATTATCTCATTTTAAATTTATCAAAATTTTTACAATTGTTTGTTGTCCTTAAAGTTTTTACACACACTGCATAAGTTTTACTCTGCCCAATTCTTTCTGAGGGGCGTACTCCATATTTCTGTCTTCATTTTGCTTTCACACGCTACCTAACTCTCACGCTCTTCGTCCCCGACTTCTGAACCTTTGACCTCTGGCACGCATGGCTCACTCTCTCATCCATAAAATCTCACTCCATTCCCGTTAGTGCTAAAATATCTTTGGTTCTCGCTGTGCGGTTAAACCATTTTCTATCTTTGCTTATTGCTTCATTCGCCTTTCTGCATCTTATCAACGACCTTTCTACACTGCTAAAAAAAATTAGGGTAGCAAGCAAAGAAGTTAAGAAAACCGTGCGAGACATCCACGTATTGGCATAAAATGGATAGTACACGCGTATCAATGCGCAATACAGAAAGAAAGACGTAAAAAAATTTGTAATTAAGCTTTAATTCTTTGAAAATATGGAAAAAAACATGAAAAGATGATTTAGGGCAACAATTTGGTTATATGTAAACGATAAAAAAAGCATTGTTTAGAAATGATGCAAGATTTTTAATATGGCGTGTGGTCTCCTCGAACAGCTAAGACTGCTGCACACCTGTTTTCCATGGATGCGATGATGATATCGATAAGACTTTGGGGAATACTGTTCCACTCCTCAAGAAGTGCAATCTTCAAGTCTCGGAGAGTAAAAGGAGGCCTTGGTCTCGCAGCAATGCGTCGTCCGAGCATGTACCAAACATGCTCGATTGGATTCAGGTCAGGAGAACACGCTGGCCATTCCAAACGCTGTATTGTTTTAGCTTCAAGCATGTTCTCTACAAGATGAGCTGTAGGCGGTCTGGCATTATCATGCTGGAAAACAAAGGAATCTCCAATGGCTGCAGCGTAAGGTATGACATGAGGTCTCAGTATCTCGTCTGCATAGCTTCGGGCCGTCAAAGTACCATTCCGAATGATATGCAGGTCCGTACGTCCACCTATGCTGATTCCACCCCATACCATAAATCCAGCTCGTCTGTATTGTGACATTTCACGAACGAATGTGGGGTTATTTCGAGTGCCCCTTTCCCTCCATACCAAAGCACATCGGGTGTCACACTCCAGACTGAATAGGGACTCGTCTGTAAACAGCACTTGGCTCCAATCATGTTGCTCCCAATCTCGATGTTCAGCAGCCCATCTTCTTCGGGCCGCACGGTGGCGTGAGGTCAACGGAATGCAGACCATTGGCCTACGTGCATAGAGACCTACCTGATGAAGCCTATTACGTACTATTTGGCTGGACACCCTTCGTCCTGTTGCCAAGAGCAACTGTATTTGCAGCTGAGTAGCATTGTCTGTTCTGTTTCGACGAGCTGTTAACAGTATATACCGGTCATCAGTTGCTGTAGTGGCACGTGGCCTACCTTGCCCTGGTCGACGTCTAACATTCCCTGTTTCTTGGAATCGATTGTACAGCCTTGCAACGACACTTCTGGCGACTCCAACAGCGTCCGCGACACTACGTTGTGTTTGCCCGGATTCAAGTCTGCCTATAATACGCCATGCCATGGATTCCGGTAAATCACGTTGTTGAGACATTTTCAAGTCACCTTTTCTCAAAAAGAATAACTGAGCAATCGAATTTCACCGTTAAGGCAGTGAAACAGACGTTTCTGCAACCTCCCGATTTCCGCCCTTGTGTTCTTTTTCTGGTTTTTGACGTCATGAACTTTGATTTGCATATGAAGTTTTCTTCTTCTGTTTCCTGCTAGGCTTTAAATTATGGATGATTTATTTTATGTTACTTATCGGTGTAAGTATTTGCTTAATTTCGTTAAAACCATGTGCTCCCCTAATTGTTTTGAGCAGTGTATTATTCTATTTACGATGTATTCTTTTCTTACAAAATGGGTTTTTATCTCCATGGCCCCTTCTTCCAACATAAAATGTCAACATCCTGTGACATCTGCATTCGTGTCTTTGCAAAATTACATTTTTCAGAAGGGTTGGTAAAGTTTTACTGGTAAGCGCATATCTGTGAATGACACAGTGCGTATTTCACACCCTTTGCTTCAGGAGCAAGTTCTTTTACTTTTCTGAAAGCTTGACTTTGACCCCAGCATAGGAGCTTTATCAGCACAAACGCCACAGATATTTTCCCACTGTGCTCCTCCGGATTTTTTTTTTTAAACCTTTATTTTCACCAAAACATCTTCCCTTGCTGTTGTAGTTTCGAGTGGGCTACAAAACAAGAACTCTTCCTTGATGTCCTCTGAATGAACATATCTTACAAAAACAAGCAACTGAGAACAAAAACTTACGTACGTTGATTCATCAACATGGAAAGAAAAATAGTGAGAAACTTTAATTTCGTTCAACACTTTCTCTTTCACATCTTCGGACATATCGGAAATGAGTCTCTAAATGATGTTGTTGGAAAGAGATATTTGTCTCATCTTTGTCTCACTTGATTCCCCAAGAACTAACTTTACAGTCTTTAGCAAACAGGGTGTTTCTGCGGTGTGTTGTTGAGTGTTTGGGTGTTGATGAGTGTTTCTCCAATCGTGTGAAGAATTTTGTTTGTTTGGCAATATTCAGTGTGACTTCATACGATGCTTGAATTAGGGATGCCCTTTGTTGAGGAAAACTTACCGTAAGATCAAATCTCTGACGTTTGAGATCGGCTTGAAAGAATTCCAAATCGTTTTTGATAGGTTCAGAATGCTTTGTCACTAAGTGACTTTTCAATTTTGAAGGTTTCATAGATTCTGCATTGAGGACAACGTTGCACAAAACACACAGTGGCTTCTCAATGCCATAGCTGACTATGGTGGTAAACCCAAATTTCAAATACTCATCTGAATATTTGCACCTTTTCTACATAAAAATTATGAAAAGTAGAAATACATTTCTACTTGATAAATAAATTTAGAATTCCAAATAACAGTAAATTTGTCAGAATATATATAATGCGGCAATATATATATGATTTTTGCGGCAATTGCCATGCAAGTATAAACTGGAAACATCATTTGTTAAGAAATGGAGAACACTAATAAAACTTCCTCTGTCAAAGATGTGTAAAATCAAGAACAGAATATAACCCCAAGAAAAAAAAATTACCTTTCGTATTCATTCAGAATTTTTTTTTTTTTTTACCTATGGCTAACTTTTTTACCTATGCTACTTTTCATTCAGAATTATATAACAGTAATAATTACAAGATAAAAAGAACTTTTTATATATCATGTTTTTTAATTTTCTGTTGAATCATATAAACTTGACAATTCTATGTAATAATAAATACTTTTTAAAATATTTTTTGATGAATTATCCCATCAACTTGAAAGAAAATGAAGTTAATTGGAAGTCAACTTGCGTTTAACTTTTCGTTCTCGTCCCTGCCGATAGAGGGCTGCACCAGTCTACAAAACAAAATTAACTGAAAATGCATTATGGCTTTATTTTTTTTAAATTGAATTTATGCTTTTTATATAATCTCCGTTAAAGTCGATACATTAAGGGCCTGTTCACATAGGAGTCCGTTGCGTAGCGTTAAGGAAAAGATGACGTTGAGACGAAAATAAACCAATCATAGGCGTTAAAAATTTCATTGCTAATCGTTTGGAGGCCTATGATTGGTTTATTTTCGTGTCGACGTCATCTTTTCCTTAGCGCAACGCAACGGACTCCTATGTGAACAGGCCCTTAGTCAGAAGATTTTCAAGCTTTTTCGTGCTCACCATAAAGTTAAACTTGTCCAACTCTGCAAAATAAGCGCTTGTTTCAATAATCACTTCGGAATCTGATGCAAATTTTCCCCCCCTAAGATTTTTTTTTCATAATTGGCTACAAGTTGTAGTCTGAGGGAGTCAAATCTAAGAATACGGAGGGTGAGGAACAATTTCGTAGCAGATTCAAACAATTTTGACGCTG
This sequence comes from Dolomedes plantarius, assembly GCA_907164885.2. Lineage (NCBI taxonomy): Eukaryota > Metazoa > Arthropoda > Arachnida > Araneae > Dolomedidae > Dolomedes > Dolomedes plantarius. The sequence goes on along the minus strand of OU015493.1, from coordinate 20,637,678 downwards.
AAATCGCAGATGAATGAGCCCGGATTCATTGACTTTAAACACACTAATTTCTCGAGATTGTATTTGGTTTTAAATTACCTAAACATGAGGCATAATCTCATGAAAAAGTAATGTTTCTTCAACACACTGCACTCGTTATTCTCCGTTATGTGAGCAAAAACAAGAGTTGATCGACCAAAATGGCTGTCAATCAGAGATTAAGTGTCGAATCTGTTTACTATTTGACATGAGTTCTTTTGAAACGTGCTAAATGTGAGAACGCCGACAATTTCAATGCAGTGGTGCCACCTCTCGGAATTTGCCGAAACTTATCAAATGGACGTCTTATACATTGAACGAAAATTCATAGTAAAGATTACTAAATGCCAGATTTAATATATTTCGATATTTAATATTTTCGTTTATATTTACAGGAAAGAGTCACTCAAACTAGACTTTCCAAGGCTACTGTACCTTTACCAGATTTCAAAGAAAGTGAGACTTCCGTATTCATCAAAAGTTTTTTGAACAAAGTATGAATACTATTGATGCAAGTAACTAAGTGGTTTAAAGAACGAAAAACATCTCTCATAATTTTGCAACATTTTGTGGGCCAGTTTATCCCTCATTGAGACTTTCAAGGGCAAATTTGCCGATGAAACAGGTCAGATTTGCTCTTGAAGTTCGTCACAGTGAAACCTAACTTGCTGTAAAATTATGAGATTGAGTTTCGATTCAGTTCTATGTTGCTTTCTGTAATGTTTGATCAAGTGAAAACGATCGAAGGTACGGAAAAGAAAGGGGTCGTGTAATGTAAAGGGACGCAGTACTATAAAAAAAAAAGAATGAAAGAAAGACTTAGGTAATCCTAGTAGAAATGCGTGCCCACAAATGACCGAACACTGTTTACGGCAACTATAGGCAGCTCATCAGTAACAACTGCGAGTGGTGTCGGTTAGTACAACAGCAACAAAAAGGATGTAAGTAAAGAAAAATAGAGAGCAGTAATACCTTTTTTTAAGGCTGAAGGAGTTATAATGTTGGAAATCCATAGACGTACGAGAAAAGTGTACGAGGACAATTGTATTTTCCAGTCTCGCATACAGAATTAGGGCCTGTTCACATAGGAGTCCGTTGCGTTGCGTTAAGGAAAAGATGACGTCGAGACGAAAATAAACCAATCATAGACGTTAAAAATTTCATTGCTAATCGTTTGGAGGCCTATGATTGGTTTATTTTCGTCTCAACGTCATCTTTTCCTTAACGCAACGCAACGGACTCCTATGTGAACAGGCCCTAAGGCTCGACGACAAGGTTGACAGTTTCATTCGCGGAAACGGGAGAATAAGGGCCTGTTCACACAGGAGTCCGTTGCGTTGCGTCAAGGAAAAGATGACGTTGAGACGAAAATAAACCAATCATAGGTGTTAAAAATTTCATTGCTAATCGTTTGGAGGCCTATGATTGGTTTATTTTCGTCTCAACGTTATCTTTTCCTTAACGCAACGCAACGGACTCCTATGTGAACAGGCCCTAAGGCTCGACGACAAGGTTGACAGTTTCATTCGCGGAAACGGGAGAATAAGGGCCTGTTCATACAGGAGTCCGTTGCGTTGCGTCAAGGAAAAGATGACGTTGAGACGAAAATAAACCAATCATAGGTGTTAAAAATTTCATTGCTAATCGTTTGGAGGCATATGATTGGTTTAATTTCGTCTCAACGTCATCTTTTCCTTAACGCAACGCAACGGACTCCTATGTGAACAGGCCCTAACACTGCGTTTTCATACCGGAAGAAATTAGAATCAGTTACATCCCATTGTAAGATAGTCGAATTGATTCGAGCAAAAATGAAAACAAAAATAATTTTTTTACGCAGCAAAACACGGCCGCCCGGAGAGCAAATGTGAAAGCTGCCAGTGGAAGCATATATATTAACCACGATGGACGATGAAGTGAAAGACACTATTCAGGGTTGGTTCCAGTAGCAACGAAGGAATTCTTTCAGAAGGGAATTTAACGACTAGAGTCGCAGTTTGAGAAAGGGTTTCAGTAGTTCTGGCCTTTACATCAAATATAACCATGATTTTATTACACTAAGACCACTGGGCTCGTTTTCATTTGATCAATTCATATATGTTAAGACCGTTGAGAATAAAATCATAACATAAATTTTGGTTTCTAGACTTGAATTGTGACAAATTTAAAAAATAGTTTTTCATTTTATGTAGGAGAGCAGTGGTTCAAATGCTCTTTCTTCATATTTTCGATTGTGAATGAATTTGTCAGGGCCTATTGTGACTGAATTTTAGTGCAATAACTAGTTGATGTTTTGGATTAGAGAATCGTGTTATGTTAACTGTTTTCTCATAAAAAATGTAATGTTTTATCCAGGATCTCCGATTGAAGTTAAAATAAACAGTCCGAATACATAATTGTTTGCAAGATATGCAACATATAATAAGGATAAGAACTTCAGACGTAGCGAGGGATTATCCCAGGGCTGCAAGCCTTTGAGGTAATAGGACAGATTTCATCTTGGTGCAATTTATTTCCAAGTTGCAATCTTACTTACAGCGAAGTTCTCAACACATGAAAAACGTAATTTGACTGTCATATTTTTTTCTCTTTAAAGTCCGAATAAAATTCGAAACGATCTATGCAAATCACTTCAAATGATTCCAATCTTGATATTGTAATATCGTTCAGCATTAAGCTCCGCGAAAGGGTCACTTTATGAGGTTTGCTTTAGTGCCTTGGTTTTCCTTGTACATCATTGCCGCATGAATCTTCTGCGTGCGAATTCAAAAGGAATCGAAACTACTTCTGGAGGATATCAAGCCTGGTACATAAAAAAAAATGATACAGATATGGTGGTTATTACGATGTGATCTGATACCATAGGATCTGATCTCCTTCAGAAAGTTTAAAGTGGTAATAATTAAAGCAGGGCAAGTCACTCACTGTCAAGTTCTTCAAAGTGATACGAGTTGCTTATGCAGAGAAAACTGACAGGTGCGAAATTGGTGTACCACATGCAATCTTTTCAGAGTAACTTGGTGATGCATGTCAGTTGTGTTTTGTACATATGCGGTTTGCATTATGAATCTATTGTTTGTTTCTTGTTGACAAAAGCGAGGAATACTTTCTTCAGGAAAAGGGCAAAGAAGGACTTCAAAATAAGCATGTCTAAAATCTAGCTGCCAGTCTCACCTAGATTTTTGATTTGTGCCAACTGCAAAGAAAGGTACTTTTAAAAATTTATTTGCGTCTTTTAAAATTAACTCAAATATTTTTTCGAATTCAATTTTTTTTTTCTACAGGAACATGGGATCAACCACATAGCTCTATGATGCTACTGCATTATAAGCATACTGAATTAAATCGAGAAGTCCGACTGTCTTTCTGCTCTCTCCGTTACTGTTATGACTCAGACACACGTCAGCGTTCAGACACGGAAAACGAATAATGAAAAGCTCAATTTCCAGTAATATTGCTTATTGGAATTTTTTTTTGCGGGGTTTTGCTTAGCCTGAACAATAATAAAGTGCAATTTTCCAAATTTCCAATTATGCAAACTTTGTTGGGGAAATATTTTAATATTCTAAAGAGTAAAAAAGAGTATATGCAGTCTGTCAGTTTGAACGAGGATATAAAAGTTTTAAACTCAGCTAAAGACATTTTAATTCCAGAAAAGCTTCCTACTCAATGTCTTAACAGCAAACTTCAATGCACCACTGAATTACCCTAAAACATTTTCCACAGTTCATAAGCATGGGATTCTTTTGCTTTTGAATGTTGACGTGCAACAATGTCTTGAATAAGAATCCTGATTACCTGCTGTTGCATTTGACCTTCATGGGTTTAAGCTATTCCGTTTTTATAATAAAGTTCCCAATAGTTTTCATTCCAGTGCAGACTAATAAAGTGAGATTTCAACTAAAAATAGATTAAAAGTAGAGAATTAAGGAATATTATCGCCATCACCTAATATTTAAAATACGTTTTCTGAACTTTTAAGTGTCATTCAAATAATTATTTTAAATTTATGTCGTATGTTCTTTTAGATGATTTAATGTTGTTATTAACTTTTTCTCTGTTTCAAAGGTAGAAGAGATCTATAAGCAGTTTTCTCTTATTGACCTAAAAATTAAGGATGTGACTGATATTCAAAAGGCGTTGTTAGAATTCAGCGAAACCGATGAAAGTAACTCATAGCTCTTATTTGATAACTTGTGTTTTTTGTACTGACACTTTTTCTTTATGTCATTTAATAAATTTCTCCCTCTCTCTGTAGTAGTGATAAGGCTAAAAAATGAATTTATATATATATATATATATACGAGGGTTATTCGGAAACTAAGGTCCGAATCATCGTAGCTAATCGAATGTCGCGCAAACATTGAAACGCGCATGCGTACCAACTCCCGGCATGCCTTGCTCGTCAAACGACGCCATTTGCATTGGTATTGTTGCAGTGTGCTAAGTACAGTGCTACTTCAAAATGTTTAAAACAATCGATCAACCCACCGACTGTGAAATACGGTAAGTGATTCGGTTTTTGACAACAAACAACGTTTCAGCAGCGGAAATTCATAGGCAGATAAGCGACGTGTATGGCCCAAATGCGATGAGTAGCAGCAAAGTGCGTAAGTGGGTGAGAGCTTTCAAGGACGGACGGGAAAATGTTCGTGATGAACCGCGTTCAGGTCGACCATCAGTGATCACAGATGATTTGGTCAATGCCGTGGAAGAAAAGATTCGTGAAGACCGACGATTCACAATTTCAACTTTAGCATTGGAATTTCCGAATGTGGGTAGAACAACTTTGCACAAAATCGTTTCCGAAAAGTTGAAATTTCGCAAATTGTGCGCACGTTGGGTTCCCAGGCTGCTTACTGAGGAACACAAACTGAAAAGAATGGCTTGTGCTCTTGATTTTTTGGACCGATATCATATAGAAGGTGATCAATTTTTAGAGAAGATTGTCACAAGGGACGAGACGTGGGTTTCTCACAGAACCCCAGAGTCTAAACGTCACTCAATGGAATGGCGTCACAAAACATCACCAGTCAGAGTCAAGGCCAAGCAGACAATCTCAACACGCAAGGTCATGGCAGCCGTGTTTTGGGATAGACATGGGGTCTTGTTAGTCGAGTTTATGCAGCAATGGACAACAATAAATGCAGCCGCTTACTGCGCTACCCTAACTAAACTTAGACGTGCAATACAGAATAAGCGACATGGTCTTCTGACGTCTGGAGTTTTGTTGCTGCATGACAATGCCAGACCCCATTCTGCCATTCACACCCAAAATCTGATCAGATCTTTTGGATGGGAACAGATTGACCACCCACCGTACAGTCCAGACTTGGCGCCGAGTGATTTTCACTTATTCCGCTACCTAAAAGAGTTTCTCGGCGGCAAGAGATTCGCCACAGATGACGAGGTGAAACAAGCAGTTCAAGACTGGTTATCCTCACAGGCGGCAGACGTCTACGACTTAAGCATACAGAAGCTTGTAGAACGTTATGACAAATGTTCAAACAAATATGGAAACTATGTGAAATATAGAGGCACGTGTAAGGAATTTAAAAAATAAAGTTTTTTGAAAAAATTTATAATGTTTTCTGTTTTATAAGTAAACGGACCTTAGTTTCCGAATAACCCTCGTATATATATATATATATATATATATATATATATATACATATACACTGAAGTGCCACTGAATTAGGGATACCTACCTAGTAACGAGTTGGGCCTCCTCCGGCCTTGATAACGGCTGCCACACGACGAGGCATAGATTCAACAAGTTTCTGGAAACGTTCCACGGGAATGGCTTGCCAAATATTGGCTAAAGCTGTCCTTAATTCAGTAAGGTTCTTTGGTGCTGTGTGATGGCCTTTCACGCCTTGTTCCAAAACATCCCAAAGATGTTCAATAGGATTTAAGTCTGGGCTTCTAGGTGGCCAATTCATGACAGAGAAGTCAGAGGAATGCTCATCCAACCAGCCAGTAGCCAACCGGGACTTGTGAGAGGTACAGTTGTCTTGCTGGAAAACTCCATTACTGTGCGGATAACAGAACAGCATAAACGGATGGAGGTGATCACCCAGCAACTCTACGTACCGAATTGCATTGAGGGAGGTTGGTACACGCACCAAAGATCCCAAACTGTGCCACGAAAACACACCCCAGACCATGATTGAGCCACCATGCCCTTGTACAGTTCCAGCCAGGCATGCAGGATCCATGGCTTCATGAGCCTAACGCCATATTCTCAGCCTCCCATCGGCGTTAAGTAGTCGGAATCGAGACTCATCACTACATGCTACTCGTTTCCAGTCCTCTACACTCCAGTCTCTGTGCTCTCTTGCCCAGGCAAGACGTGCAGCCCGATGGCGAGTATAGAGCAATGGTACTCTCGTAGGTCGACGGCTCCCGAAATCCATACGGTGAAGCGAGCGTTGCACAGTCCGTTTACTGACTGTACGACTGGCACCGACATTAAACTGGGTGGCAATTTGAGCTAATGTTTGGCTTCGCTGGCTACGTACAATACGCCTGAGCCGTCTCTCACCACTCACTGTCAAGGCTAATTGTCCTTTGCAGTTTGCCCGATCGCTAGCGTTTTTTTCCACCATCCATGTATTCTTGGTATACTCTTGACACTGTCGACCTTGAAAATCCTAGCTGTCTGACGATTTCGGAAATTGAATGGCCCATGCGTCGCGCACCTACGATTTGTTCCTCGATCGAAGGCGTCTAAATCAGGCAGTTTACCCATACTGGCAATTCCAACAACTAATTCAGGACAACCACAGTACGCGCTATATATGTAGTTACCATAGCTCCCTCACTTGCGCATACATGATGCGCAGCGCTACACAATTTGCATAGGCTTTGCTATCCCTAATTCAGTGGCACTTCAGTGTATATATATATATATATATATATATATATATATATATATATATATATACCGGGTGCGTCATAAATTCGTGCAAAGTTCAAAAATTCATAATAAAAGAAGCAATGCTCGGAAAATTTTTCTGTTTGCGCCAATAAGATCAGGGGGACATTGGATTTTTTTCCATGTAAAAAAAAAAAAAAAGTTTCCAAAAGTAACCGAAAGGGGGTGCTCACCATACTGATACGTTTTATGCAAATCATGCAAACTCAAACAGAAAATCAAAGAAATCACAATAACATGAGATTGTGCATTTATTTTAAAGTAACAGATGTTCAACTTTACTACCAGCACAAGGTAATAGGCAAGAGAGGCGCGTCACGAAGCCCATTACAGCGGATTGTAGCATCGATGGCAGCGACTGTCTGTCGAATGACATTTTTCAGTTCCACCAAAGTGGTTGGGGAGCCCCAGTACACATGACATTTTAAGTACCCCCCCCCCCCCCCCAGGGCTCGATTATGAATGCTGGGGGCCCTTGGGCAGATGCTATTTGGGGGCCCCTCTTACGAACATTTATAAAAATAAGAACTATCCATGGGCTATACATACTATTAGAAGTACTAGGTGCATACACTAAGGGGGTTTTGGGGCCCCCTAGCATCAGAGGGCCCTGGGCAAAGTCCCGATTTGCCGATGCGATAAAAAGGCCCTGATCCCCTGAACTAAAAATTTGCCGGTATCAAGTCTGGTGATCGTGAGGGCCACTGAACCTTACAACCGCGACTCATAGAACTCGGTCTTCAGTGAAAGATTCAAACAGGAACGTCTTGATATCACGTGAAATGTGGGGCGGGCCACCAACCTGCATGAGGGTGACAACAGGTAACCCATGTCTTTCCTGCAATGCAGGGTTAACGTGGTCACGCAAAAGCGCCCTCTTTAGGTTACTTTTGGAAACTTTTTTTTTTACATGGAAAAGAAAATCCAATGTCCCACTGATCCTGTTCGCACAAACAGAAAATTTTTCCGAGCATCATTTCTTTTATTACGAATTTTTGAACTTTGCACGAATTTATGACGCACCCGGTATATATATATATATATATATATATATATATATATATATATATATATATATATATCCTTTCTTAAATTTAACTGACGCAACCATCTTAAATTTCTTACTTCTACGCAGTATTAGAAATTTGTAACAATTTAGATTATATGTCATCTGTTCCTTTATGCAAAATGCGATTAAGATGCTATTAATATCTATAAGGTTGGAAAAGAACACTCAGAGTTTGTTAATCCGTAATTGGGAGGACATTTCCTTGTTTCTGAACAAAGTGGGTATACATAGTTTTTTAAGACTGATTTCGAATTTCGAAATACCCTTTTGTAAGGGTGAGAGTGTAATAAATTTGTCGGGTTTTTCGTGGGCTTGAGGGGGAAAACAATTTTAACAAGTTTAAAAAGCACATTTCTTTTAAAGAATTTTGCTTTTTACTCTTGTTTGTTTCTTTTTTACTAAAACAAAGAAAATGTTCGGTATACGTTTCTCGAAATTCTATTTTCTAGGGCTTTTTGTAGTTTACGAAAGAATCAAGATGGCTTTTTACAAGGTATCTGGAAAGATAAACGGTAAGTATTATATATATATATATATATATATATATATATATATATATATATATATATATATATATATATATATATATATATATATATATATCATATTAAAGTGCCTTCATTACAATTCTTACAATTCACCTCAATTCAATTACATAGCTAAGTTCTGTTCATTCTTTTAAAGATTTAGAGAACAGTCTTGATGCCACGAAATTCTACGGATCTGATACCGAACTTCGTATATTCAGTACGCAGGTAGGATTATTTACTTTTACTTTCGTTAAATTACACTAGATTAGGAAAGTATGCGAAAAGATTATTTAGGCTTTCCTAATTAGCATATCAACGTTAAGTTATCGAAAGTTGGGTGACTCATAACTATAAGAGCCACTCATTTGCCAAATCGGTCAAGACCATAAAATAAAAAGTGGAGAAACGGGATAAAATAATAGACATCGTTTTTTAAAATTCCTCTGAAAATAGAAATTCAAATAAACATTGTGGAATGTATTATTGCAGATGTAGCTTTTATCTGACGACATATAAAATCTATAAGATAGAATACCCTTGGAGTCATCGGTATTATTATTGCAATTTTTGAGTGACTAAGGGACTTACCGATTTGGCAAGTGATAAAAAGTAATAACATTCAATTCAGACTTTAAATTATTTTTTGACTACAGAAAAAAAATTGAAATGATTGTTTAATAATTCCCAATTACTTACTTCTGCAGCAGTTATACTGTAACTGATTAATTTATTTTACTCTTTTTTTGTGATGAAACAACACTAAATAACTTACGTTATCATCAAGTACTTGCTTTTGCGTTTGAATCGCATTATTACAGAGAGTTAAAAAATGAGTGTTTCTCAGAATTATGTTTTTTAGCACAAATCTCTACGGTTATCATGATATCTCACATAATAATGTATATAATTTGATAAAATTTTCAGGAAATGTTTTAGATGCTATTGTTAATGAAATGAGGCACAATAATTGGTGTATAATAAATAGTTTTTTTTATTTGGGGCTGTTTTTATAAAGAAAGGAATGACGAATCGGGGAAAATTTTCATATTGGAACATAAAATTGCGTGTATTATTTTTGCATTTTAAAATTTTCTCTTAAGATTGTAGGTCATTTTGAATATAACTGTCATATGTATCATGTGTGAGAAGGAAATTAAAACAGTAGCATTAAGATTTTTATGGAGAGTTATAGGCATTTTAGCTAAATTTCAATAAAAATTACTTGAAACTGACCAATTTATAAAAAAAGTATGCTATTTACAGGTAAGTTTTAGTTCCTTTTTTTAATTTTTAAGTGCTATTTTACCATAAAACACCAAAAAAACCTTTAAACAATTATTGTTAATTAGTAGTTGTTTGGTGTTATTTAAAGTTAATTTTCTTATATTACTCCTTTTGTTTTCTTTTCGTTAATCCTTTTTTACTTGGTTAATTTTCAGTATACGGATTACGATTGAAACTCTTTACTGTCGAAACCCCCATGTGACTTGCTAACTTGCGATTATCTACTTTCTGCAATTTGGTAATTAGGTATTTTACATATTGTGTTTGTGCAACTCTTTGCAATATTTCTGCGATAATTGTACTTTTTTTTTTTGGGGGGGGGGGGCTGTTTTTATATGGAAAGGAATGACGAATCGGGGAATATTTTCATATCGGAATATAAAATTGCATGTATTATTTTTGCATTTTCAAATTTTCTCTTAGATTTTAGGTCATTTTGATAGATAACTGCCATATCTATCATGTGTGAGAAGGAAATTAAAATAGTAGCATTAAGATTTTTATGCACAGTTATAAGCATTTTAGCTAAATTTTAATAAAAATTACTTCAAATTGACCAATTTATAAAAAAAGTATGCTATGTACAGGTCAGTATTTGTTCCTTTTTAAATTTTTTAAGTGTTATTTTACCATAAAAGACCAAAAAATACCTTTAAACATTTTTTTTAAAAATTGACTCCGAACGTACGATATTAATCTGAAATTTAGCTAAGACGCCCATCACTGTGCCCAAAAATCCTAATGCTAATATTTTAATTTCCTTCTCACACATGATACATATGACAGTTATCTTTGCCTGTGGCTTGACCACTTATTATAGTCGCTTCTATAAAGAAGTTCATCAATCTCTTTATACATAATCTTATCCCATTACACAGTGAAGGTATATCCAAATTCCTGAGAAGCATAATAGGTGCACCAATCTTTAATTCCAATATATGAGGCGGTATTCCAGATGGCCACAGAGAGTTAAAAAATGAGTGTTTCTCAGAATTATGTTTTTTAGCACAAATCTCTACGGTTATTATGATATCTCACATAATAATGTATGTAATTTGATAAAATTTTCAGGAAATGTTTTAGATGCTATTGTTAATGAAATGAGGCTCAATAATTGGTGTATAATAAATAGTTTTTTATTTGGGGCTGTTTTTATAAGGAAATGAATGACGAATCTGGGAAAATTTTCATATTGGAACATAAAATTGCGTGTATTATTTTTGCATTTTTTTAAATAACTGTCATATGTATCATGTGTGAGAAGGAAATTAAAATAGTAGTATCATGTGTGAGAAGGAAATTAAAATAGTAGCATTAAGATTTTTATGCAGAGTTATCGGCATTTTAGCTAAATTTCAATAAAAATTACTTTGTAAAGTACCTAATAACGAAATTTCAGAAAGTAAATTATCGCAAGTTAGCAAGTCACATAGGGGCTTCAACGGTAAAGAGTTCAACGGTAATTCGTATACTGAAAATTAACCAAGTAAAAAAGGATTAATGAAAAGAAAACAAAAGGAGTAATATAAGAAAATTAACTTTAAATAACACCAAACAACTTCTAATTACCTTGTAAACAACAGTGTATTTACCTGCGCATGCGCAGTTCTTATAAATGATAGATTCCAACGCCTTGAGATGAAATATTATTTAAAAACTGTATTTATATATAAGCATTTTAAAGCTTCCAAACGTATATTAGAATTATCTCCAGGCTTCAAAACATAAGTACACGAACTTTCAACCAGATTTGTCAAGAAATGTAGAAACGAAAAAAATACCAAATGTAATCATTTCACACAAAAATCAGTAAATCCACCAAAAATCATTATATATCTATTTAGTTTCAATAAAGTATTATTTATTATTAAACAATTTGAATATTTAGTTTTTCAAATAAAAAGACACGGTGACACATTTCATTTCAGTAATTCATTTTTTAGTGAGAATCACGCTGTGAATGATTCACCTTTTGTTTACATCGTCAAAGAGCGATGACGCTTCATTAGAATCCAAATTTCTCTAAAACTATTGAATTAACAGAATAAGTGTACGCAGAAAAAAATTATCAGTTTTCGAAGCTCTTTCCAAATATGTAACATTTATGTACTTTCATGAGAAAAAAAATACACCGATTCCTGTATATTTGTCGGCCATTTTTTTTCGAGGAGTGGTCCACCCGGTCGCGTTACGGTCACGTGATGATCTCGACATCCCCTTGTCTCTTTATTAATATAGAAGAAGATATAAGTGAATCCAAATGATAAATACTCATCACAATATTTTTTAATTTTACGTTTCTTGATGGATTTTAAGGTTGATGCATCTGAGTCGCTTTCATCTATATATTTTGTTTCAGTGTAGATCCAGTGTTTAGCCAACGATCCACCCGAGTCGCCAGTCTATTTATAGCTACGTGTTCCCGCGCCGCGCAATAGTCCCAACAATAGCAAAAATTGCATTGTTTTATTTATTTTCCGTATTTGCAATTGAATAAAAATAATAAAATTTTTACTAATTATTGTTTAGTTATGCTAATAACTAGCTAAGTAACATCAATTACAAAAAGTCTCGATCATGTAGGAATTTTACTAAATGAGTTATTTGAATAAAATCGAAAAGTTGAGGGATGTAAAGTTAATGTCAAAATTGTTTTTAAGAACCTATGGTCTATTGCTATCTTTTTTTAACGGCCGAGCCAAAAGCAAAGATATAAAAATGATAACAAATAATGTCATGGTTTGCTTATTTTAAAGATCAACTTATTTTAAAACATGCGTTTTCCTTTATTGATATTATTGACACTAAACCTAGTCTGATAATTCAAGTTTTAATTCAAGTATTATTCACCAAGGGCATATTTATTTGCAAATAATGCATTGTTTGTGGGGAGGGGAGGGTACATAGCAACAGTAGGTATTTAGAGTATTAAAACTTGTGCAGGGGTGGGGGGTGGGGTGGGGTGGGGGGGGGGAGTGCGCAGTGACGGTCAGGACGTCAGACGCCCCTCACCTCTATAAATGCATTATTTTGCTTGGAACGAGATTCTACTGTGCTGAAATGCATATTAAAAAACTAGCTTCTCAGCAGAGCAGCACGATCAGACAAATAATAAATGCCCCTTGGTACTTCCGTAATGTTGACATCTACAATGAAATCGGCTTCCCCACTCTTAAAAAAACACCTTCAAAATCTAGCCATTAACTTTCACTACAATATCGATAATGATTTACTTAAAGATTTAGCAAATTATGATCATGCTGACCCCTCTAACAGGAAACGGCCTAGAGCCATCCTGTCATTTTCTTAATTGCTTTGTCCTTCGTCCTTATTATAAAAAATAAAAAATAATACTTGGCTTGCCAAGGTAAAAAAACAACAAAAAATTTTATGAAAACAAATAAAAATGTATTTCTATCCTTAAACTTTCTCTTTTAATTTTATTCATCTTTGCATCGTTTGTAGACCCTCTTTTCTACCGCCCTGCAAGATGCTTACTCACTTTTTCTTGTAGTATGAACTCACGGATTAGCAGCGATCCAATCATTTCACTCCTTTCCTATACTCTGTTTCATTGGTTCCCCTCTGCTTATTACCTGAAAGTCTGCAATTGAGGGCGTGGCCCAGGAATTGCAGTTGCGACCCATTTCCTATGGTCCTATGGAACGAGATTCTATCAGAATAGAATGGAAAACGAAAAACATTTTCGAAGTACTGTCACGTCATTGAAAAACTGAGCTTACTAGGATTTTATATGATCAAGTTTGATTCCAGGTGCAAATTGAATATGAGGCTCACGCATATTGTGCGCTTTCTCAGAGACGCTAGGTTGAATGAGGGTTCATCCTATTTTATTACTATGTTTTTATTAACTCGCTCTCTTGTTTGTGTGTGTGTTTGTCCGGTACAAATATTGCAATCGATTTTTAACTAACTCTCCCGACTAGCTAGACATTTGAAACTTTTAGAATAGCTCAGAACACGATGACTATGCATTCTTTTAATACTTTTAGACATCTTTAAGCAGATTTGAATCCATTTTCAGTTAATTTTGTTTTGTAGACTGGTGCAGCCATCTATCGGCCATGACGGGAACGAAAAGTTAAACGCAAGTTAACTTCCAATTAACTTCATTTTCTTTCAAGTTGATGGGATAATTCATCAAAACAATTTTAAAAAAGTATTTATTAATACATAGAATTGTCAAGTTTATATGATTCAACAGAAAATTTAAAAACATGGTATATAAAAAGTTCTTTTTATCTTGTAATTATCAGATTTAACTTTTATGGTGAGTTTTATGATTTCAAACATTTCGGTCACATCATTAAAACAGTCATTTTAGTGTAATTTTATGCAGTTTTATTATACGCTAGTTATTATTTTGAAGCTTTCAACTATCCTCACGCATGTTAGAAATAATATTCGAACTGATTTCCGCTATGTTAACACAGAATTTCTTGGAACTTACAGTTGGTAACTTTTGGTTATCAACTGGCAAAAATACGAGGAGCTGTCGCTAGTATTAGAGAAATCTTCAGTGGACGGCCAATGTTGTAGTGGCTAATGAGTAATTCACTCCCACCGCATTGCGGGAATCAAAGATATTCTGGCTAAACCAGTGGTGGGATTCAAATAAATTAACAACAGGTTCTATGTCCTAATGACCATGTTGATTATACTGATCATTTACCATGTTAAATGTCCGATCTCAGAGACATCAAGTCCGCTGGTATGTAAACGTGTGAGCCTGCATACTGTGCAGTCGCATCATTGAACCATATCTGCTGCCTGAACGGCTCATGGGACATTCATACTACTTGGTATTTCTCCGTGATGTACTAACTGATTTCCTCGATGACATACCTTTATCAGCAATACATGTCCTACGGTTCCAACATGATGGAGCATCGGAGCATTTCAGCTTTCCTATATGTGATTGGCTGGATATGGAATACCCAGGCCACTGGATTGGACGTAGGGGGGTGTCCGGTTTTATGTCCACCACGATCGCCTGATCTGACACGTTTAGATTTATTTCTTTGGGGCCATCTGAAGGAATTGGTCTATCGAGCCCCAGTTACTACAGAAAGTGATTTAGTTGCTCGTGTTCACCCTGCGTGTACTTATGTGGACATTACACTGTGTTAGCACCAAGGGTTAAAGATAAAGTATATTTTATCCCTAATAGGCTTTCCCCAGGCTTGACATCCAGTCCAAAAAGTATAAATGTATAAATAAAATAACATTTGTTTAAATTAAATATGCTTTAATTGTAATATTAATTGTAATTGATAATTACCTTTTTTTCTGCTGTATACTAAGAGCTGTTCACTTACCTCAGCAAATGTTTTCATTTGGAGGAAGTTGAAGTTGTAGTATGATAGGCATGTGATGTCATTTGATAGCTTGTTAATTACTCATTGGTTCCCAGGTATGAGGTCATCAAATAGTGATTGAGTATTTGGAGTCAGGTACACCTCAACCCTGGGTTTTAATTTCTTTTTAATCAAATGGCATCACATGCACATAGTTTTCAGGATCTGCAGATTTGTTTCAGATGATTTAAAAGGCCAAGTTTGGTCAGTGAGCCAGCAAGCAAGCTGCAGTCAGCATCAAGATAGATGTGATTATTTGTTTGGATATACTGCTGGACAGTATCTTTATTATTTTGTTTAAAGTTTTAAAATAAAGTTAAAGTTATCCAAGTTTTGTATGCCTGATAAATTCTACTTACAAGATCCACCAGTCAACACACTGCTGGATCGTGTGCAGTCAGACATTCTACGGCGCTCACATGCATATCTCGAAATACGCAGTGGACATTTTGAACACCTTCCTATGTAAATATACGATGTTCCGATGTTCATGTTCCCAATAAAGATTTATCCCATGCACCGGATATGACTTCATACTTTTCTTTCTAATTTTTCTCAAAAACTATGATTTGTAGAGGTATAGGATAATTTTTTATGTACTCCAAGCGAGGAATTTTGCTGTGCAGAGTTTATGTAGTATTGATGGGACAAACCTTGTTTAACTGGAAATTTTGACGATCTTGAAAAAGGCAGAAACGCAAATCTATCGAGGCAACAACAGCCTCTCAGTACTAATAATGTTTCATTTTACTGAAAGACTGATGTTTTTGAAACAGTTGTGCACCTTGAAAAGAAAACTGACTTCTACTGTATCGGACTACTATAATATTCAAGATGAATATAAAGAAAAGTGCAGAGATCGCGTGAAACGACAAGCCCAAATAAGTAAGTTATTCACAAGGATCAAATTTAATTTTTTAAGACAAATTTACTTTCCTTCCTATATTTTCTTCAATTTTATTGAGCCCAATCATTCTCTTAAATATGCAGGGAAAGAATCGACCATCTGATGAAAATTTCTCTTTGTTTCTAAATACCACATTTCTCTAGCTCGGTAATCCGGTATTTTAATTATTTAAATAACTATACCTCCTCTAATCCACGAGCATTTTTTCCCCTGTCAAATTTTTGCATCGAAATTAATGTCAAGCTCTCTCTCTCTCTCGGGTATTATTATCTTCACTTTTGGTATAAAATCGGAATGGCCAATCGATCCCGATTGCAAGAGTTTTTGTGTTAATCTCGCCAGCAATAGTATTTTATACAAAGAGTGACCAATTTTTTATAAACCACCTACTTAGTACATCGTCGAAACCGCTGCGATTCTCCTTGCCATGGACTCGATGAACTGTACTTCCAAGTTCCCTAAGATTTAATGGTTCTTGATCCAGTTGCCTTTTGCCCCTTTCTACCTCATCCCGCAAATGCTCAGTTGGATTGAGCCTTTTCCATATCCATTTCTTTTTTTTCATCTAACTAGGGGCTTCGCCCCTAGGCTCGCTACGCTCGCTCATCTGTTATGGCTAATAGCGAGATACATAGGGGTGTTTCTCGGGCAATGTAACAGCTTCCATCCATATACTGTTGTCACCCTTAATGCGGAGGGCGTTTCAACACTGTTGAATTATCAGATTTAAAATTCAATTAAAAAAATCGAAAATTTAAGATATAGACTTGAAATGAGGTTTATATGAATGAGAAAGCTTTCAGCTTCCAGATGATGTAAATATTTTCTTTGTAAGATAAAAACTCGAGGAGCATCGATATTAAATCCACATAGGGGACGATATTTCTTGAAAAACTGTGTTTCATTTTTTGATGAAAATATTAGTCTGTTTTAAAATATTTTTAAACGAATGATGTCTAGTTTGAAAGAGAAATGTCTGTAGTCTTATATTGTAAAAAGATCAATATTCTACGATCATTTTTTGGCGAGTTATCGTAATCTGAAGATGAAAAAGTCAATATTTTCCCACAAAACATAAAATAATAAAAAAAACTTAAAGTCCGACGAAGATGAGACATGTCTTACTTTGTTTCCCACATTTTTCTGCATCTATTGATATCGGTCTCGACCCCATACCCCCAGCGGTTTCGGAGCAGATAGCGTGACAAGCTTTTGACAGCGGCGGCGGGAGTTACTTTTTTTTAGAATAGAGAGATTTTCCTGAGCCTCTCAAATTTTGAAACTCTTGTTGAAATTACGATAATTATGAAGTAAATTCTCAGAAAAGACCTTTCCGAGATTTTCCGCGAATTGAAGTCCACGACGTATTGTTTCAAATACCAAAAATTGGGAGATTTCATTCTAAAGTGGAATAAGATCTCCCAATTTGTCTTGAAAAAAATTTCGATATATAGAGATTTTTTCCATATATAGAAGCAATTTTTCTATGTAATGAACATGGAGATTCGCCAAGAGTTCGATAAATAGAAAATTTCGATATGGGGAAGTTTGATATATGGAGGTTCGACTGTATTTTTTAACATTTAGTGGAGATTGTACGGGACTGACACGTATGAACTGTTGTGGACAAGAGGCAGATCGGGACGGACTTGTTGATCATGGAAGGATTTTAGGTTGGTTACCCACAAATTAAAAATTTTTGCCTCACGTCTGTGATCCGTCACGTCGACGGATCGTATTGGTGAATATCAAATTCATAACTAGGCATTCCAGTAAAAACTATTCTAGCGTAGCGTTCTTGTAAAATACGGCAAATGTTTCTTCCGAAGACACGAAGAGGGGGGACTGATTTGGAGAATGTTTTTTTTCTTTTTTAAATAAATGTTAAGAAAAAAATTACTCCGAATAAATACACTCCAGGTTTCCTTTTTGTGAATCGTACAAATTCCACACACATTGCGCGAAGGAAGGTATTCGTTCTTCCCAGGTCGATAAATTAAAATTTTCTTAGTTAGGGTATACACCAAATGAGAACCGCTTTGAAAAACTGAAAGCATAATCCTCTCGCTAATATTCAAACAGCGGTCTTTTGGTCGATTGTGAGGCTGGCAACCCCTATTACTCACGACTGACATCATTTTTTAAAAGTTTTATTTGTCTGACACATTTACTGTGAGAACTTTCTCCTTTCTTTAATGTTATTTATTCTTTGTTATTACGATGAACAATTTTTTTGAGGGTTCTAACATTTCCGTATTCATTCTGAAGGTGGTGTTGACGTTTCTAGAATTGATTTCAATACTGCTGTCGAAGCCAAAACAGATGTGTTTTTACAGACGGTAAACTTTGTTTTTTCTATAATAACTTGTACGTTTGTATGCACTGTAGCCTGTATATCATGTTTAGCTTTTAAAAGATAAACGGGAAGTGAATGTAATATATTGTAAAATATTCGTAACATTCTATTGTAATAGTAAAAAAAGTATAGATTAAAAATTTTATAAGCAAAAATATATAATTGCTACATAAATACAAAATTTTAAAACGCGTAAAGTGCTCCAGTAAAGTGAATCAAAATTTTGGAGATTATTTTTATTGTAATCAACCGGTTTAAAATATTATCCTTAAAAGATTTGTAAGAATAAAAGGAGAATATTTCCACAATCTATTATTATAAAGGGTTGGTGTGTCTCGCCTCGTTAATGTGTCTCAGAAATTTAAAAAAGGATTTCTCAGTATGCACCTAAGGCTAAAGAGGTACCACCATTCAAAATTTCAGCTTCCTTGGCCTTATGGTTCCAGAGATAGTGTTTTTTCTTTAGGTGGGGGTATTTAAACCCTATTAATAACCTTAAAATTCGAATTTAATATATATATATATATATATTTATTTATTTCTCAGTGAGCACCTAGGGCCTAACAGGAACCACCCTACAAAATTTCAGCTTCCTAGGCCTTACCGTTCCAGAAATACTTTTTTTTAAAAACTGTAACATAATAATAATAATAATAATAATAATAATAATAATAATAGTTAAGGTATCAGTTGATCTCTCCACGTCTTCAATACCCACATAAGTGAAGAGGAACCTTTTTTCTCTTAAAATTTTTTAAACCACATATTAGAAAATGCATATTTTTAATTATTTTCCCTTTTGCGTCTAAAAACAGATTTTTATATGCACTACGTATTTTTAAAAAATGTTTTTAATTTACGTTTATTTTTAAAAAAACATTATTTCAATTTTGTAATTATCGACAACAATAAAAATCCCTGTAAATATATAACTACTGAAAAATTGATAATTTTAAAATTTATGCGCTCTATTCAAACGTCTACATTAATACACAAGTAAAAATATTGGAGTTCCAAAAACATGCATTTGCTAATCCAAAAGAGAAAATTCTCCGTTGTTTGACATGGGAATTGAAAATCTATGATGTCAACGGTGTGGTGCTACAAGCGTAAAGTCAATGCATTTTGAATATTTTCATCTTACATTCATTGAACAAGAAGCAATGACTTAAATTAAACCTATCATCCGCATCTATAGATGCGTTATATACTGTAATGAATCATTTTTTTTGCGTGGTATTTGCTATGTACAACATATCTTCCATATTTTAACTGTACGAAGAACTTTGATAATGATCTCCTATCTTATTGTCTTATTTAGGGAAATAGGTTGAAGAGTGTGACAAAAATATTCAGTCATAAAATAAAATGAAAGTAGTTTGCAGTGCTTTATAGTTCTAACCAATGTCTTGTCTGTCTTTTGAAAATAGATTTTTCCCGATTTCAATATCGCCAATCTATATATGAATGAGATTGAAAAACGCCACGCGGATTTCTTGAAGCTAGAAAGGAGCCTTCAAGAGCTTCATGATTTAATGTTTGACCTCCACCTTATATTGCAAGCAGATGTATGTTAAATGATATTTTATTCTTTCGAGTGTAATTAAAAGATCATTCATTTTAAGGATGCTGTGTACTAACCCTATTGAATTCGCCCACCTCAATGTTAATCTATGGAAAAAAATTGTCCAAGAATTACCGATTTGGCTTTAAAGATTTTTTTTTACCATGTTTTTATTAACTCGCTTTCTTGTTTGTTTGTTTGTGTGTGTGCTTGTCCCGTACAAATCTTGCAATCGATTTTTAACTAACTTCCCGACTAGCTAGACATTTGAAACAATGCATTATTTTAATACTTTTAGCCATGTTTAAGCAGAATTGAATCCATTTTCAGTTAATTTTGTTTTGTAGACTGGAGCAGCCATCTATCGGCCGGAACGGGAACGAAAAGTTAAATGCAAGTTAACTTCCAATTAACTTCATTTTCTTTCAAGTTGATGGGATAATTCATCAAAACAATTTAAAAAAAGTATTAATTAATACATAGAATTGTCAAGTTTATCTGATTCAACAGAAAATTTAAAAACATGGTATATAAAAAGTTCTTTTTATCTTGTAATTATTTAAAATTACACTCCGAAATAGAGAAAGAAATTTTACACTTTGGGACATTTTTCGTTTTTCGTAAAAAAAATATGCAAATAATATTTTAAAATTTAATTTATTCGGGAAAAAAATCTGGTATAGTGTGCTTTAAACGCCCATAAATTCCTTTGAAGAACGAAATTCATAAAAATGAATCCTGTTGCAAGTTGCGGAAAAGTCCAGTTTATCTGAAAATACCATTTTTATTGGATTATCAGCATTTATGTAGCTGTGAATAGTAGACACATTTTCTCCATAGGTTAACATCGAGGTGAGCGATTCTAATAGGGTTAGTACACAGCAGCCTTAAGTTAAAGTATGTCAGTAATAATTAATGTAGTATGATTTTTCCTCACTATACGATTCCTAAGTTAGAAAAATTGCAACTTTAAAGGCAAATTTTTTTTGGACACGGCCCTCGCTATTTGAATCTTAAATAAATTTCGTTTGAAAAATTTGGTGTTTCAAACTCCAGAGATTTCAAGTATTTACTCTAGATCACACAGTGGTAATAATTAATGTAGTAATACGTCAGTAATAATTAATGTAGTATGATTTTTCCTCACTATACGATTCCTAAGTTAGAAAAATTACAACTTTAAAGGCAAATTTTTTTTTTGGACACGGCCCTCGCTATTTGAATCTTAAATAAATTTCGCTTGAAAAATTTGGTGTTTCAAACTCCAGAGATTTCAAGTATTAATCTAGATCACACAGTGGTAATAATTAATGTAGTAATACGTCAGTAATAATTAATGTAGTATGATTTTTCCTCACTATACGATTCCTAAGTTAGAAAAATTGCAACTTTAAAGGCAAATCTTAAATAGGAGCAACTTTAAAGGAAACTTTAAAGTTGCTCCTATATATTGCAACTTTAAAGGAGATCCTATATATTGCAACCTTGTTGCTTTATTATCCTATATATTGCAACTTTTTTTCCTTTATATTGCAACTTTAAAGGAGAATCTTAAATAAACTTCGTTTGAAAAACTTGGTGTTTCAAACTCCAGAGATTTCAAGTATTTACTCTAGATCACACAGTGGAAGAATTTTGAAGACCAAGAAATTTTTAACTAAAATGCATGTGTGAGGATCTATGAGGGCTAACCATTTTTTTTTTAAATCATAAAGTAATACGGGGTGAATCAATGTGCTATCAAGTGTTAATGTATTCTGGTATTGCGCACATTTATTACCATATTTGTAAAGCCATACATTATGCATTTTATGTTTAGTTGTAAAACTGCGCTAAATGCACTATATATTTTCTAAATTGTTTCCTCTCTCTTCGTACATGTGCCAATAGGTACTAGTGATTACTTTGAAAGGTAACATGATCCAGAAGTTTAATTGAAAAGATAACTTGCAGATGGCTGTGCTGTGTTTTTCGATGGTCATATGAGTGTATGGGTATTTTTTCAAAAATGTTTCAATTTCTGGGTTTTCCCTTTCCAAAAAATTTATATTTATTTCTTATTATAAGCATAATTAAAGTACAATAAGACGTTTCAATGACAGATTTCAATGACATAAGCATATGTTTGATTGTAAAATGATTCAAGTGGAGATTATTTCGACTGAATAGTGATATATGTCCTAACTTTGGGCTCGAGGTAGCCTAGTGGGGGCGCGTCGGCTTTCGGCGCTGAGGGTTCTCGGATCGAATCCCGACAAGAGCCATTAAATGCGTCCGTGTCTAGGCCGTATATGGGTACTTTCAATCCGTATAGCGGAGACTACGGCAGTGACATCCATATCTATGACAGTGGTTCCTAACCGGTGGTCGCGGACCACAGGTGGTCCGCGGGAGCCTCGGGAGTGGTCCGGCACCACATATAAAGATGTTGCCAAATAAATGGGCATTTTGACAGCAATGTTCATTGAACTAGATGGGCCGAATATATCCGATGACTATCAGGTGTTGAATTAAAATTTCTTAAAAGTTTAACATAATAATTTTATTATCTGTATCCCCTTTGCCTGAGGGATATTCTAAACCCCCCTAACCCCCGGAAGGTCGCCCCTCAAGACTGTGGGGATGGTGGTGGTCCGCAGATGGTTCAATTTCTGGCTTAGTGGTCCGCAGACTTCTACGGGTTGGGAATCACTGGTCTATGAGGTCAGAGAGGGTGGAAGAGGGTACAACCCCTCCAGATGTCTTCCCCGGGGTTGCTCGGTCAAAATTGAGGTGGAACCTGGCTAAATCGGACTCCGACCTTTGTGATGTCATCAGAAATCGGAGCTGTACGCCTCAGCCCGTTGGCTTATATAGTCTGGAATACTTCCGGCCAGAGGGCATTAAAAACAACAACATATCTCCTCCTTACAAAACCATTCCAGAATTTTGGTATCTGTTACGTAATATCCAAAACGTATTCAATAATCCCAAATATGAAATCTTATCAAACTGTATGACCCATTTAACTATTTTACCTCACTTTTCTGCGTGAGTAGTTTTACAGAAAAAAAAACAGTTCCAATATAATGGTTCAATTTTGATACTTAAAATAAAGGTTGCTGATATTAGTTCTCTAAATTTTCTGGTAATTAGCTCCTCAGTTTTCTAGCCTACCATTGCTGTCAACAGTCGTTTGTGATAGTGACGTAAAAGTATTTATGTTTTGAGATGGGACTTCTAAGATGAGCGTTTTCGTTTGAAAAGCAATAATCAAGAGTGTCAATATTAGTCGAAAGTGATAATGACGTCACAATCAGTACTTCAACCAGTAAGGGCCTGTTCACATAGGAGTTCGTTGCGTAGCGTTAAAAAAGAAGACGTTGAAACGAAAATAAACCAATCATAGGAGTTAAAAATTTCATTGCTAATCGTTTGGAGGCCTATGATTGGTTTATTTTCGTCTCAACGTCATCTCTTCCTTAACGCAACGCAACGGACTCCTATGTGAACAGGCCCTAAGTCTCTCTTACGAACTCAGTTGATCATAGTTGCTAGCGATAATGCAATAAGACATGGGAAGAACTGTAAACAAACAACCCATGAAGCCTGTCTTAGCAAATTTGAAGGGGACAAAAGGATTGATTAGATTGTCTGCTTTTTTCATAAACACTGGTTCTCCTATAAGCTGTTTAAGCAAGTCAAAGCAGCCAAACAAAGTAAATATTTTCTATCATTAGATTAATAGTTCGAAACATCAATCTAAATTGGGATTAAATCATCAAGCAACAAATAACATGCCTTTTCCCCATTAAAAATTCAGTCGAAGTTACATAGAAAACACAGAAAAAAATTAATACCATCTTTAATGTCCTACCCATTGTCAAGTTTGAATGGAAGTAAATTTTTTTTGAAAGACAGAATCCAATCTCTTGTATACAGTCGAACCCCGTTATAACGAACTTCAAGGGACCAAAGGTTTGGTTCGCTATATCCGGTGGTTCGCTATATCCGAACCGTTAAGAAAAATGTTCACAAAATGTATAACTCATTAGTTGCTATGTGTATTCAATAATGATCTATTGAAAAACGATAAAATCTATTAAAAATGACCATTAATGAATTAAATTGACTAAAATCGATAACATTAAACTGATACAATACTAATTAAACTAATTAAAAATGAAAGACAAATGGATATAAATTCATTTTACCTTTAATTCTTGCTAACTGTTTTGTTACAGAAATAATCGGTAATCTGCTGACGTGATATCGATTTCAAAAACATTATATGAATTTCTTTGTCCAGTACGTCAAATGACTGTAACACTCATTCTTTCACTGTTTGTGTGGAAAAAAAACTTATTAATTACACGCATTGCTGCTGTAGCATCTACGATGGTGGGAATTTCCTCATTTATGTGCTCCTCTTCATCAGCATCAGATGCAGAATCTTCGATTTCAGAATGATTCATTTTAATTTCTTCCACAATATCTTCATCAGTCGGATTTTCACATGTAATGATTTCATCATCAAATGTTTCGAACAATTGCATGTCACAATACGAGAATCAGGAAATATTGTGTTTTTCTATCCACATCGCGATAGGTAAATCTTCATCATCTTCTTCTTCAACATTCTTTGCTAGGCCAGCATGTCGAAAACATTTTCTAATTGTAGAATCTGTAACAAGCCGCCAAGATTTTTCGAGCATTATAAGTGCATCAAGAAGAGAAACGTCACATTCTACATTTTTATCATATCCTTCTAAAATTCGTAAAATGAGCTGCTCCCTGTAATGACATTTAAGGCTTCTGATGACACCCTGGTCCATAGGCTGTACTACAGAAGTTGCATTCGGGGGAAAGAGTACAATTCTAATCGATTGTAACTGTTTATCGTTTTTGTGTGCACTACAATTGTCAAGCAGAAGTAGAATTTTCCGTTTTTTAGCTGAAAGTTCACGATCCCACTTTCGAAGTTCTTTTACAAACAGTTCCTTAGTCATCCACGCCTTACGGTTGGCGTCATAAGAAACAGGAAGCCGTTTGATATTTTTGAAGCATCTGGGGTGTTTAGATTTTCCAATTACTAGAAGCTTACGACGTTCAGTTCCACTCATATTGGCACACACAAGAAATGTGATTCTGTCTTTCGACAATTTTCCGCCATTACATTTCTCTCCATTAAATTTTAATGTCTGGTTTGGTGTCATCTTGTAAAACAGTGCAGCTTCATCAGCATTAAATATGTCATTCTCGTCATATTCACTAGAGATGTCATTCCAAATATTTTCTTTCCACGTATCGATGTTGGATGTTGAAACATCTCCCGATTCTCCGACAATTTTTCCGGAAGATATGCTGTTCCGCTTCTTGAATCTGTCTAACCATCCATTAGAACACGAAAATGGAATTCCAAATTTACTGGCAAATTCATCAGCTTTTGACTGAAGCATTTGCCCAGAAATTGGTACATTTTGGCTTCTTTGAATGCTGAACCATTTTAATAAAGCTTCTTCCACTTCTTGATGGTCAGCTTTTCTTAATTTTTTTTGGGAGTTCAAATTTTTCTCGAAAGCAGAAAGTATGCTTTCTCTGTTTTTCCATATTGTTCCAACTGTAGATTTCGATAAATCTTTTTTTCGGCAAATGTCAACTTGGCTACCTCCATTTTGTATTTCTCTTATGATATTTACTTTTTCTTCGAGGCAGAATGCTTTACGCTTGCTCGACATGATGTACCTAATGATTTCTTAAAAGCGAATTTTTAACTTGTGATAAACACTCAAATAGGTGAATTAGATGAAATGACTTCCCTTCCACCTGCGTGTGGAAATTAATCTTCCGGCTCGACCATGAGCTGACCTTTCCCCTTGTTCTCGGGTGCGCATATGCTATACTGTTCACGCTTTTACTTGTTCTCCTCGAGCGTTTGGTGTACCTTTCCCCTCCCCTCCCTCCTCTTACTGTGGTTTCGCTTACCGAATTACTGGCGGGATTACAACTGCAGAGTGGCTATCGTAAAAGGGAAAGAATGCAAATGTTTCTACCCTTGAATAAACAGACTTATCGCTGATTTACTCCGTGTTTCACTAGCTGACATACATTTTCATATGAAATCAGAGTCGAAGTCATGTTTTCACAACTGCGGAAAAATTTTAAAAAAAAAAAAATCAGTCGACTGAAAAAAAAGGTTCGTTATAGCCGATTCTTAACATTTCGGAGGTTCGCTATAAAAGGGTAAATTAGCATTAAATAGAATAGGAAAACGGCGGGACCAAAAATTTCGTTCGTTATATCCGGGAGTTCGTTATATCCCAGGTTCGCTATAACGGGGTTCGACTGTATTTTGACCCACCGTGACGCCAACGACCTATGGTTTATTCGTCTAACAAGCGTTGTTGAAGTGACATTTATGAGCTTGCAAGTTTAGCATTTTGGCTGTAAAGGTAATGAGCCTCGCTCAGAGTTTACTGCAAGCAACCGGACGTAAGATCTTAATAGTCATCAACAAATATTTTTTATCGAAGCTTGCAAACTTTTAAAATTTGGTTAAAGAATTTGCTCAACAGTTAATTTGACTTTTATTTGCAGAATCCATTGATTAACAGAATTGATAAGCAGTCTCAAGTTGTCAATTATGCGATTCATGATGGGGCTTCCAATGCAAAAGAGTACCGTCGAGCTTTAAGAACACACCAATTTGTAAGTACATTAATTAACTTTTTGTTCATTGAATTTTTTTCTAATAATTATGATTTGCTTGCAGCAATGAGACTTTTCCGGTTTGCTACATTCTGGTGGTTAAATGTCAAAAACTCTCAGAGAAGCTTAGCGAATTTTAAAATTTGCGGCACTATTTAGGTTTTTTAAATAGCTGTTCGAATGTTGATTAACACACATTTGTTGTATAGTGGAGAAATGTGGACTTTAAGTATTATAAGACCAACATATGAATTTTGACATTACTAAATCCTGCCGACTCGTAACAGACTGTAGTACAATGCGTTTTAATAATTTAGTAAATTATTTTTACGTACAGTAAACTTTTTTGTTTACTTTCTAAGAGTACTGACTGTATATTAGTCAGGTTTTTGACATTCAGTGATTATTTCCAGGAAGTTTTGAGGAAGTAATTCAGATCTTTTTACCATGTTTTTATTAACTCTCTTTCTTGTTTGCTTGTTTGTGTGTGTGTTTGTCCAGTACAAATCTTGCAATCGATTTTTAACTAACTTCCCGACTAGCTAAACATTTGAAACTTTTAGAATAGCCCAGAACACGGTGACAATGCATTATTTTAATAATTTTAGCCATCTTTAAGCAGATTTGAATTCATTTTCAGTTAATTTTGTTTTTTTAGACTGGTGAAGCCATCTATCGACAGGGACGGGAACGAAAAGTTAAACGCAAGTTAACTTCCAATTAACTTCACTTTCTTTCAAGTTGATGGGATAATTCATAAAAAAAATTAAAAAAAGTATTTATTAATACATAGAATTGTCAAGTTTATATGATTCAACAGAAAATTTAAAAACGTGGTATATAAAAAGCTCTTTTTATCTTGTAATTATTTCTTCAATAAGATATAAAACAGAGAGTATTCTTAAAATGTATGTAAAATTGAGTAATTATATGCATTTGTGGTAAAGCATCAAGTTACTAACTCCAATGTGTGACACAGAACTTCCTGCATTGTAAAATAAAATAAAATCAAGTTGATATTTAATTTATGAAAAGTAGAAAAGCGTCTAAACGTAAAAAGTGGGGCCTTGTTTTTACAACATTTTTGAAAAATATTGGAATTTTTAAACTTAATTTAAATTAAGCTCTTGAAATGAAGTAACCCGTTCCATCCTTTTTAAACTTGACTTGAGTCTGTAAAGAATTTAATTACAGCTAAAAATAAGTACAGCACAAATAACCTGATTTTTTCCCCGACAACTTACCATTAGCATATAAGTTTACATAAATAGTTGGCTGAAATAGGCATTTAAAATCAAAAGAACTGTGTATTTTAGTATCCACAGATGAATTCACTTCAGTTATTAGATATGCTGTTCAAATAGTAGTTCAAAATGTTTGAATAAGTGTAAAGAGATAAACATTTGGAAGCAATAATTTATATATTCATTCAAGCATTGTGGGTTATTGATTACGAAAGCAAGATGTATCTTAGATTACGAAAAAAAATATGCTCCTCCAAGTAAATGAAAATTTAATATAAGAAATGTCTGTATAATGACAGTTACTGTAAATCAACAACAATATTCACAGACAGGTAGAATGAAAACATCGCACCGAAATCGTTTTTCACATGCCGCATTTATGCTCATATTCAAAAATGGAGCTCCAAAACCCTTGAACTAATCAACATTTTTTTTTCAAATTTCAAAAATTTTTGAACTGAGTCTAAATTCTGTAAATATGACTTTTTACAACAACGTAAGAAATTAGCGGATAATGACGACATAAAAAGTTTGATTACTAAATGTACTAATTGATTAATATATGAACCAAGTTAGACACGGGTCGAAGTGCTCTTTTGAACGTTCTAATGCCGCATTTACACATTCGCGAGACATTAGTCACGTTCCTGCATCGAAGCGAGTGACCGTTCTCACATTCCCGCCTCTTGCTTTCCGTCGCAGACTTCCCGTCGCAACGGCGCCATTCGCCCCTTTGACTCGTGCCAGAAAACCGCTCCCGAAGCAAGCGCCACGATTGGCGAGTAGAAACGGCGAGAAAACCGTTTACACATTCGGTCCCCGCGATTCGACTCGCCGCCATCGCGACTGTGTAGATGCGGTGTCAAGGTTTACGCAGCAAGGGTTTTTAAATAAAACCCTTAATTCAACTTTTAATTTGATAAATGTTTGCGTTCGGCTGGGAAAAAAGCTAAGCGTTTTACTTCCTGTTTTAAGTGGCTGATATATTGCTTATGTAAACAGGCCCAGATTTCCGCATGGGCAAGTGGGGCACTTCCCAGGGCCCCCAAAATTATGGGACCCCCCTAATTTAGTATAAAGTTGTACATAGTTTTGAGATTTTCTTTTTTTTTTCTTAATCTAGTAAAGGGGTGCAGTGGCGGATACAGAAAAAATCCTGGGTGGAGCACAGTGCACCCACTATAGTGAAAGTATGCTTACGTCCATAAGCGTTTCTGGTTTAATTTTTTTTGGGGGTGGGAGGGGGGAGTTGTAATAACTCCAGACTGTGATTTATTTTGAATTTCAAAAGAAAATTTCATGAATTTATTTATTAACATTAAAAAGTAAATTAATTAATTAACACTTCTTATTAATATTCATTATTTTCTTCAAATTTTTGACTTGTCGGTCGAAATTTTTTTTGAATTTCTGGTCCCGATTTAAGGGAGGCCTGGGTGAGTGTCCCACATGTTCATGTGGAAATCTGGTCCTGAGGAGGGGGGACATGCCCCCCTCTGGATCTGTCCTTGAAGGGGGCCCTCAAAGTCTGCTTTGCCCAGGGCCCCATTGTGCCAAAGTCGGGCCCTGCATGTAAAATATATACATGAAAGAGGACGATGACGTTATCCTTACCAACTCGTCAACTACTTGGAGGAATTTATCGTCTGTCTTGTCAGACTGGATCTCGAATGGATCAGAATCTCCAGTATAATCCTTCTGTAAACATTTTATCGATATTCACATGTAATTTACAGTTAAGAAACTAACAGTTTCTTCTTTGCCAAGATTATTATATTTTTCAACGGCGTTTTCTGTCGTTAGGATGCTTTCAGGAGGCGGCGACTGTAGGAGGCTGCCTCCTGACGAAACCATGTCATAACTCTAGTTTTACCGATTTCTAGCATTTACGCAGTGGCGTAGCTAGAACTTTTGCCCCCCGGGGCGGTCTCCAATTTGCCGCCCTTTCTAAGTCAATCAATTGGTGGTTTTTATAAATTAAGAAACATAAATAAATAATTGCAATTGAGACAAACTATAGGTGGGGAACTTTTTTACCATTGGATGCCATATTTAAATTAGGCAGTAATAAAGGAGGCCGCGTAAGTTGATATACCTATAGTACATAGAACTTCGACTCGACGTCGGCACCATTGATGTCTGTATCCGAGCAAAATTTTTAGAGATAATACTTAAAGCCCTACATTGACTTTACGATGAGGAAAAATATTCGAAATCATATAGTAATTCATAATTCGTAGAAATCGAATAGCAAACTTATGAATTGAACAAGTGGTTTTTTACAACTAATACTAAATAAAAATATGCCGCCCGGTGCGGACCGCATCCATCGCACCCCCCTAGCTACGCCACTGCATTTACGTTAAATCATTTGGAGTTTTTGTGGTGACTTTTTTCCCCTCAAAAATATCGTATTTGGTGAATCGGTCAGAGAAAACTTACCTTGATAGGGAATAATTACAAGATAAAAAGAACTTTTTATATACAGTGATTGCCGCTTATAAGAATCACGTTTGTTATTAAGGTTTTTGATTCTTATAAGCGGTTGGTTCTTATAGCCGAAATTTAGGTTTTTGGACAGGCACACACACACTTATATATACAAATATTAGATAATTTACCATAAAATACTCTTTAATTTACGTTAATTCTCTTTTATTAAAATTATTATTATTTTTTTTTAAATACAACTTAATTTCTAGACCTATAAGTAGATACACATGATTATAGTAAGAGAAGAAAAAAAATCGAATATTTGTTAGAAGTTGCAACATACCAGCTTAACAGTCTTAACATTTCAGCTACAGGAAGGGAGCAAGAAAAAGTTTTCTATAGTAGTTTGACGTAATGAAGTTTTCAGGCTGTTTATACCTCTTTCAATACTAATTGTCTCAGACGAAGATTCACCTTCTAGCTTACGTTTCTCGGTTTGATAACGTGCTGAATCTACTAATGTCACGTTTTCCTAAGTGATAGTGGACACTTCGCCGAAGATTTGTGTGTTTCAGGGTCCAGGAAGTCGCAACCAGGATGTGGGAGGTGGGAAAAAAAGAGTCCTAATTTTGTTTGTCAGTGGAGAAAAGTGAAATCGGACCCGGACGAGTAAAGATGCCCCCGGGTCAAGCTAATAGGACAGTGTTGTGCTAAAGCGTTTAAGGGGAAACTATTATGTTATGTCTAACAAAGAAAGGGATGAATTTTACGACTGTATTCCATCCCATCTTATCAATCATTCTTTTTTTAAAAAAGAGAAAGAACTTCATGCCTTTTGAGGGTTTAAGTGGCTGTTTTGGAAAAATGAAAGGAAAGCGAAGAGTGTAAACTGATTCTTAAAACCGGTGGATTGATTCTTTAAAGCGAAAATTTTAACATGGAAATAATACATTTGTTTTTGTTTTCGCGATATTGATTCTTATAAACGGTTGATTCGTATAACCATTGATCACTATAAGCGGTGGTTACTGTACTATGTTTTTAAATTTTCTGTTGAATCATATAAACTTGACAATTCTATGTATTAATAAATACTTTTTAAAAATTTTTTTGATGAATTATCCCATCAACTTGAAAGAAATTGAACTGGAAGTTAATCTGCGTTTAACTTTTCGTTCCCGTTCCGGCCGATAGATGGCTGCACCAGTCTACAAAACAAAATTAACTGAAAATGAATTCAAATTCTGTTTAAAGATGGCTAAAAGTATTAAAATAATGCATTGTCATCGTGTTCTGAGCTATTCTAAAAGTTTCAAATGCTAGCTAGTCGGGAAGTTAGTTAAAAATCGATTACAAGATTTTGTACGGGACAAACACGCAAACAAACAAGAAAGCAATTTAATAAAAACAAAGTAAAAATGAAGCATTCGTTTTATAAACACCTTAAGGAAAACTATTTTGTTGCATAAATATTTTGAATACGACAGTCTTGCAGGGCTGTATGCGCCTGGAAGGGTTTAATGAGCATGGCTTCGGTTTTAGCACATGCTATTGAGCACCACAAGGTCAAGACGACCTCTGCCCTGGTGCCACCACAATTTAGACCGAACACTCCAAAGGGCGACCGACATTTGATGGGCTCATACTCTCCTCCCCCTTCTACAAGCCACACGGAGGGACTTTCCGGCCTAGAGATTTAACGTACCGATATCTGGCTTAGACACAAGAACATTTAGCGGTGCTTGTTGGGATTCGAACTGACCATTGGTGATGTTAAGATACATAATAAAAATTAATTGTAAAATTTTGATATAATTTTTTATAATTAATATTATCTTTTTTTAAAGCTGTGATTAAAAGAATTAATTTTCAAGTTCAATTCTTAAGTGAAAGAGAATTTATAAGTATTTTTCTATTAATCGTGCCTCTTTTTCCCTCCTAACTATTGCCTTTTGTTTCTCCCTTTAGAAATATTTCATTGCTTACTGCTGTTGTGGTATAGTTATACTGATTGTATTAATGGCTGCAATTTCCACTTTTGCTTAAGTAAGTGATAAAAGAAATTTCTTAAAAAATGTACATTTCAGATCAGTTTTACTATTTGATACTACTAATTTTACTACTCAGTTTTTCTGTGGATACAGCGTATACTGGTTATCTGTTAATACAGACAACTTGTCTCAAGTGACAGTGGTCTAGCGAAGGCATGTCGGTTAAAAACAGTTTATTTGGGTCTCAAAACCCTCATCCCTACTTTTACTTAAAATTAAGTTAGAGCTATGAAAGGAAGTTTAAGGGACAGTAGACCTTCAAAACTAACTTTTTTTGTTTTGAATAGATTTGGTTGAAATTTGAATATGTGATTAGTACCATAGATATGTAAAAGTGGTTAAAATTTAAAGATGAAATATTAATAATTTATGAATTATGAATTATGAATTATATCAAAAATTGGCCTCATTAAAAATGTTCCATGCGCATTTCTTTTGCATATAATATGGTAATTTTTATTTAAAAGATACCTTATAGAACAAACAGTGAAACTCTTTGCTTATTTTAAGCATTCATTAAAAATATAAAGAGAAAAAAATAATAATAGTGAAAAGACCCTTTTTATTACGCAAAATACCTATAAATCATCTTTTCAATTACAAAATTTAGAAATTCTGAGCTACGAAGCATATTTTTTTTCAATAAGATTTTTTTGATATACAGTTAAGTATTTAAAACTTAAATTTCAAAGCAATACGATAATTAGAAATGCGCCTGGAGCAGTTTGAATATTCGTATGACATAAAAATTTTTATTTTGAGAAAAACGCATTTAAAGTTATTGCTATTAGTAACCACATAATATCTAAATTAAATACAAATGCCTATAACTAGGGAAGTAATCGCAGAAATTAAAAATTCTTTTTGCAACACATTCCTACTCGTCCGTAGTTTCACAATTCAATAAAATAAAAAAAAAATTCGAATTTTCGGACAAATTTTACAATTTTGAAAGTTTACTGTCCCCTTAAGAGGGAAATTCGGCAAGTCAAATCGTTGTTTGACTCTTACGAATACTTTTTTTCTTAAAACTTCCGAGTTTATAAAAAAAGTCAGACAACAAGAAATGACAATAAATGCGCACTGTGCCACATATAAACAAGCCTTAATTTTTATATCTCGCTTGACTGCCTTGAGATGCTTATCAATTCCAATTACTGCTTCCATTGTCAGAAAATTTCTGACATATAGAAAGACAGTAGTCTCTTTATAATGATCTTTTATATAACAGAACTTTTTATGTCAGGAAATCTTTTCGTGAACTTTAATCTTGAACGGCATATACATGTTAATACTTCCCATGTGACAAAAAAAACATTTTTCTTAAAGTTTTCTTGCGATTGACAAGAATCTTACATTTTTATTAATCATATCTGTATTTCAAATTTACTACTGTAGATGGCCCGTGCGACCCTTTCGCATGCAATTAAAATACGATAAATTTTATAGCGAGGTTGGTAGTTTGTACCGAGTGGGCAAAAAGTCCGTATAAACTTTAGAAATTCATAAAAACCGGAAAAATAGCCAAAATAAGAAAAAAAAAGGTTTGCAAGGTTAGCCTCGCTAGGTCAAGGGATTTTTTTGAGACAGGAAAAAAAAAAAACCCTCAAAAGACAACCGACAGGTGGCGCTGACTTACACAAGTCAAAGAAAAGGTACTCAAATAACGAAAAGAATGTTTCTAAATCGTTTATTACAAAAGTAGGTGTTCCACATGACCTCCACCACAGGGGATAAGGCATTGCAGGCTGGTCACAAATCCAGCAACGGCAGAGTGCAGCAGGTCCGGATATATACATGACACCTCTCGGCGGATCGCGGAACAACGGTGAACTTTTTGTGGATTAGGAGAGCACGTTCTTATAACCGTCTGATTTGCATATTTCCACAGATTTCGCTCGTACCAGCGCCACCTGTCGGCTGTTTTTTGAGTTATTTTTTCCGGTCTTAAAAAAAATCCCGTGACCTAGTGATGCTAACCCTGCAAACCTTTTTTTATTTTGTTTATTTTTCCGGTTTTTATGAATTTTTAAAGTTTATACGGACTTTTTGCCCACCCGGTAGTACGATCAAAGAAGAACCGATTCATTTGAAGCCATTGTTTATTTGTCAAATACACTGGTGTAAGAAATTAAGAGAATTTGCAGACTTGGTCGATTATCTCTAGAACTACTGTACCGATTTTAATGAAATTTGATGTGTACATACATTGATACAATACAAAACAAATAACCATTCAATAATTGTAATACACACGCATGATCGTGCGTAACACTCGTTGGAGTTTTTTTCGAAGGGGCGCAAAATCCGTGTTTACTTGGAGCTGGTGTATTTTGTGACAGCCTTGGTACCTTCTGAGACGGCGTTCTTAGCCAACTCGCCGGGCAACAAGAGACGGACGGCAGTTTGGATTTCCCTGCTGGTGATGGTTGATCTCTTGTTGTAGTGAGCGAGGCGAGAAGATTCGGCGGCGATTCTCTCGAAGATGTCGTTCACGAAAGAGTTCATGATCGACATGGCTTTGGAGGAGATACCTGTGTCGGGATGAACTTGTTTCAGAACTTTGTAGATGTAGATAGCGAAGGATTCCTTCCTGCGCTTCTTCCTCTTTTTCTTGTCACCAGCTCTCACGGATTTCTGGGCCTTTTCCGGCCTTCTTGACGGCTTTTCCAGAAGCTTGGGGAGGCATGATGATTTTTTCCGAATTTAATTCCCGTTGTCAGGTAGATCTTATTGACTTTCAGTCTCAGCCAGATAGAGAATACAAATTTATTATGGTGTACCAAGATAATCTCACAAAATTTGTGATTCTCAAATCTCTAACGTCAAAAAGAGCTGAAGAAGTAGCCTACAGCCTAGAGGACATATTCTCGTTGCTTGGAGCGCCATCTATATTACAGTCTGACATTGGTAGGGAATTTGCTAATAATGTGGTGACCAGCTTGAAGGAGTTTTGGCCAGCACTGAAGATCGTCCATGGGAACGTCATTTAGATAATAGCCTTATCAGAACCTTTTTTCATACTTTGCCTAAATAGCATTTGCCATTCTATAGAATGCCTAGGTATTATATACAATGCCTAGGGAAAGTATGCAATAATTCTCATATTTCATACTTTGCCTAAAAACGTCCGGCAATATATACAATGCCTAGGCATTCTATACAATGCCGGGGTTTCATACTTTGCCGGTAACATATATACAAGATATTTATGTTTTAGCACATCGATAGATCCTCAAAATGGTTTAAGGCTGCTGTGTACTAACCCTATTCGATTCGCTCAAATCAATGTTAACCTATGGAGGAAATGTGTCTAAGGATTGTCGACTTGGATTGAAAGTTTTTTTTTGCATTGCACTGTAATAGAGAAAGAAATTTTACGATTTGGAGCATATTTTCTTTTTAAAAAAATGCGAATAATATTTTGAAATTTAAATTATTCGGGAAAAAAAATCTGGTATAGTGTGTTTTAAACGCACATAATTTCTTTTGGGGGACGAAATTTATAAAATGAATCCTGTTGCAAGGTGCAGAAAAGTTCAGTATCTGAATATATCATTTTTATTAGATTATCAGCATTTATGTAGCTGTAAATGTGTAATTAGTAAACAAATTTTCTCCATAGGTTAACATTTAGGTGAGCGAATCCAATAGGGTTAGTACACAGCAGCCTTAATAAGAAACCTCTACAGAGCATCGATACACTGATTTTTTTAAAAATATAGTTTACGAATTTTAGTTTTTAATATTATATAGGAATATGTATGGAATACGAAACGTGAATATTTACAATTTACTTATTTTGCAGTTTCGAAAACATTTATCATTGAAATTTTTGATTTCTTCAATTTCATGTAAAACTCTTTGAGTAGCAAGTTGATGGTTTATTTTCGAGTGCTGATTCTTCAAGAACAATTCTTAGAAGCATCTCTGAGTAATATTGCTAAATTTGGATGGGTTAATTCTTGACAATATGGTGATGATGCCAAGAATTCTTATCTATATATATAAAACAGTTCCGTAACTGACTCATTCATTCACTGACTGACTGACTGACATACAACGCACAGACCAAACCGCTGGACCTAAAGGGCTGAAATTTTGCATGGCGATTCTTCTAATAGTGTAGGGGTGCACTAAGAAAGATTTTTCAAAAATTCTTCTTAGATTTTTTTAAATTAAATTTTTAAGCTGTTTTTTAAACTTTTTTACGTTGCATTTAAAATAATACATTGAGGGTTATAAAATTTATATCACGAGAAAGATCATAAAAATTCCTTCAAAATGAAATTTTTTTCGAATTTTTACCTCCATTTCCTGATTTTTGGTGAATTTTTAAAGATTCATTTTTAGAATTTAATTTCTTAAATGCCGATCACGTGACTTCGTTTTCTGGCACTTTAAATAAATTTATCGTCACGCGCATAACAACTAAATAGACAAAATGATATTTTTTTTCTTGCTAATGCGGCAGACGATTGGACATTATTTTGTCTATAAAAATATCCCTTACGATTTTTTTATAAATATATATTTTTTTTCCTACGTCAATTGTATATATTGATCGTCGTATTTATTATAAATATATATATATATTTATTTGGCATTAATTGCATACATTGACCGTTGCATTTAATTTGAATGTACTCCGTAGCGAAGCGCGGGTTTTCAGCTAGTCTTTAATAAAAAGTAACATTACATGAAATGAAAGAAAAAGAACATATTTAATAATAAAAGTCTCACTCTTATTAATCTTGTCAATTTTTCAAAAAAATTTCAAAAACTTTTGTCACATCTTCCGTTATACGAATTGTTTTTGCTGTTAGAAATAATATTTTTTGTTTAATAGCAATCGAAGAGCGAAAAAAAAAAAAACCCAGCTGCTATTAAATTGATCTATTCAAAATCTGCTTCCTCCCCCCCCCCCTTTTTAATGCAGTCGTCTATAATATCTAAACACTCTTTTTCTCTTTTTTTTTCTTATTATTTAGAATCTATTTAGCAAGATTTATATTTGATACTTTTGTACTAGACATACATTTTAGGGAATAATTTTCTTCAATTACAGTATCGTCCTTTCTTTAGCTGAAAAAAAAAAAACCGTGCCTGTGACGTCGCATAAAGAAAATACTGAAATTGACAAGGAAAAAAATTCAAAACGTGCTTTTATTTCAAGATATATTGTAATATATTTTCTATTATATTGTAATATCGATATACAGCCTTATTATGTCTGTCTTTTTCACTATTTGTACGCAACAGAAGCAAAGTAAATAGCAGAATCATACCTCTGCTGTTTGCTCTACAGCTTTTTTACTTAATGAATTTAACAATTATTTAAATAACATAAAGTTTTGTTATATCTATCTATATAAAACAGTTCCGTAACTGACTGACATACAACGCACAGACCAAACAGCTGGACCTAAAGGGCTGAAATTTTGCATGGCGATTCTTCTTATGGTGTAGGGGTGCGCTAAGAAAGATTTTTGAAAATTTCTTCTTGGATTTTTTAAAATTAAATTTTTAAGCTGTTTTAGTAACTTTTTTTAAGTTTGCATTTAAAATAATAATTTGAGGGTTATAAAATTTATATCACGAGAAAGATCATAAAAATTCCTTTAAAATAAAATCTTTTTCGAACCTTTACCTCGTTTTTCTGATTTTTGGTGAATTTTTAAAGATTAATTTTTAGAATTTAATTTATTAAATGCTGATCACGTGATTTCTTTTTCTGGTACTTTAAATAAATTTATTGTCACGTCCATAACAACTAAATAGACAAAAAAATATTTTTTTCTTTACTTGCTAATGCGGCAGACGATTGGACATTCTCCAAAAAAATATTAAAATACAATAAAAGATATTATGTTCCTCAAACTGTACTATATTCTTTAGTATGTCCTATTACATTTAACTTGAATATTTTCTTCTACATTAGAATGTCTATAAAAATATCCCTTGCGATTTTTTTATAAACTAGGGGCTTACGCTCGGTACGCTCGCTCCTCTGGTGAATCAAGTGAATGAATGACTCAATAGTTGTTTACAGCGATTGAGTCATTCATTTGTTTACAGTTGAAGCTTCCCCCCCCTCCTCCCGGCGAAATGGATGAAGCCCGCCTATGGGTGAAAAACTGGATCTTCTTTCATGTCCTTCTGCAAAGGAAGCGAATGAGATTTTTTTGAAGTATTTCTTTAAAATTCAATTCAAAATCGAAATTTTAAGATAGAGACTTGAAATGAAGTTTATATGAATGAGAAAGCTTTCATCTTCCAGTTGATATAAATATTTTCTTTGTAACATAATAAGTCTGAGAGCATCGAATTTATATATCTCGAAACGCATAAATTTTTCCAAAAAGTGGGTTTTCAATTTTAATAAAAATATCAGTCTGTTTTAAATTATTTTTAAACAAATGACGTCTTGTTTGAAGGAGAAATGTCTGTAGTCTTAGATTGTAAAAAAAAATATTCTACGATCCTTTTTTGGCGAGTTATCGTAATCTGAACATGAAAAAGTCAATATTTTCCCACAAAACATAAAATAAAAAAAAACTTAAAGTCCGACGAATATGAGACATGTCTTACTTTCTTCCCCACATTGTTCTGCATCGATTGGTATCGGTCTCGACCCCATACCCCCAGCGGTTTCGGAGGAGATAGTGTGACAAGCTTTTGACAGCGGCGTTACCGGCAGCGGCAACGGCAGCGGCAGCGCCAGTTACTTTTTTTAGAATATATATATATATATATATATATATATATATATATATTTACATCAATTGTATACATTGATCGCCGTATTTATTATATATATATATATATATATAATTTTTTTTTTTCTTTTGGCATTAATTGCATACATTGACCGTTGTATTTAATTTGAATGTACTCCGTAGCGAAGTGCGGGTTTTCAGCTAGTTATGTATAAATTGTCTTAGGATAAAATATTTAACAATGATAAGGTGTGTGTATCTAGAGAGTTGAACTTGAACGTTTTGAAACCTTTTACTTTCATCAGAGTGTAAAAGTGATTGTTCGTTTTAGTTGACGCATAGGAAGCCCCGACACTTTCTAGACAAATATTACAAATTTCCTGAGATATAAAAAAAAAAAAAACTTAAAAAAAACTGTTTGATGGGTGAGAATGTCAGTTTCTTATACCAGTCCTTGAGTACGGCAATAAGGGATTTCAAAACGAGCTGGGTGCACTATTATTTTGTAAATACAAGTAAATGCGCATTAGTATCCGGTGGGTTCAAAAGTAAACATTATATAGAATAAATACAGTTCTTATATTACACGTGTAGGGAAATCTTCATGTATATTTAAATTATTTCCCATCCACTCGTGTTCACATGGTGACTACATTAGTTTAAAAGGATCTACAAAGTTGTTCTCTTTACAGGAATATGATGCATACTTCTTCGCCTTATTGTACACTCATGGACAAAAAAATTAGCGCACCAAGAAATAATTGCGGGATCGTAACGAAACTTGCAATGAATGTACATGTCGGGGAGATATGCAAATGATTAGAAATGCTGCGTGATTGCGCATTACGTATAGCCGGTAGAGGGCGTTGAACATCGTACTCTGTGGAGTATAAAACAGGTAACGAAAGCTTGTTTGAGTGTGCTGAATCATTTACAAAGGAAGAGCTGAGATAGACATGCCATTACGCCGTGTTCAAAGACAATATAAGCAGTTGTCGCAGTTTGAGAGGGGGAGAATCGTCGGGATGATGGAAGCTGGGTGGTCAGCTAGGCGAGTAGCTCGTCAATTAGGCCGCTCTGATTGTGTTGTGAGGAGGTGTTGGGACCAGTGGACCCGAGAGATGCCATGTACAGGAAGACCAGGCTCAGGACGCCCTCGACAGACCAGTCGTCGAGAAGACCGCCACATCGTAAGAAATGCACGCGTACAGCCAACTGCTTCATCGGCCGCCATCCAGGCACAGGTAGCACCTTCACTAGGGGCCTCTGTGTATCTCGAACCATACGAAGGCGCCTGGCTGAAGGACTGTTGGTATCGCGGCGCCCATTACGTGTGCTGCCCTTGACGCCCACCCATCGACGCCTCCGTTTGGAGTTTTGCTGCGCACGAGGAAACTGGACTGCAGCGGAATGGAACCAGGTCGTCTTTAGCGACGAATTCAGATTCAATCTCGGCAGTGAGGACAATCGTGTTCGTGTGTGGAGAGCCCGTGGGGAACGCTTCAATCCTGCCTTTGCTGTACAGCGACACATCGCTCCCACAGCTGGTGTGATGGTATGGGGTGCCATTGCCTA
Organism: Dolomedes plantarius; assembly: GCA_907164885.2. Taxonomy (NCBI): domain Eukaryota; kingdom Metazoa; phylum Arthropoda; class Arachnida; order Araneae; family Dolomedidae; genus Dolomedes; species Dolomedes plantarius. The sequence goes on along the minus strand of OU015493.1, from coordinate 20,596,926 downwards.
CAATATACGGTCACCCCTAGTATTGTTCCGTGGCACCATGACAGCCCAGCGGTATGTTCATGAAATCCTGCAACCACATGTATTGCCACTCATGCAACGGCTCCCAGGAGCCCTTTTTCAACAAGACAATGCTCGGCTTCATACGGCAAGGGTGTCACAAGACTGTCTCCGCACTGTTACTACCCTTCCTTGGCCTGCCCGATCCCCAGATTTGTCTCCAATCGAGCATATCTGGGATCATTTGGGACGACGAGTTGGGTATCTCACGAGTTTGAACGAACTAGAGACAAGGTTACAGCAAATATGGAACGAAATGTCTCAAGACATCATACAGAACTTGTATGACTCAATGCCCGATCGTATCGCATCGTGCATTCGCGCTAGAGGGGGTCCAACGGAGTATTAACTCCTCCGTTCTTTTGCCTTTTTCTCTGAAATAAATTATCCTTTTTCTTTGATTTTCTTATCATTTACTTATATCAAAGTAATCATTACGTATGTAAAATTTCGTTTCATTTTGACGACTCCTTCTTGGTGTGCTAATTTTTTTGTCCATGAGTGTATTTAGCTATTTATTCATGTTTCTGAATTTAATCCAAAATAATCACGACATGGTTAGGTGATGTAACGATCATCACAAATGCCCTGAATAAGAAAGTATCGGATTTGATTCCAAGGACAGTGTACCGTAGTCAATAATACGACAAGCCTTTGCTTCAATTACTTTAAACATACTACAACTACAACAGTTAAAGCAAGTATGTACAGCGAGTTAGAATTATACAGTTAGATAGTCAGGACGGCTTCGGGTTCACCGACAGCGCTGGCCTACAGAAGGCCTCTCGGACCAAGAGAGCGTCTCTCTCACCCTCAAAAGCAGATCTCTCCCTTTTGGACTATTGGGGGTCTTCTTTTATACTGTCGGCGAATTCAAAGGCTTTCTCCAGCGTTGGAAGGTCTGTTAAGTGTTCAAAGTTTATGGGATTCTAAATGTCACTATAGTGTCAAAAATCTCAAAAGCCCTCGAACCACTCTGGGATTTATGCGTTCTATAACGTCAGAACGGCATATTACAAGAACTTTATGGCCTCTTATCCTAGAGTTTATGAGACCGCCCAGATTAACAGTTCGCCGATAGATGACCCGTTGAGGGGTAGGAATGGGGCATCACATACTTATATAATTACAAATTTCGTGTAGTAATTGAGACAATGTCACAACAGCCAAATAGTTATTTCAAAGCGAAGTAAAAATATTTTAAAGTGTGGGTCTCGATAGTTATTGTTATGCACGAGAAAGCTTACTGAAAGATTTCTATAGTTCGTTGGGTTAAAATGGCCTGTTTAGATTTTTTTTTCGGATTTAAGGCGACAATGGACCATGAAAAACTTTTTTATTTATTTATTAATCAATTGCTATGAAATTTTTTATAATTATACAGTGTTGTTTAGAGATGGAAATTCTAAATTAAAAAAATCAGAATGTAATTAAGATATTAATTAAAATCAATTTGTTAGTTGCTCTATTTAAAAATGCTCCATGCGCAGCAATTTTTGTCTCAGATATCTAATTTTCTCTCTTAAGATAGCTTTATATAGTTATAATAAAAGTTAGTAGCAATATTGGATTTACAGTCATATTTATAAAAAGTAGAAAAGAAATCGATAAAAATAGGTCATTTTATGCAAAAATTTTATCAAAATAATTTTTTATTGTAAAAATTTTAAGTTGTTTTAAAATAGTATAATGAATTGATTACCAAGTTTTATTCTAACATATATAAATAATCATTTTATGAAATTTTATGAAAATTCAAGAAAAATTATGACGCATGTAACATTCTGAACTTACGGAAACGACACGAAAACTTGTTTTGAGAAAATGGCATTTAAAGTTTTAATTTGACTAACATTTCCATTGTTTACGTTTGAAAAAAAATACTTATAACTCGGTTAATAATGATCGGATCAACAAATTTTTTTAAAATTTAAAGCTGATGAGTTGCAGAATCATTTTCTGAAAGAAAAAAAATCGTTGGGACATATTTTTGTCAATCTGAAGGTCCATTGTCGCCTTAAAGAATTTTAATTTTGAAAATAGCTTAGTTCAGTTGATTTCTTTTAATTGTTTTAAAATAAAAACTTCTTTGCACAAAAAGTGATGACTGTAAGTCTGGCATGTCAGTAATACTAGTACTTTGAAATAACTGATACACATCTATTAAAAGTCAAATTTTATTTTACGAAGCTTGTTACACTTAAAAATAACAAGTACACCATCACAATAAACATGATTTTATCATTATATGTTACAGAAACGTATTTACAAGAACATTTATTTGAAAGTACAAAAGCACAGATACTCAGCTTTTCACTAAAACCAGTACAAAATAATTTTATTTTTGATAGGATAAATAGTTAGCACCGAACAGATTTAAGTACATAAAATGCAGCCATAGTGACTTTCAGTGTTCCTTTTAAAACAAATGTCTTTTGATACACCTTGATATTTACAAAACTAGTTTAGGCATAAAAAAACTATTACTCTTCGTTCTCCAGAAAATCGGAACTACTATCTCATTGCAACAATAATTCCATCAATCCAAATGAAACTAGTTTGGGAATAAATGCAGACGTCATTGTGCAAAGCGTTGAAAGCTAAAAAGCCGTGAATTCCTTTTTTTCTTTGCATTAATGCTTTTGCAAACATAATGTTTTACTACCGTGAACACATATATACAACGATGTTTTGCTTCAGCACGAACTTATTGACAAGACATTTAGAACAAACGCAAAATGCTTAATATGAAGCAAGTCTTTGCACTGATACATGTCATCTGTAGTCTAGATTCAGAAACAGCTCATAAACACAAAAAGTACCATACAGTAACAATGAATATGGTTTGTCAAGCAGCATTGGTGGAGACAATTTTCATCGTAAGTCTAACAATGATTCATAATAAGCACCGACAAATGACATGTAGATTATCAATTTAAATGTGATAGGAGCATGCATCCATATTCACAGTTTTATTAGCTAGAATATCCGTTTACGTAAAAAAAATGTCAAAAAGTATTGCACTTATAGAAACAATATCAAAATGAGAAGATAGTTTCGAGAAATATCCCCCCAATCTACGCTTAATCACTTTAGCATTGTTCTATGCTTTCCTGGAAGAATTCTGAGGTCTCCCATTTACAAAATAGCGTTTTGGCATACTCGAGCGATCGAAACAGGGTTCTTTTAAAGTAAGGTGACCAGATTTTGATATTGGTAAAGCGGGACACATTGACAGGGGGGGGGGAAGGGGGTTCTTGATTAAAAGTTTGGTCTATATGGAACAACAAAAATTTTCATAGAACGCGAAAATAGTATTGTAATATATTTTTTTAAATTTCAACATAAGTACAATTTACAAATATAATAAATAAAAAAATTATGTATAGTATTATTTTATTCTTTGGCATATGTCTCTTTTGAATGAATTTTTTTTTTTTAGTAGATTGCTGTCGTTGTTTAAAAGGTCATGAAATTTTTCACAAGAATTTGTTAAATTATATTTCACACATAAAATGGCTTTCAAAGTCTCAACACTTAATTGTGATTTTTTCGGTGACCACACTTTATTTACCGTAGAAAAAGCGCGTTCAGTCGCAACATTAGTTCCTGGTAAGGACACCGCGTATTCCACAATTTTTAGTGCATTATTGTATGGAATGTTTAGTGCATTATTGTATGGTTTGTTTCAAAATGATGAAATATTTCTAACCATTTGTTCTATATTGTGATATTTGCTAATGCCCAAGATTTAACCTTTTCCTTATCAATACATTTTTTTACTAATGATACCTCATTTAAAAAGATCATTTTCGGAAATATTACAATTATTTGTTATTATTAAAGCTTAACATTATAAAATTAACAAAAATAATATCAAACTCACATCCTGGCTAAATAGCCGCATGACCGCCGAAAACCGTATATTCCCTTCCCGTTCTCCCGCCGTTCCCTAGCTTGTCGTGCATTCTTTCCAAAAATCGGGACTTTTTTCAAAAACGAAGGAACGCGGGACAAATTGTTAAAAATCGGGACTGTCCCGCCAAAAGCGGGACGTCTGATCACCTTATTTTAAAGCGCTGTCGTTATTTTTTTCTTTATCTTTTAGGGGGTGGGAACGATACGTTAAACTTGTTCAGTTATGGGAACAGTTTTGTTAGCAAAAAGAAAAAAAAAAAATTCCCCAATTCCGGGAACGATTCTGGGAACAAAAAATGTCTCAAGGGACTGGGATTTTCGTTTAGATTGGGCAAGGTTGCCAAAACGATATTCTCGTAAGATACTGACTACCTTTGAAAAAGAAATGACTAAAAGCATTGTTCATGAAGGAATTTTTTCACCGGGGAATAACTTTCCTGGTATTTAACTAAACCGCAAATGCTGTTGTCAGTTTTCTTAAAACCTTTTTTTTAAAAATTCGTCCTAGTCTTTTGAGAAAATCTGTCATGATTACCCCTTTGAAATTCCCCAAATTCGCCATTCCCTTATCACGGCTTCAATGCTTTGGCGTATTTTTAAGGTTTGTTTGATTTTTCCATACAACGCTTGATCCACCCAAACACTGTTGTTCCGGCATTATCGCGAACATTATAAAGCTCCAGTGAAAATTTAGCATACACCATCATCTTGGAGCCATTTTTCCATGGCACAAAATGACCTATTTTTTTAAACCTGAAACTAGTGCATTATTAAAGCAAATGATACGATTGATTCCAAATAATCCGCTGATCGCAGAGACATGGTTACACAGGCGTTCATCTATCTATATTAATAAAGAGACAAGGGGATGTCGAGATCATCACGTGACCGTAACTCATCCGGGCGGACGAATCCTCGAAAAAAAATGGCTGACAAATATACAGGAAACGGTGTAATTTTTTTTCTCATGAAAGTACATAAATGTTACATATTTGGAAAGAGCTTCGAAAACTGATAATTTTTTCTGCGTACACTTATTCTGTTAATTTAATAGTTTTAGAGATATTTTCATTCTAAAATCACTCACTGCTGAGAAACCAAATCATCTGGTGCAGTGGTGCTGCCATCTGTCGGTAGCGACGGGAATGAAAATTGAAAGGAATTTATTCACTTGAATTTAATACATTTGTAGGCTTTTTTTTTCTTTTGTGGGGCCCGAAGTACATAAATATGTTACACGGATGGCTTGAGCGTAGCTAGGCGAAGCCCGGCTAGTGTCAGGAATAAACTCGAGTTGCCAGTGCGGGGTACTTGTCAATGAAGACATTCGCACATGAACTGAAACTAAAGTTGCCTTACTTTTACTTTTCAAAGGCTACTTTAGTTTCAGTTCTTTATCAAGGTAAGTTTAGCTGTTCCATAACTGTCATTGAATCTCAAAGTGTTTTGGAGGAAAAAAAATAGCTTAGTGCTTAATTACAAATACACAGAACGAATACATATACTTGTCGACTACGAAGTAAGTGGCCTTAATCAGCGCAGAAAAGTGATATATCGTCAACTTAGGCGCAGAATAGTAAAATACGGTAACTTTCCGACAGCTGAAATTCCTAGAATACTTTAGTTAATATAAATCACGTATATTGTCTAGTAAAAATGTTTTTTACTATTTGTCAATAAAACTTTTAGGAAATATGAGTGTCGGAATTAGACATTTTTTTAAAAATTAAAATTAAATACACTGAACTCGGAGCTGCACACTTCAGCCTGTAGTCTATATGGACCTGGTCTAGAACTACGTTCCAGCCAGGGATCATAAGAAACAACAACATTGCACCAGTAATTATAGATGACACGAGCAGCGACTTCAGAGAAGAGGAAACTTATTTCACGGGATTTGGGGGCTTTATCTTGATAATGAACGCTGAAACGAATTTTGTCTGTTCAGTACGAAAATAAAAGAAACATAAACTGTTCTTTACTGTATATATGATCAGTTCTCAGTGGTTATGATTCTCTGATGTGAATTAATCAAGATTTGTTTCTCTACGGCAGGGGTGTCAAACATGCGGCCCGCGACGAACATTTTTGCCGCCCGGCCAATATATTGGCACACAATAATATATAATAAAATAACCGACGCAGAATTATAATAAGATAGGAAGAATTCACTAAATGTTTTTTTAATTATACCCCTTTTTTGCTATTATTAAACAAAATGCGCATATTTATGTTGAATATACTGTAATTAGGTAAATAAACCTACGTTTCTATTAATATTGATTTTTTTTGCGGCCCACCTATAGTTAAACCTTGTTTGTTTGGCCCAAGTTAGCCTTTGAGTTTGACACCCCTGCTCTACGGGATATTTTCAGTGGAATGGCAAATCTTTCAAGAGAAAATTTAATATGAAGTTTTTCACCGAAAATCATCAAAATTATAGTTTTTGCTCAGCATTTCAGTTTTACGAATCAACAATGCCCTGTCGAATTTCATGTCTCCGTTACGGCACTCAGCAGCCTGTGGTAACAATACGGGGTATCCACGCGTACCTTGTCTCCTGTCAGAAAAATGACGTACACTGTTCTATACCTCGAATGTCATCCCAATCAGTAAATAACACACTGGGAATGCGCTTCGTAGCTGACCCGATCTAAGGGGTTACGTCGCGACATGATTCGGGATCAGACCGTATCGTCCTTCATCGGCACCCGCTCCTCCGCCGTGGCGTTGCAGTCGAGCCTGTTCACTGCCGGCACCGACGGGGAACGCACGGCTGAAGGGAAGTTGACGAAAGACGTGGAAGTCGCGAAACTGATGCAGCTGTCGCGGACTCCGCGGTTGCGGTAGAACTTTTCTCCGTGCGGAGATGATCTGCAGTTCAGCGACTGGTGCTGCCCTCTATTGATGGCCTGCCGGATTTTCCAGCGCTCCAAGCGGTGTTTCAGCGAGTTCTGGACCTAGGAATTAAAAGAACAACATTTATTCACAGCGAATTGAGTAATATATAGGGTGAACCAAAAAGTCTTGCCCTGATTATAAATATTTATCGTGCTCAAACTATTATAATTAGACCTATGTTTGTTTGGATATATTGTAAGTACTGTTATAAATTTTTTTAAAACCATTTACCTCAGTAAATTTTAACGTGCGCCCCCTTGGTAGCTCGGAGAATGTCGAAGCGGTATTCCAGTTCCCGCCAAGTGATATTTAACATGTCTTCTGTTACAGTACTATATGTGTATATATATATATATATATATATATATATATATATATATATACAGTGTGAACCAAAAAGTCTTGCCCTGATTATAATCATTTATCGTGCTCAAACTATTATAATTAGACCTATGTTTGTTTGGATATATTGTAAGTACTGTGATAAATTTTTTAAAACCATTTACCTCAGTAAATTTTAACGTGCGCCCCCTTGGTAGCGCGGAGAATGTCGAAGCGGTATTCCAGTTCCCGCCAAGTGATATTTAACATGTCTTCTGTTACAGTACTATATATATATATATATATATATATATATATATATATATATATATATATATATACAGTGTGAACCAAAAAGTCTTGCCCTGATCATAATCATTTATCGTGCTCAAACTATTATAATTAGACCTATGTTTGTTTGGATATATTGTAAGTACTGTGATAAATTTTTTTAAAACCATTTACCTCAGTAAATTTTAACGTGCGCCCCCTTGGTAGCTCGGAGAATGTCGAAGCGGTATTCCAGTTCCCGCCAAGTGATATTTAACATGTCTTCTGTTACAGTACTATATGTGTATATATATATATATATATATATATATATATATATATATATATATAGTGTGAACCAAAAAGTCTTGCCCTGCTCATAATCATTTTTCGTGCTCAAACTATTATAATTATACCTATGTTTGTTTGGATATATTGTAAGTACTGTGATAAATTTTTTTAAAACCATTTACCTCAGTAAATTTTAACGTGCGCCCCCTTGGTAGCTCGGAGAATGTCGAAGCGGTATTCCAGTTCCCGCCAAGTGATATTTAACATGTCTTCTGTTACAGTACTATATATATATATATATATATATATATATATATATATATATATATATATATACAGTGTGAACCAAAAAGTCTTGCCCTGATCATAATCATTTATCGTGCTCAAACTATTATAATTAGACCTATGTTTGTTTGGATATATTGTAAGTACTGTGATAAATTTTTTTAAAACCATTTACCTCAGTAAATTTTAACGTGCGCCCCCTTGGTAGCTCGGAGAATGTCGAAGCGGTATTCCAGTTCCCGCCAAGTGATATTTAACATGTCTTCTGTTACAGTACTATATGTGTATATATATATATATATATATATATATATATATATATATATACAGTGTGAACCAAAAAGTCTTGCCCTGATCATAATCATTTATCGTGCTCAAACTATTATAATTAGACCTATGTTTGTTTGGATATATTGTAAGTACTGTGATAAATTTTTTTAAAACCATTTACCTCAGTAAATTTTAACGTGCGCCCCCTTGGTAGCTCGGAGAATGTCGAAGCGGTATTCCAGTTCCCGCCAAGTGATATTTAACATGTCTTCTGTTACAGTACTATATGTGTATATATATATATATATATATATATATATATATATATATATATACAGTGTGAACCAAAAAGTCTTGCCCTGATCATAATCATTTATCGTGCTCAAACTATTATAATTAGACCTATGTTTGTTTGGATATATTGTAAGTACTGTGATAAATTTTTTTAAAACCATTTACCTCAGTAAATTTTAACGTGCGCCCCCTTGGTAGCTCGGAGAATGTCGAAGCGGTATTCCAGTTCCCGCCAAGTGATATTTAACATGTCTTCTGTTACAGTACTATATATATATATATATATATATATATATATATATATATATATATATATATATATATATATATATATACAGTGTGAACCAAAAATCTTGCCCTGATCATAATCATTTATCGTGCTCAAACTATTATAATTAGACCTATGTTTGTTTGGATATATTGTAAGTACTGTGATAAATTTTTTTAAAACCATTTACCTCAGTAAATTTTAACGTGCGCCCCCTTGGTAGCTCGGAGAATGTCGAAGCGGTATTCCAGTTCCCGCCAAGTGATCTTTAACATGTCTTCTGTTACAGTACTATATGTGTGTATATATATATATATATATATATATATATATATATATATATATATATATATATATATATATATACAGTGTGAACCAAAAAGTCTTGCCCTGATTATAAATATTTATCGTGCTCAAACTATTATACTTAGACCTATGTTTGATTGGATATATTGTAAGTACTGTGATAAATTTTTTTAAAACCATTTACCTCAGTAAATTTTAACGTGGGCCCCCTTGGTAGCTCGGAGAATGTCGAAGCGGTATTCCAATTCCCGCCAAGTGATATTTAACATGTCTTCTGTTACAGTACTATATATATATATATACAGTGTGAACCAAAAAGTCTTGCCCTGATTATAAATATTTATCGTGCTCAAACTATTATAATTTGACCTATGTTTGTTTGGATATATTGTAAGTACTGTTATAAATTTTTTTAAAACCATTTACCTCAGTAAATTTTAACGTGCGCCCCCTTGGTAGCTCGGAGAATGTCGAAGCGGTATTCCAGTTCCCGCCAAGTGATATTTAACATGTCTTCTGTTACAGTACTATATATATATATATATATATATATATATATATATATATATATATATATATATATATATATATATATATATATACAGTGTGAACCAAAAAGTCTTGCCCTGATTATAAATATTTATCGTGCCCAAACTATTATAATTTGACCTATGTTTGTTTGGATATATTATAAGTACTGTTATAAATTTTTTTAAAACCATTTACCTCAGTAAATTTTAACGTGCGCCCCCTTGGTAGCTTGGAGAATGTCGAAGCGGTATTCCAGTTCCCGCCAAGTGATCTTTAACATGTCTTCTGTTACAGTACTATATATATATATATATATATATATATATATATATATATATATATATATATATATATATATATATATATATATATATATATATATATATATATATACAGTGTGAACCAAAAAGTCTTGCCCTGATTATAAATATTTATCGTGCTCAAACTATTATACTTAGACCTATGTTTGATTGGATATATTGTAAGTACTGTGATAAATTTTTTTAAAACCATTTACCTCAGTAAATTTTAACGTGCGCCCCCTTGGTAGCTCGGAGAATGTCGAAGCGGTATTCCAGTTCCCGCCAAGTGATATTTAACATGTCTTCTGTTACAGTACTATATGTGTATATATATATATATATATATATATATATATATATATATATATATATATATATATATATATATATATATATATATATATATATATATATATATATATATATATATATATATATATATATACAGTGTGAACCAAAAAGTCTTGCCCTGATTATAAATATTTATCGTTCTCAAACTATTATACTTAGACCTATGTTTGATTGGATATATTGTAAGTATTGTGATAAATTTTTTTAAAACCATTTACCTCAGTAAATTTTAACGTGCGCCCCCTTGGTAGCTCGGAGAATGTCGAAGCGGTATTCCAGTTCCCGCCAAGTGATATTTAACATGTCTTCTGTTACAGTACTATATATATATATATATATATATATATATATATATATATATATATATATATATATATATATATATATACAGTGTGAACCAAAAAGTCTTGCCCTGATTATAAATATTTATCGTGCTCAAACTATTATAATTTGACCTATGTTTGTTTGGATATATTGTAAGTACTGTTATAAATTTTTTTAAAACCATTTACCTCAGTAAATTTTAACGTGCGCCCCCTTGGTAGCTCGGAGAATGTCGAAGCGGTATTCCAGTTCCCGCCAAGTGATATTTAACATGTCTTCTGTTACAGTACTATATGTGTATATATATATATATATATATATATATATATATATATATATATATATATATATATATATATATATATATATATATACAGTGTGAACCAAAAAGTCTTGCCCTGATTATAATCATTTATCGTGCTCAAACTATTATAATTAGACCTATGTTTGTTTGGATATATTGTAAGTACTGTGATAAATTTTTTTAAAAACCATTTACCGCAGTAAATTTTAACGTGCGCCCCCTTGGTAGCTCGGAGAATGTCGAAGCGGTATTCCAGTTCCCGCCAAGTGTTATTTAACATGTCTTCTGTTACAGTACACATAGTACATGTTTCGTCTAGGAAATCACGCATTAAAGATCCCCAGTGTGGGGGTGCGACATCTTTTTGAAATAGTTGCAATAAGTCTAAGTAAATGTTAGGGGTAACGCTTTTTTGGGCTTTCTCTTGAATCGACGCCATTCCGGCCGAAAATGATTGCCTCCTTTCAAATATTCCCATTGAGTCCCTCTTGAAGGAACACTCTCGTCATTTATTGCACAAAAAAAACTTCTAAAAAACTGACCTATCCAACGATACAAAAGTTACATTTTTATATTAAACGGTTATTTTGTAATGAATTTTTATAATCAGGGCAAGACTTTTGGTTCACCCTGTATATCTTTGCGCACACATATATATATGCACTACGTCGTCGAAAAATTTTCCGTTTCCCCTTTGTCAGATGTACTACTACTTCCTAGTACCTCAAACTGTTAAGCGATATCTCCATTTATTGATACAAAGAGATTTATGAACCAAGGATTCCAGCCGAATACATCGTAGCGTTTTACACTGACAGATTTTAATCATTAAATTGCAAACTATAACCGTAAGCTCGTATTTAATGAAGTATGTTTGATACCCTTATATTAATGACACACTCCCAAAACCAAGACAACTGTTATTTTTGCTAGAGTGTGTAGACTGATAAAGTCCAAGGAATATTTCTTTAAGTTTGATTCGACATTTTTAGTGCTCTGATAAATGTGGCGCCTCGTTTTCGAGAATAGCGAGTATAATATGCCCAGCAGCTATGCTTGAATCGCTACGATTGAAACGGGAGGTGCTGTTGAGGGCTGCGCATATGTAGATTATTTTGCGCCTACAACAGTTGATTCAAGAAAAGGGCCGAGAATTATCATTAAACATCGAAGGTGAGAGAAAAAAAAAGTGGAAGTTTCGAGTTTTATTAAGCAATTTAGGCTAATTCAGCTTAATCTTTTCTCGACATACCATAAGACTGATATAAGTATAAATGAATAACTTATTCAGCTTAATCTTTTCTCAACAAACCATAAGAATGATATAAGTATAAATCAGTAAAAATGATAAGTACCCTTAAATGAAACTATAATTGAATAAGCTCGTACTGTTAACGAAAGGCACATTCTTGTTTAAAATTTCAGAATATGCACTAACGGGAATCTTGCATCAAAGCTACTCGCTTTTCAATTTCAGCGTGTGGGCGGCGATACATTGATTAGTTTATAGACTCACTATTTTATAAATATCTGGGTCTTAAAAGGTTTGTGTCGGGCTACGGCTGGATGACTAAAGCGGTGACATTTAGTCCTAGAGCCTGTGGGTTCGAGTACCACTGCTGTGAGCCGGACGATGACCGAATGGCTAGGGCACTGGCAGTTGGTACCAGAGTCTGTGGGTTCGAATCCCGTTCCTGACATGGATGTTTGTAGCCGTTTGGAATCGGCTTTAAACAGTAGGCCCCAGTCTAAATTAGCCCTCGAGTAGAAAAAATTAACCGTAGCGCTCCGAAACAAAACCACCCCACTGCTGGCATGGATGTTTGTAACCGTTCGTAATGAGCTTTAAACTGTAGGTCCCAGTCTAATAAGCACTTGTGCAGCAATAGTTGACTGATGCTATCTCAGTCAACTCAACTCAAAAGGTTTGTACGTGAGCACTAATGTGATTAAATACATATTTATGAAACAAAAATAAATGATATATAGAGACTCCTAGGCAAATTTATATAAAAATATACTAGCTGAAAACCCGCACTTTGGTACGGAGTACAGTCAAATTAAATACAACGGTCAATGTATGCAATTAATGGCAAAAAAAATATATATATATATATTTATAATAAATGCGACGATCAATGTATACAATTGATGTAATATATATATATATACATATATATATATATATATATATAATATTTATAAAAAATCGTAAGGGAAATTTATTTTTTTTGGATAATATCCAATCGTCTGCTGCATTATAAAGAAAAAAAATAATTTTTTTGTCTATTTAGTTGTTATGCACGTGACGATAAATTTATTTAAAGTACCAGAAAAAGAAATCACGTGATCGGCATTTAATAAATTAAATTCTAAAAATGAATCTTTAAAAATTCACCAAAAATCAGGAAATGGAGGTAAAAATTCGAAAAAAATTTCATTTTGAAGGAATTTTTAGGATCTTTCTCGTGATCTAAATTTTATAACCCTCAATGTATTATTTTAAATGCAAACGTAAAAAAAGTTTAAAAAACAGCTTAAAAATTTAATTTAAAAAATCTAAGAAGAATTTTTGAAAAATCTTTCTTAGTGCACCCCTACACTATTAGAAGAATCGCCATGCAAAATTTCAGCCCTTTAGGTCCAGCGGTTTGGTCTGTGCGTTGTATGTCAGTCAGTCAGTCAGTCAGTGAATGAATGAGTCAGTTACGGAACTGTTTTATAAATATAGATTAGACCTTCATGCTAATAAATTTGAAGAAATGCCTTTTTTTTAATGCAACGTGTTCTTGTACAAGTATGCTATCGCAAAACAATCATTCTCAATATTTAAAGAACGCATTTTTCCAATCTCTCTGAATAAAATTGAAATTATGTATGACTGTACTCAAAAAATTCCTACCATTTTATAATTACTATTATAAGTACCTTAATATCTGTGTAACTTGTTGCATAGTATTCTCTAGGACCGAGCGGAAACGATAGGTTATCTTAAAATAGGATTATCGAACTAATGAATAGTTCATCTAAGAGACTACTAGTTCAAAATTAGTAGGCTCCCTTCCTCCCATTTATTTTTATTGTGGATTTTAAGAAGCTATGTGTTCTCATGTCGTGTTTTCCGCAAGTTTCCTGTGTGTTGAAACTAATCAAAATGATGGCAATGTTGACGTCTGCCAGCATTGCCAATAGATGGCAGCACTATCACCGGCCACTAATCTCCAGCAAAACTTTTGAAAGAATCTCACAAGAATACGGCACTTTTTGAAAACTCTTGGCACTCACGAAATTTCCAGAAATATCATAATTTTAATTTTACTAGAAATCAAAGATTACATTTTTAGAAGCCGAGTCTCACCCATTGTTTCTATATAAAGTACAGTGGTGGAAGAAAAAAAATACATAATGTATGCTTCGTGTCATATACTTAAATTGGTTATAATCAAAAGATTTGTCCTTAATATCATCATGAACATCTTCTATCAAACAAATAGACTTATTTGTATGCATTTGATTATAATAATGAGGTGCAAGTGAAAATTATTTTTGTTACGAACGCTATACGCTCTGGTAAAATGGCTTGAATAACTCAATAATTTTTTTTTTCAAAAGTGTTAACAGCGATTGTGTTCAATCGTGTGGAATCGGAAGAATCAAGCAAGTGAAATTTATCGAAATCACAAGCTTGTACATTTCCTAGATTTATATTTTATTGATTTAACAAGTCCATCCTTATAAAGGTTGCCAATTCTTTTTCAAAGCCAAGTGTTTAATTGATTTTTCAGAGCATCAAAAATAAAAATAAAGGGCACCAAAAAACATCCGAAAAGGACGATAAAAGGTTAAGATATCAACACGCATAAAGTATTTTCCGTGCATGCGTTAAAAATTAAAACGTTGTTGCCACACGATGTGCAGTTAATGAGGCGAATTCAAACATTTGATTACCTGATATGCCTTCTCTTACTGATTTAGGCTTTAGAAATAGCTATGTGCGTTTTTGGTAACGTGTTGCTGCTACGGATGTACAGTAATCGTTACCACTAACTTAAATGGCACGTTGCTGGTGCATCGGTGAAATATTGAAGTAAAATGGACCGCTGGCACTCAGTGGCGTAGCGAGGGGGGGGGGCAAGGGGGTCTATCATGCCCCGGGCGCCACTTGCAGAGGGGCGCCAATATAAGGTCTATATATTACATTACTATATGTTTTTCGGGGTGGGGGTGCCAATAGAAGTTCTATATATTATATTACTATATGTTTTTCGGGGGGGGGGGGTGCCAATATAAGGTGTATATATTTTATTACTATATGTTTTTCGGGGGGGACGCCAATATAAGGTCTATATATTTTATTACTATATGTTTTTCGGGGGGGACGCCAATATAAGGTCTATATATTATATTTATATGTTTTTCGGGGGGGGGCGCCAATATAATGTCTATATATTATATTATTATATGTTTTTCGGGGGGGGGTGCCAATATAAGGTCTATATATTATATTATTATATGTTTTTCGGGGGGGGGGGCGCCAATATAAGGTCTATATATCATATTACTATATGTTTAGCGGGGGGGGGGGGCGCCACAAAGATATCGTGCCCCGGGCGCCAGTTATGCTCGCTACGCCACTGCTGGTACTTTAAAAGATCAAACTTAACTTTTAATTTCAAACAAGAAAGCAATTGAAAGAATATTCAAAAAGTTAATGCGAGTTATAGCTACAAAAGATCATATCAGGTATAAAGCCGCCAAAGCAAAACTGCCACGGAAAACTCTTAAATAAACAAACAAACAAAAACCAACTGCGGTCTGGCCTGGCTATCTTATAGTTCTATACTGACGTGCAGAATAGTCCAGATACATTTTTGTATACTGCTGCAACACCAGGAATCGCTAATCGCTATACGCTGCTGCTAGAAGAGGTAAACTCGCAAGGTGTGACGCATAATTGACCTAAACATCAAAGAAAGGATCAAAGAATTTAAAGTTTTTGGAGCTCCATGGTCAAAGGCTTCTTCACCAGTAATTAAGTGGCAATTGTGATCATATAATGCTCAGCAAATCAGAGAGTCTTAAATTAAGTCCTTATCAGTAAAAATTAATTTAAAAATACAGCTGAAAAATTAATAAAGGGAAGTGGACAAGAACAAGTAATATATAAAAAAAATTTTTAAAGTCAATTCCTACTTAGGTAAACAAAGAAAAATTTGAGTGTGAACTAATAGTAGGAATTGAAAAAAAGGATTGCTTGCCAGAACCTTGCCTACTGTGCGAGATTAGGAGGGGGGGGGGGAAGAGAGAGAAAAAGTTTGTCAGGTTGGGGATTCGATCTCGCAACCTACAGGACGAGAGAAGCCCGCGATACCGCAGTCCTACCGTTTACACAGTAGCAAGAGGGAAATTACTATTCAAGAGCAAGAGACGCTCTAGGTCTAAAACTAAAATTGATTAATTAAATTTAATTAATGAATTAATATTTGAAAAAAAAACTGTATTAACATCAAGTGTCATCCACTACAAGTTTAAAAAAATGTATTTGAACTTGAGTGGATGAATAAAAAGTACTTTTATTAACGATTGAAAATTTGAACAAGATATATATGGTCTAAAACTAAAATTGATTAATTAAATTTAATTAATGAATTAATATTTGAAAAAACTGTATTAACATCAAGTGTCATCCACTACAAGTTTAAAAAAATGTATTTGAACTTGAGTGGAGGAATAAAAAGTACTTTTATTAACGATTGAAAATTTGAACAAGATATATATAGAGAGAGTGTGAACTAATAGTAGGAATTGAAAAAAAAGGGTTTGAAAGGGGAAAAATAATTAAAAATAATAGCAAAATAATACAATAAGTTGCCAAGTTTCGAACCTGGGACAAACTGGCAGAAAACGTGGATGAACTGACAGTACTACAGTGCGACATAACAAGAATTGCTAAAGGTAAACACGGAATGAGACTATACACGGAATGAGAGTTTAACAGAAACTTAACCTTGAGACAATTCTCTCGAGCCTCAGATAATGCTTGCGTAGTTACTACACATCGAATATCATGCACTTTGAACTTTTAAAAGGGAAGTCGAGAGCAGGTAATTAAAGGGAGTTCAATGAAAAATACTTTTAAAGCTACAAACTTACCTCGCCATTAAGAAAACAGTATAGCACGGCGACGATGAAACCCTGGAATAAAATTGTTTAAATTGATTAGTATGATCAATTGTTAAACAACTGTTTAAACTATAACATACATGAAACTTGGGAAATGTAAAACAACTTTTATAAGCCGTAATAAAAATTGATGGCAACTATTTTCAAACTAATTAATATTAGTTCATCTTTGGGCAAGACAGACGATCCTCGGTCCTGTTGCCAACACCCACGAAATTCTTCTCGAGTGTTCTGTCGTTTCCCCTATTTATATCATCATTAGCGATATTCGTGTTTGGGAATTGCCCTTAGGTGGAATCACAACTAATGCTTTTCGATCTAGCGAAGAACTAAATTAGTTCGACGGCTGCCGTTCTAAATTTTTATTAAGAATTTTTAGAAGCCGCGTGTTCCTGTGGTATTCCTCCGTTACTTTCTTTATAAAGAAACTAGCTGAAAACTCGCGCTTCGCTACGGAGTACATTCAAATCAAATACAACGGTAAATGTATGCAATTAATGCCAAAAAAATATATATATATTTATAATAAATGCGACGATCAATGTATACAATTGATGTAAATATATATATATTTATAAAAAAATCGTAAGGGATATTTATGGATATTTATTTTTTTTAGATAATATCCAATCGTCTGCTGCATTAGAATAAAAAAAAATATTTTTTATGTCTATTTAGTTGTTATGCACGTGACGATAAATTTATTTAAAGTACCAGAAAAATAAATCACGTGATCGGCATTTAATAAATTAAATTCTAAAAATTAGTCTTTAAAAATTCCCCCAAAATCAGAAAATCGAGGAAAATGTTCGAAGAAGATTTCATTTTAAAGGAATTTTTAGGATCTTTCTCGTGATATAAATTGTATAACCCTCAAATTATTATTTTAAATGCAAACTTAAAAAAAGCAAAAAAAAACAGCTTAAAAATTTAATTTAAAAAAATCTAAGAAGAATTTTTCAAAAATCTCTCTTAGTGCACCCCTACACTATAAGAAGAATCGCCATGCAAAATTTCAGCCCTTTAGGTCCAGCGGTTTGGTCTGTGCGTTGTATGTCAGTTAGTCAGTAACGGAACTGTTTTATATATATAGATTAGTGAATTGGGAATACAAAATAAGGAAGTCCTACCTACAGAAATTATACAGTAATTGGTGAGGGAAAGGAAATCTAATTATGCATAGGAAATTTACCGTTTGAGAGAGATTGTCTCGCCGGCCAGTGGAATTTATGCACGTTTCGATCTTCTAATACTTGGCTAATGGTAACCCTTTGAAACTACAGATTTCCGAGCAGATGAATATTTAAACGTTTACGGGTGATGAATGCTGAAAATAGTCGGCAAATACTTATATTAAATCCAGTCACCTTCTTATCAACACTAAGTAAATAAGTAATGTCTTCTCTGAAGTCATTCTAATAACGAACTTTATTCCATAGTTGGTATAATGATTATGGATGTGATTTTATTACTATTGTAAAAATAGATAACGGTAAAATCCATAAAATAGAAAAATCCATAAAAGTAGAAAAATGCTAGATGAACTTTCCGTAAGTGTTTTAAAGCGGGAAATTCTCTCGAAAATTTTTAATTCGAAATTTTTCTTGAATTTGTTAACTTTTCAAGCTTTTGTACGACAGGCAACTAAAAATAAGGCTATATGAATCACTTTGAGTAATGCATTTTTCTATATAGAAATTAGTCCAATAATGATTGTGGTTTTAAACCAAAAATATGCAATATACTTAATTAGCTTCAGTACAGTTTTTGTATTTTTTAGTTTTTATAATGTTCGAAGTGTTTATGAAGAAATAATCGATCAAAAATATCGATCGCTTTGAAGCTAGAATGATGACCACGCAACGTTAATACAGTCAATCTTTCTGTTGAGGGGAAATGGCGTCGCATCGAACAGGATAATTTCCCCGACTTTCTAGCAATAAATGCGGCATCATTCTTTGATATTTTCGCAGGAAAATTGTCCGAAAGAAAGATCTATTTGCCATAAACATGTGTTTATTTCGCCTTCACGCAATAGTTGACTCTTTATGAATTCTTCACTACGATTATTAATAAGGTGATAGGAGAGAGAATTTAAGGGTTTTCTTTCTAGTCCTGATGGAATAACTATTAAGGCCTGTTCACATTGCAGTCCGTTAGCGTAAGCGTAAAAGAAAAAAATGAGCTGAGACGGAAATAAACCAATCATAGGCCCTAACAATTTCGTTGCTAATCGTTTGGAGGTTTGTCATTGGTTAAATATATTTCAATACTTTTACGCTTACACTAACGGACTGCAATGTGAACAGAGCCTTAATTTCTCCAGCATCTCTCCAGCAAATTACCAATATTGTTGGATATGAATCGAAAGGTTATCCAGAGTTTTCCCTTTGTCTAATGATTGCAAAAGTGATGACGTCAGTTACTCGCGTTTAAGTGATCACTGTGTGTCTCATGGGGAATAAATGGTTTGGTTAAATGACGTCATCAGCTGATACCGTGTTAGATGTGTATGTATATAAAGGGGAGAGGTATTCAATCTCAAGACGATGGCTGTAGAGGTACATGTAGACCAGAGGTGTGAAACTCAAAGGCTAACTTGGGACAAACAAACAAGGTTTAACTATAGGTGGGTCGCAAAAAAATCAATATTAATAGAAACGTAGGTTTATTTTAAATAATACATTATATTAAACATATATAAAAGAACAGGGAAATTTAATGTTTACGTCCTGACATTTGACATCTCTTCTCCAATATATTGGTCGGGTAGCAAAAATTTTCGTCGCGGGTCGCAAGTTTGACACCCCTGATGTAGACATACCTCTGTCTCTGTGTACGGACAGAAAAGATGCCTTGCAGGAAAAATATACAAACGGCTGCAATTTCTGTTTGTACTTTCCTATGTTAAGCAGGGTATTTATGTTGGGCATTGTAACTGCTTTATTTTATGCCACGAATAAAACGCATTTTATTCGTTTGCTGGTCAGTTTTTCTTAAATCGATACACGGGCAATACTCCACACACCGACAAATATAAAACGTCATTACTGAAATAGAAAGGAAAGTAATAGAATTGCTACTTTATCTCGGTTCACCGCTTGTGTCATTCTGAACAGTCTGTCAACGAGGATTGCCGGGTGAATTTAAGAGAATGAAGGTCGATTTATGAGGTCTGGGCATCTTAGGACGTGATTTCATGTTTCTATTTGTGTCGACATTTTTGGTTTGGAACTTACCTGTATGGAGAGGAGGGTAGCTTGTATGAAGGTGAAAACCACTTCTCCGGTTCTGTGGTCGGGCGTTGCTATGACCAGGATGTATGTGACGCCAAGCAGAGGAATCAGAACAAGTAGAGCTTTAGCTGCCTTCCTGGAACGAAAATGAAGAAACAGCACTCAGAGGAGTTCTTTCGATTCATCTTGTTTTACGTCAAACTCTGGGGAATCACAGAGGCTCGCATTACTTTTTACTTTATTCACTGAGGTTTTATATCTAATTTTTTTAGGCCAGTTCTTAGTTATAAGGCAGTTGCTCGCAGTATGTTGCATCTGAAGTCTTGCAATATTAAGTCTTGCCTTATTAAGGCGAAACGTCACAACGTCACTGGCTACGTCAGTTTTCGTCTACTACAGATCACGTGATTATCGGGTGGCAGAAAACAGAAGCCGTTCCTAGCGTTTGCATGTGTTTTTGGACGATACCTTCATTTTGAGTTAAATAATTTAAGTTTATTTATAAAATTCCTCATATTAGTTGTATATAACAGGTATTTTAACACTTTTTAAAAAATATTTTGCAAGGTTTAAGAGAATATAATCATTCTTTCGTTGAGAATGATTATTATTATGTTGAGATATGTATAGATATCAGGATAAGTTACTTCAGGCTAGCGTCTTGTATCGCAACTCCAGTCTTCTTCTGTCAATAAATACGGGTCACATACTGAATAAACCTTTCCGGCCTGCACCTGAATGTTTAATTTAGTGATATACCTTTGTTTAGATACCGTATCTAAAGACTTTGCGTAATCCGAGAGCATGTTATTCAATAAGCTGTAAGAATGCTCATTGAACGCCATGTTAAATTATACAATGTATTGCCACTCCTCGCCAAACAAGAAGTAAAATCTTCAAGAGTTGAGATGTGACATGCTGCGAGACACTGCCTTATTGTTAAACGCATGTATTACTAAGATTCGTACGAAAATGCATTACTTCAGAATAATAGAACCCACGTGTAAAACGGATTAGATCCAATTTTTTTGCCCATCGTTTTCCACGGGGCTGCATCAGTGATGTTGCATCAAATGTTCCCTTCAATTTTTCTCATAATTGCGCTGGCAGAAACGTACACGAGTGAAAAAAATCTAACAATATTAAATTTTTTTAGCATGTTTTTATTAACTTGCTTTCTTGTTTGTATGTGTGTTTGTCCCTTACAAATCTTGCAATCGATTTTTAATTAACTTCCCGGCTAGCTAGACATTTGAAACTTTTAGAATAGCTCAGTACACGATGGCAATGCATATTTTAAATACTTTTAGCCATCCTTAAGCAGAATTAAATTAATTTTCAGTTATTTTCAGTTAATTTTGTTTTGTAGACTAGTGCAGCCATCTATCGCCTGGACGGGAACGAAAAGTTAAACGCAAGTTAACTTCCAATTAACTTCATTTTCTTTCAAGTAGATGGGATAATTCATCAAACAAATTTTAAAAGAGTATTTATTAATACATAGAATTGACAAGTTTATCTGATTCAACAGAAAATTAAAAACCATGGTATATAAAAAGTTCTTTTTATCTTGTAATTATCTCTAATGTGGGGGCACTTTGTCGTATAGACATTTGCCTGTTGTTATTCACCGCAGATTTGCTGGCCATTTTATTATGGGAGCACCATATAGGTGGACCAGCAGTAAACCTATGAAGGGACGACACAAACGGAGGTATTTTAGTGGCAGCGCAGGAATTCGATCCGAGCACCCTCAACACCGAAAGTCAGCGCGCTTACCACAAGGCCACCTCAGCCGTACGATATTAAATACAGGTAACCCTCCTATAACACGGTAGATAGATTCCTAGAAACTGCCGTGTTGTGTGAAACCGTGTTATATGAGACCCAGGGCCAGTACAAAAAGGGGGGTTACGTTCTGAAAACTTATTAAAAACAAACACTTTTTTTTTATAAATTCCATTTAAGCAACTTAATTTTCATTAAAAAATATTAATGTATGTATAGTACAAAACGAAAAGAAACAAAAAATATTTTCATTTAATGCGATCTTAATTTAGTAAATTTCTTCCTCATCATTTCTCAGTACAATCAAACGAGAACGTTTTTTCGCTTGAACGATATCACCTTCACTTTCAGAACCTTTTTCTTCATTTAGATTTTTTGCACCTTCTATCCTCTTTAAAAAATCTGTAATTTTGGTTTATTTGCTGGTTCTTACAAGGTCATTGTAGATTTCACGGTATAAAGATAGACAATTTTGCAGCTCCCTACTGAATTTTCGGCTTCTTTCAGCGGAAGGGTCTGCATTCGGGAAAAATGATTCAAGATTTTGAGCTAAGCTTAGGCCTTCTTGTAATTTTATAGAGTTATAAATGAATAAAATATAATTTGTTTTTGCATTTCCATGTAAAGCCACTATAGTTCATTATTCCTTCCCGTCATTACTTTAAGGTAATTTAGCTTTTAAATGTGTTAAACAAAAATCATATTATCTAGTGCTATAGAAGTACAGTGTTGTACAGAAAGGTTTTCGCAATTTTTTTTATCGTGTTAGAGCGGAACCGTATTACAGGTTGCAGTGTTATACGAGGGTTCCCGCAATTTATCCTATCGTGTTAGAGCGAAACCGTGTTGTAAGATGCCGTGCTGTAGGAGGATCTACCTGTATGTGCAACATCTTTGCGAAAGCCAAGTCTTCTGCGTTCAACGAAGGTCTCGACTGAGGAGCCAAAAAGAAAAGAAAAAAAAACCTGGTGTTCATCGCCGGTGTGTCTCGTCTGTAAATAAATATTTCATGTTTTTTTTCCCTCCTGTTTACTGTTTTATCTTCTCATGGTCACCGGACTGGGGACAATGAGAAACGGTACTGTACCCTAGGGACATAGGCAACAACAACAACAGAAAAAAAAATCTGAATGAATGAGGTATTTAAGTGTGGTATGTAACATTTCAGTAATGCATTAACGTAATTATGTAATATGACTATATGAATATATAAATCTAACTAGAAGGTAACCCGTCATTTTGACGTCATAATACTAATAATGACGTCATAATGGAAAAAGTATATGAAAGTTAAAAAATATCCCGAATTATCTAACAATATTGCATTTAATCCACACCTTGTAAAAGCAAACCCTTTCATTATTTTTTTATTTAGTTAGTTTTTCATGCGATTGGAGTAGTAGACTGCCATCCAGTTTTTTACAGCTCACTACGCGATATGAATACTTGAGCTACTTGATTCATTCACATTCAAGTTTGTTTAC
The DNA here is from genome assembly GCA_907164885.2 of Dolomedes plantarius. Lineage (NCBI taxonomy): Eukaryota > Metazoa > Arthropoda > Arachnida > Araneae > Dolomedidae > Dolomedes > Dolomedes plantarius. Next base: position 20,573,242 of record OU015493.1, on the reverse strand, counting down.
TTTCAGAATTCATCGCAAAAGTAAACAGATTTTTAAAAACTGTTAAATATACAGCTAAAAACATTCAATTTTTTTTAGTTCTGAATGTTTTATAGTAAAATAGGCTGAACAAACGTGATTTGATTGAGAAGATATTAGTTTTTAGGTAAGAAAAAATTCTGATCCACATCTGAAATTGAAATTAAGCCTAACCGGCGGTTTGTTTACTGAGGGCTTCAATTGAAAGATGAGTACAGCCCGGAAGTGTTATACAGAGACAACGGCTATTATATATATAATGAGATAATTTATATTGGGTTTGAATAAGCTACATTAAGAGACAATTTAAAGGTCAAATTAAGTTCACTCTGTTTATTAAAAACTAGTAGGTAACCCGCCATTTTGACGTCATAATAGAAAAAGTATATGAAAGTTAAAAAATATCCTGAATTATCTAAAATATTGCATTTAATCCACACCTTGTAAAAGCAATCCCTTTCATTATTTTTTTATTTATTTAGTTTTTCATGCGATTGGAGTAGTAGACTGCCATCCAACCCGTCATTTTGACGTCATAATAATAAAAATGACGTCATAATGAAAAATTTATATGAAAGTTAAAAAAATTTTTTACAGTTCACTACGCGATTCATTCACATTCAAGTTTGTTGTTTACTTTCAGAATTCATCGCAAAAGTAAACAGATTTTTAAAAACTGTTAAATATACAGCTAAAAACATCCAATTTTTTTTAGTTCTGAATGTTTTATAGAAAAATAGGCTGAACAAACGTGATTTGATGGAGAAGATATTTGTTTTTAGGTAAGAAAAAAATCTGATCCAAATCTGAAATTGAAATTAAGCCTATCTGGCGGTTTGTTTACTGAGGGCTTCAATTGAAAGATGAGTACATCCCGGAAGTGTTATACAGAGACAACGGCTATTATATATATAATGAGATAATTTATATTGGGTTTGAATAAGCTACATTAAGAGACAATTTAAAGGTCAAATTAAGTTCACTCTGTTTATTAAAAATATGTGGAATTACTTGTGAATTTACATTTCTCCATAAATACTCATGTCACTCACTTTTCTTTATAAAATTTCTGCTTTTGCAATAATGCAAATATTACGAAATATTACTCTCAATAAGCAAAATGACATTTATAAAATAAAAAAAATAAGCATATATTTGTTTTATGATTTAAGAATAAGCATCGGAATACTCTATTGTCTAAGTTCTCCTTATATAGCCTGATTCTTTGCTTTATATTTTATCAATTGGCTTTTTTTTCTCTCTCTTTTGCTTATATACATTTTGATGACAAAAGTTCTTTATACGATTATACACTGGAAGGAAAATTTCTGTTTCATTAAAATCCTTCCTGGATCAATGACACTCATTTTAATGAACTTCGGTATACAGTGCAAATAGAGGAATGATGTGAAAGAAAAATTTGAATGAAAAAATTAAAAATATTTGTAATATGTAAAATTTAAATCTCAATAGTTGTCCAGTTTATAATTTACGAAGGTGACCGTGCTTCTAGCATTTTCTTGGCCAGTGCATAATTTCATTCTTAGATGTTGAGTCCAGCAAAAACCGTTAATGATTTATTGTTAGTATACGAGGTAGAGTCAAATGAAAACCTTAAAAATTTTTTAATCTCGCAATTTATTAAATAGAAAAGGAATACGTTTACATTATTTGACTACGTAGTCTCCATGACTTACTGAGTGAATATTCCATGACAACTCCTTGACTTATGATGCGCTGTAACACCTGTATTGTTTACAATTGTTGAAACGCTTTGGAAGTGCATGGATACCTCTTGAAAAAAATTCTTTAGGATGTGATTGTACCCACTCGTGCACCGTCTGCTTCCCCTCTTCGTCTGATTTGAAATTGAGTGATTTTTTTTTTTCGGTTTTGTTGAGTTATGGCGCCATTCCTAGTCTATTCGTGCATTTGCTACAGTGACAGACATGCATCCCCATACTGGACTTTAATTCTTCGATGAATTTATATGGGTTTTATCCCTTTACTACTAAAAAAAAAACGAATAGCGGAACGTTGTTCCTGTTTGGTGCATGTTGCAAGTGGCACCGCCATCTTTACGCGGCTGAGGAGTTACCTTGTAGAGTTCTCGCATCATGCTGCCACCTGTCGGCCACTCTTCAGACCATCAGTATCGATGTTACCAACTTGCAGGGCAATCGGACGAGGTGTCAAACTTTTGGCGCATTTTTAAGGTTTTCATTTGACTCACCCTCGTACAGATTTATGGAATACTAGTTGAAAACCCGCACTCGCTACGGAGTACATTCAAATTAAATACAACGGTCAATGTATGCAATTAATGCCAAAAAAATAAATATATATATTTATAATAAATACGACGATAAATGTATAAAATTGATGTAAATATATATATATATATATATATATATATATATATATATATATATATATATATATATATATATAAAATCGTAAGGGATATTTATTTTTTTTTGGATAATATCCAATCGTCTGCTGCATTAGAAAGAAAACAAAATATTTCTTTTTGTCTATTTAGTTGTGACGATAAATTTATTCAAAGTACCAGAAAAAGAAATCACGTGATCGGCATTTAATAAATTAAATTCTAAAAATGAATCTTTAAAAATTCACCAAAAATCAGAAAATGGAGGTAAAGATTCGAAAAAGATTTCATTTTAAAGGATTTTTTATGATCTTTCTCGTGATATAAATTTTATAACCCTCAAATTATTATTTTAAATGCAAACTTAAAAAAAAGTTACAAAAACAGCTCAAAAATTTAATTTAAAAAAAATCTAAGAAGAATTTTTCAAAAATCACACCATAGGAAGAATCGTCATTCAAAATTTCAGCCCTTTAGATCCAGAGGTTTGGTCTGTTCGTTGTCTGTCAGTCAGTGAGTCAGTTACGGAACTGTTTTATATATATATAATTTTCAAATCGAAACTTAACGAGAAATTGGAACACAGGAACGCATCGAAATTTTCGTATAGAAACGAAACTAAGCATACAAACTTTCCCAAATTTGGACCTCCGATGCCCCTTGTGACGCTCTCCGAGGTCATCGAGCTTTGCAGGAATTCGTATGCACGAAAATGCACATTTCGGCAAAAAATGAGAAATTGGAACACAGGCTGTGCCTCGTAAGGTAATCAGATTTACTAGAAAAGGATTATTGGACTACCTATTAGCAACAAATTTCCTTTGTTCAAATGTTAAAATGTAGTTTAAATTATGGATTGTTCTTTTATTTTAAGGCTGTTATTTCATTGACACTTTTTTTATTAACAAACAACTATTTGGAAACAACTGGAAACTGTGACAGTTGGAATGAACACATCCTTTCATTAAATGGTCAACGATAAAACGAACAAAGGGTAAGGGAATTGGCATATGCACTACATGAAGTTTGCCTTCGAAATTCTTTAGGGATTTTCCCCAAAATGCAAATACTAGGAATCTTTAAATTCCTTGATTGGTATAAACTATAATACCGATTTATTAAGTTTTAATCCGCCAAGATACTTTTTGGTACATATATATATATATATATATATATATATATATATATATATATATATATATATATATATATATATATATATATATATATATTGTTACATGTTTGGGAGCCAATTTGGCGTTTTATCGCCAAAGTGCGATGTTTCGGGAGTTGTGGAATTAAAACCAAGGAGTAAGTGATAAATCTGGATTTTAGGTTGATTGTTGGAAAATCGTTTGGTTGTGTAGTGTGGCAACGCGGGTTTTGTTTTGCGAGATAAATAGGTTTTTAGAACTGCAATTGAGTTGAAGCGATATCCTTGACGAGATAGGTGATTGATTAATTTAGGTAGTTTGTCGTGACGGATGTAACGGGAGACCTTGGCATAGATTTCGGAGGCCCCGATATAGTTGTGAAAGGTTGTATAATTTCACTTGCTTATATTTTTATGTGTTATTAATTAAAGCTCTTTTAAATCACAATTTGTCAAGAAAACTACCTAGGAGCTGGAAAGTGTTGAAGTCCAGCGAAGATTGTAAAAAGAAGATTTATGTTAGTTTTGATATCTATAAAAATCTCTGTTTCTCATTTGTGGTAACTGGCATATTTATTTCATTTCGTTGAATGCACTTGTAAAAAAAAAAAAAAAAAAAAAAAAAAAAAAAAAAAAAAAAAAAAAAAAAGAACTTTCCGTACCACGATTTTGGTACATTTTTGGTGTCAGACAGTGGGGTATTTTTAAGTGAATGCCAGTTACCCGAATAATGGAAGAACAGCTAAAACTAATTTTAGAAAAGATTGGCGAAAGCCAGAATCATTTAGAAGCAAAACTTGGCGAAAGCCAGAACCAGTTAAAACGGGAAATTGGCGAAAGCCAGAACCAGTTAAAACAGGAAATTGGCGAAAGCCAGAATTTACTGGCCAATCAGTTAGAATCGAAAATTGGCGAAAGCCAGAATTTACTCGCCAATCAATTAAAAGAGGAAATTGGCGAAAGCCAGAATTTGCTCGCCAACCAATTAGAATTAAAAATTGGTGAAAGTCAGAATTTGCTCGCCAACCAATTGGAAGTAAAAATTAGCGAAATTGGCGAAAGCCAGAACTTGCTCGCCAATCAATTAAAAGAAGAAATTGGCGAAATTGGTGAAAGCCAGAAGAAGTTGGAAACGGGTGTTGGCGAAATTAGCGAAAGTCAAGAACAGCTAAAAATTACCGTAGGCGAGAAATTTAATGAAATGGAAGAACGCGTCAACACTATCGAGTCGAAACTCAAAGCTACGGTCGAGACTATTGACCAGAAAATTAGGGAAGCCATTAAGAAACAAATAAACGGCCTAGAGAAGAAATTCGCAGAAGAATCAACGCCAGTTACTGTACCTTACTACTCTGACGCTAGTATTGAGGAGGCGTACCCGGTGTCGAAATCGTCCCGCCCTGCCGTAAAAGTGTCTACTTATGACGGCAAAACGTCTTGGCAGGTGTTTAAATCACAGTTTAACATGGCATCGACTGCCAATGGATGGGACATTGCAATGCAAGCATGCCAATTGGCTACTTCACTCCGTGGCGAGGCTGCCGATGTACTGCAGACCATCGCAGTAGAGAAACAACTAGATTTTGAGGCCTTGTCGAGTGCTCTCGAAATGCGCTTTGGCGAGAAATGCCGTAAAGAGTATAGCCGCTTACAGCTGAAGTCCCGCCAACAGAAATCAACAGAGACATTACAGGAACTTACGTCAGCTATTGAGGGATTAGCTCAATTAGCTTTCCCAGAATGTCCGACGGAAGTTAGCGATAACCTAGCATTAGAATACTTTGTGGACGCCATCCGCGATCCGGAGAGTCAACGAGCACTAAGAATGGCGGACATCAAAGACTTGAAGTCAGCTTTGGTGTACGCAATGAAGTACGAGTCCGCTCAGAGGGCGACTCGCCGTGACTGCCAACTAGTGAGAGGGGTGACCGCCGCCGAAAACGACCCAATAGCCGCTCGACTTGAAGAAATAGAAAAACGAATCGGTGCCTTGGCAGGGGTGAATTCAAACATGCCGCCAAGAAGAAATCCTTTGAAGTGCTGGACCTGCGGGCGTGAGGGGCATCTCAGAAGGAATTGCCTAACGCGCCAAGCCGACGAATCAAAAGACGCCAAGGCTCAGGGAAACTAGTTCCCGGCCACCTTAAGGGGCGAAGGCAGCCGGACGAGGAGAAGCCCTCTTTTATTACACTGCATGTGTCGTCGACACATCGCGAAGAGAACGGACCGTTTGTAGAAGGGTTCGTGAATGGACAACAGTGTTGCATGTTAGTTGACACAGGTGCTAACGTTACCATCGTCAGGACGGACATAGCCCAAGAATTTGGCGAGAAGTTACTTTTCACGCCGCCAAATATCACTTTGCAGACCGTGACTGGGGACAAGGTAAAGGTAAGAGGAAAAGTTGCTCTTAATATAAGTTTCGGGAATAGTAGTTATCGGCATACGGCATATGTTGCCGATATCTTTGACCCGATCATCCTAGGACTTGACTTTTTGACTGAAAACAACTTCATAATAGATTTTAAACTTAATCAAATCCATGCCATGACTGAAGATATAATTATATTTCGTAACAATAGTGAATCTTGCAACCAGATAATAGCTACCCACGATATCAGCATTCCTTCCATGTCAGAAATAGTAACGACCGGTTTAGTTCAGAATGACAATAACTATACTCTCGCCATCACCGAATACCCCAACAATGACAATAGTAAAAGAGGTCTTTTAGTTGCTGCAACTCTTGTGGACCTGTAGAAAGGTGCGGTTTCTGTCAGGATTGCCAATGTTAGTGACAAAGCTAAGGTAATCCGGAAGAAGGAAATGCTGGCAACTTGTACCCCGATCACCGGAATAAGCAGAAAGTGTGTCCTGTCAGTCGTCGAACGCTCTAATTTGACAGAAGATTTATTAAAGAATGTAGAATTGACCGATCTACAGAGGATGGGGGCAGAAAAATTCATCGATGAGTTCCAAGACGTGTTCGCCCGTGCATCGGAAGTGGGTCGTACGAACTTGACGCAACACCGAATTGACACGGGGAACCACCCACCAATCAAGCAACATCCCAGAAGACTCCCTTTGGCGAAACAAGAGGAGGTTGGCGAACTACTACAAGCGATGCTGAAGGATGATGTTATCGAGCCCTCCACCAGTCCGTGGGCTTCTCCTATCGTCCTAGTCCGGAAGAAGGATGGATCTACCAGGTTTTGCGTAGATTACCGTCGGTTAAATGACATAACTAAGAAGGACAGCTACCCGCTCCCTAGAATTGATGACACCTTGGACACCCTCACCGGGCACAAGTGGTTTTCCACTCTTGACTTGAAAAGCGGGTACTGGCAGGTTGAAATCAGACCCGAAGATAAAGAGAAGACAGCGTTCACTACTGGGCCAGGACAGGGGCTATGGCAGTTCAAAGTTATGCCATTTGGACTATGCAATGCGCCCGCGACTTTCGAGCGTCTAATGGAAACAGTTTTGCGAGGACTTTCCTACGAAGCCTGTCTGGTCTATTTGGACGATATAATCGTTGTAGGGCGAGATTTCGAAGACCACCTAAGAAATCTCAGAAAGGTGCTACAAAGGCTACGGGGAGCTAGTTTGAAGCTCAATTCTAAGAAATGCAACTTGTTTCGCCACCAGGTGACGTACCTCGGTCATATCATCTCCGACAGAGGGATCCAGACTGACCCTAACAAAGTGTCGGCAGTCAAAGACTGGTGCCGACCAGAAGATGTACATCAATTGCGGAGCTTTTTAGGTCTCTGCTCTTACTACAGGCGGTTTGTTAAAGGGTTCTCGAATTTAGCTCGACCCCTTCACAGATTGACAGAAGCAAACCAGAAGTTCGTCTGGACTGATGAGTGTGAAGACGCATTCAAGAAGCTTAAGAAAACCCTAACGTCTACACCCATCCTGGCCTACCCAGAGCCTGATAAAGAATTTATCCTTGACACGGACGCAAGTTTTGGATGCGTCGGGGCAGTCCTGTCGCAGGAAATAGACGGACAAGAAAGAGTTATCGCCTACTGGAGCAAGTGCCTTTCCAAGAGTGAACGGAACTACTGCGTCACAAGAAAAGAATTGCTAGCCATGGTGAAGGCCGTAGAACATTTCGATCATTACTTGTACGGCCGGAAGTTTGTGCTGCGAACCGACCACGCCTCTCTCACATGGCTTCTGAACTTTAAAAATCCTGAAGGCCAGGTGGCCAGATGGATACAGAGATTGCAAGAATACACTATCGACCTGAAACACCGTAAGGGTTCTTCGCACGGTAATGCTGACGCGCTATCCAGAAGACCGTGCTCTGACAGTTGCCGATATTGCACCAAGGCCGAGAAGAAGTATGGCTTTGAAATTTCTACTGTTCAGCAAGTCACTGCTGTCACCCTGTCTCCGGACCCGTGGAGTGATGAGCAGCTTCGAAAGGAACAAAATGAAGACCCAGACATCAAACCCATAGTAGAACACATGGGGTTGTCCAGCACCAAACCTGGCAGGCAACAGATATCGACTTTTAGCCCGAATACCAAATACTACTGGGCCCTCTGGAACTCCCTGCACTTACGAAACGGTGTCCTGTACCGAAAGTGGGAGTCAGACGATGGAAAAACAACAAGATGGCAGCTCGTGGTTCCTCGCTCAAAAATTCCTGCAATTTTAGAAGAACTCCACAGTAGTCCCGCCGGAGGGCATTTTGGGGTGATGAAGACCCTGAACAAGGTGCGGGAGCGATTCTTCTGGGGAAAAGCCAGAGACGATATCGAGAAGTGGTGCCGAGCCTGCGACGCCTACGCAGCTCGCAAAGGACCAAAGAGACGTAGCCGAGGGAAGATGCAACGTTACAACGTAGGTGCCCCCTTCGAGCGCGTCGCCATCGACATCCTGGGACCTCTTCCACGTTCCACTGATGGCAACAAGTACATGCTCGTTGCCATGGACTATTTTACTAAGTGGCCAGAAGTTTACCCCATAGCTGATCAGGAGGCAGTCACCGTAGCTGAAACTTTAGTTCTGAATTGGGTCTCCAGATTCGGAGCTCCCATGCAGATACACTCTGATCAAGGGACTAATTTCACATCTGCAATTTTTACCGAAATGTGCCGACTATTGGAGATCGAGAAAACCAGAACAACTCCTCTACACCCCCAGTCGGATGGTATGGTCGAACGCTTTAATAGAACCATCCTTAACCACATTTCTTTACTTGTATCTAGGCACTAGAAGGACTGGGACCGGCACCTACCTCTTTTCCTTTTAGCGTATCGTAGCGCCGTCCATGAGACAACAGGGCACACTCCTGCTGAGATGCTTTATGGACGGAATCTGCGGCTGCCGTGTGACCTCCTTTTTGGCTGCCACCCTGATACATCCTCTTCTCCGGAGGAGTATGTCCGCGATGTCCAGGGCAGACTGGAAGGAATCCATCACTTCGCCCGGGAGCGGATCAACGTGGCCAGCGACAGAATGAAGAGGCGGTACGACGCGACAGCGACAGATCATCAGTTCCAGGAAGGAAGTAAAGTTTGGCTGTGGAGCCCCGTTCGTAGGAAAGGCTTGTCCCCCAAGCTACAGTCCCACTGGAGAGGTCCCTTCGTCGTGGTCAACAGAATCAACGATGTCGTCGTACGGATTCGCAAATCTGCGAATAGCAAAGCGAAGGTTCGCGTTGCTCCTAAGTAGATCCAGGCTACCCAATTTATTTATTTATTTATTATTTTTATTTTATATACTAATGTTGCAACTGTTGTTTTTATGTGTTTATTTATTTAATTTGTAATGGTATATGTGTTGTGTTTTTATGAAATTGTATTTTGTAGTAGTATTTTTAGGACCGTTGTTGTTAGTGTAGGACTGTCCGGGACGTCCAGTCTTTTGAGGAGGGGGCAATGTTACATGTTTGGGAGCCAATTTGGCGTTTTATCGCCAAAGTGCGATGTTTCGGGAGTTGTGGAATTAAAACCAAGGAGTAAGTGATAAATCTGGATTTTAGGTTGATTGTTGGAAAATCGTTTGGTTGTGTAGTGTGGCAACGCGGGTTTTGTTTTGCGAGATAAATAGGTTTTTAGAACTGCAATTGAGTTGAAGCGATATCCTTGACGAGATAGGTGATTGATTAATTTAGGTAGTTTGTCGTGACGGATGTAACGGGAGACCTTGGCATAGATTTCGGAGGCCCCGATATAGTTGTGAAAGGTTGTATAATTTCACTTGCTTATATTTTTATGTGTTATTAATTAAAGCTCTTTTAAATCACAATTTGTCAAGAAAACTACCTAGGAGCTGGAAAGTGTTGAAGTCCAGCGAAGATTGTAAAAAGAAGATTTATGTTAGTTTTGATATCTATAAAAATCTCTGTTTCTCATTTGTGGTAACTGGCATATTTATTTCATTTCGTTGAATGCACTTGTAAAAAAAAAAAAAAAAAAAAAAAAAGAACTTTCCGTACCACGATTTTGGTACAATATATATATATATATATATATATATATACGTACACACACACACACACATACACACACGAACCCATTTTGCCATTGGGGTAGAAAAAAAGTAATCAACCTTTATACACATTCTTTGTTTCCGTGAATAAACAATCTAAATTTAAACTCGATTTTAAATGCATTCGAGCATGCAGATAAAATACTCGTCTTTCCTTTTAATAACATTCTAATTGTTTCCTCAATAAGCAAGGAAAGTACGGTACATTATAAAAACAGGGTTACACAATTACAAATATTTACTCGAAAGATATTTACCTGTATTGCTCTGATTCAACAGTATTTGTAGCTCTCAGCTTTGTGATGAGGACCCACATGATTTTCATGAGAAAAACAATATTTATCTGTTCATAAAAAGAAAACTTTATTCATAAGAAGTAATGTACTTTGGTCATATTAAGTTTGTACTATAACTGATTTATCTATCACTTATGGTTAGTTACTGTGTTTCGATTTTTTTTTTGAAAAAGATAGTACACACACACACGATTTTAATATTCTCATTTTTAACTCCTTTTATCCAGAACTTTTTAATACAGTTTTCACTCTATTTGGTTCAATTTTTAATTTACTTTAATTTTTGTAATATACCGCAGGTAACGTTCCCTCTATGAGGATATAAAGGAAGGTACCTTCCCTAACGTGACCCAATAATCAGAATGTTATTTAGTCAGCAATGGCATCTATTAATATTAACAAAACAAGTAACAATAAAAAATAGTCACTGTGCATACTTACTTCGAACACGTACTCATGTTCTACGACATTAAGTAGTAGTCGACAAACTACGATGATGGCAAACGCCTTATATACAATGCGAAATTATGTCAAATGATGCTGTTTACAATTTTGCATAAAGCTGTTGGTTTTTTAATCGATAATGCTATCGATACTTAAACGAGCAAACAAATTTTCAGTTTAAGGCTGCTATGTACTAAGAAAAAAATCGTATTTCCCTTTTCCTCTTCTTGCAGACTCTTGTGGTGGGAGGAGTCCAGTTGACAGTTCGAGAATTTCACCCCCCTTAGGACTGACATTTTGAGGGATTGTAATGGCTCTCTTTCTATAGGGGGTGTTAAGCACTGCCCCCAAATTTTTTCTTTAAAATATATTTTTTTCAACTATTTACAGGTACATAAATGCCGATAATCAAATAAAATTGGTATTGTCGGATAGCCCGAACTTTTCTGCAAAGCGCTACAGGATTCATTTTATAAATTTCGTCCACCGAAGGAATTTATGAGCGTTTAAAACACACTATGCCAGATTTTTTCCCCGAATAATTTAAATTTTAAAATATTAATTGCATTTTTAAAAAAAAAAAACGAAAAATGCACACAAATGTAAAATTTCTTTCTCTATGACGGAGTACAATTTTTAAAAAAAAAAATCTTTGAATCCAAGTCGGCAATCCGTGGACAAATTTTCTTCATAGGTTAACATTGAGGTGTGCGAATCCAATGGGGTTAGTACATAGCAGCCTTAAGATTAAAATGTCGAAGAAATACTGCACCTCCACATTCCCTCACTTAAACTCTATCCCGTTTGCTTTCTTTCCTCTCTTTTTAGCTCATGTTGTTTTTCTCTGAATCCCAGATTGATGGACTTTCATTGACTCATGAGTCGTGCAAGCATCGTCTTTAGCGAGCTATAAAAATTGTACACAAGGCCTACTTTTCCACGATATTGAACTTCTCCAATATCTTCTCTCTCGCCCGAGTTAAATCCACGGGATAAAATTTCTGCGTCATATATAAAATGAACGACCAGAAGCTCCGTCCTTCACTTTTGGCAAAGAAATAATTGATCGAGCCCACATTTACGAAAAGACACAGAATTAATCTGAGACTTTTTTTTTTAAAGTAGAGATTTTTTTTAAAAGTTGAGATTTTAAAAAAGATTTTTTAATATCACAGGGGGGGAGGGAGTCAAAATAAGCCGAGCAGTCGCCACCAAGGGATACATTTTAAATGACATATCAAGAATAGCGTCTTGCAATGGATCGAATGCGTATTATCGAACGAATTTATGCTATGTGGCCCTCAGAGCCACATAACATGACCTTGGAAAGTTATAGATATGATCTAGATATATACGGAAACACTAAGCTACTGTCCGACCACGGAAGCAAGGTCCCTGGAAGCTGTTACGCATGCGCGAGAAAAGCTAGTCTACTTAGAAAATAGGGGAAAACGTCATATTTTCGGATGTGTTTGTTTACGAAATACGGAATGTATTTCAGACTGCTTTTTGTCCGCAATTTTAAAGTTATTTTTTAAAACTTTATTTTTGATCGAATATGTGAATAATAATTTCAAAATAATAAAAAGAAAGAAGCAAATCTATTTAAAAAATAGGAGTTTTATAGGAGTGGATATTTTCGGATTACATCACAATCAAAATTATCTAAAGCTACGTTTTCGGTGGTTCTTTCTTTCTGACGTTTCCTCGGAGATTCAAATTTTGGAGTTTCTTCACCCTTTGCTTCTCCGCGTATTCTTTTTACACTGGACATTGATATCCCGGTCATTTCACTAGCTCTCTTTAGGGATTGCGAAAGTGGAACAATAACATTTCCGTCTAGTGCTTCTTTATCACACAATTTAATTACATTGTGTATTATACGTTTACAATCACTACGGAACGGCTTATTCCGAGCAGTTGTGTTGGGTAAAGGATCCAGTAATTTTAATATAATAATCAAAATAACAGACGAGGAAAAAGCAAGCAAGCGCAGTTAGTAACCGATTCTAAAGAATGTCGAGAGAATACGAGACTTTTCCCCCTCCTTCCTCAGCAGCCTTACCTACAGCGTGAATAGAATCGTCTTGGCACTATGCCAACCGTGGTTCTTCGTACTGTGGTCGGACAGTACCTAAATTCTGATATAAAAATGCCATGGTGTGGAAGAGTAAAAAATTAGGACTATTATTTTTAGGGGCATAGGCATGAGATTTTGTCTATGCACGTGTAAATTTTTCACGTAACACACACACACATATTTTAGTACAATCTTTCATAAAAAATATTTATAATACATCATAATATCCTCTGAACCTCAGAAATGTATCATATTTTAAGCTGATTTAATAAAATATATAAATATATCAATTAGGTGTTATATACACACACATAATATCAATCATTAAGCGCTTAAATAGCAACAGATTAATATTTTTAGATTTCCTGCAGTTCTAAAAAACCCAGCTTCCTTATTTAATTCATAAGTTTCTGAAGTTAAACATTCTTTTCAAGTAATTTTTATTTTTTAGTTCGAAATCATTTCTAACAAAGGCAAAAAAAATCCTGCAAAGGATTGCAAACGTGATTTAAATATTGAGATGGAACTAGTACAATCAGGGCCTTTTTATCGAATGGGCACATCGTGACTTTACCCAGGGCCCTCTGATGCTAGGGGGCCCCTAAACCCCCTTGGTGTATGCACCTAGTACTTCTAATAGTATGTATAGCCCATGGATAGTTCTTATTTTTATAAATGTTCGTAATGGGGGGCCCACAAATAGCATCTGCCCAGGGGCCCCCAGCGTTCATAATCGGGCCCTGAGTACAATGATGGAAATTTAACTGTACATTTATCCGAGTGCTGTATTTTATCATTACCAGAATTTCGAATTACAGAAATAACACCATGAAAGAAAGCTAATTACAATAATTTTTTTTCTTATTCACTATGCATGAAGCATTTTGTGATGTGTCGAGTAGAAAAATATATACATTTATACAAACATTCAAATAAATTCATCAGCTTATCTACGAAAGTGCAATTTTTGCATGTTATTAATAAAGACTGAGTACTTACCAGAAGAACGAGAATCACTGGACCAATAAATATGTAATCATAATAGTCTCTTTTCTGCCAAGGACACCTGTTACGAATGACACGTCATTAAATATTAAGGCTTGTGTCCACATCTACATTTTGAAATAATAAACGCATGCAGAAATTTTCCTGTATTAAAAAGCTGTTTATACAATTTACCGGGTGTCCCAAAAATGACCGACGATTTGAAAAATCAATTAAAGAAAAACGGAAGGTGATAGAAATGTACGGTTTGCTGCATTCTGCTTAGGTAGCCATGGAATTTATTCTCATCAATTTTCAAAATTAGTTGCAAAGTTCGTCAACAGATGGCGCTGCTGACTGAGAAAATCTATAAAACAATGTTTTCAAAATAACCACCGTTTGCAGCAACAACGTGGCGCAGTCTGAGGTCAAAATTCGCAGACGCCCGTGCAATCATTTCAGTTTGAATGTTCTGACAAACAGCAGAGATGTATTGTTCCAGTTCATCTACAGTTTGTGGATTGTGACGATACACCTGGTCTTTGAAGTACCCCCAAAGAAAAAAAATTGAATGGCGTCAAATCTGGCGAATAGGGAAGCCAATCCATGCCACTTTGCGTATGCTTCTTGCTTTGAAAACATTGTTTTATAGTTTTTGCCAGTCAGCAGCGCCATCTGTTGACGAACTTTGTAACTAATTTTGATAATTGGTGAGAATAAATTCCCTGGTTACCTAAGCAGAATGCAGCAAACCGTACATTTCAAATCGTCGGTCATTTTTGGGACACCCGGTATACTGATACGAAGTTTTTAGAAATTTCTGTATGCCTGAAAGTGTACTCTTAATAGTATGCTACTGATTCATATTAGTGATTTCGTATTATAGTACTTCCGTTGATTCACAGGAAAGAGTGAAAGAAGGCTTACACAGCTGCGTGAAAGCGAATCCCATAAGTGTAATGCATAATTATTGCACTAATTTGTGACTTGTAGTACTTGAGAATTGAATACTTAGCTACATAGGTGGAAAATATACGATAATCATTTAGTTGCTGTTTTTTTAAAAGTTTTCAGTGAAAGAATAAAACTCAAATCAGTCAGTAATTAGATACAAGTAAAACGGCTCAGTTGAAACGTTCCTGTAATAATACGTTGCTCCTGATATGAAAAAAAAACAATAAAGTAAATTTTTACCAAAACTCACCACCTTTTAAAGAGTTGTAGACAAATCTTACTATATTTCACAATTTATCATCATAAAATTTCTGCGTAAAACGGCAATTTAGTTTCAAATTTCCTGTCTGCTATCTGGTGACAGGAGAGTATAAAATCCATATCTATAGAAAATTACAAATCACAGTTATATGATTTTCATAAAAGTAATGCCCTACTGGGAGCCGGGTGTATGGGGTTCTGTTTGGATTTGGTTTGGTTTGGAGCGCTACGGTCAATTTTTGCTACACGAGGGCTAATTTGACCGGAACCTACCGCTTAAAGTCGATTCCGAACGTCTACAAACGTCCATACCAAGAACTGGATTCGAACCCACAGACTTTGGTACCGAATGCCAGCGCCTTAGCCATTCGGCATCGTCCGGCAGTTTGTGTTTAGGATAAAGTTTGGGATGAAAGAAAAAAAAATGCAACTCAATAATTTTGAAAGATAGCAAATCAAGTAAAAATGTTGGCCTCAAAAGGATTCTTTGTTGCAAATCATCTAAAAGTGTTGCCCACAAAAGGATTCTTTGTTGCAAATCATCTAAAAAGGTTGTTATCTAAAGGATTCTTTGTTGCAAATTCTCTAAAAATGTTGTCCTGAAAAGAATTCTTTGCTGCAAATCATCTAAAATTGTTGTTCCTTAAAGGATTCCTTGTGGCAAATCATCTGAAAATGTTGTCTTCAACAGGAATCTTTGTTGCAAATCAACTAAAAATGTTGTCCTCAAAAGGATTCCTTGTTGAGCACAGAGAAACTACTATTCAAAATTGTGGGGATTGAATATATCTGACTCTTGAATAATGAATAGTATGAATCGTTTGACATAGTTAGTTAAATGATGTCACTGAATTTTCGTTTCTGTACTGAGAAATTAGACTGAATTCTTGATAATCTATGAACGGAAGATGATCCAACGGGTGGTAGATAGACTAGTTCTTAAGTTAAACTAGTTTAGCTCAGAAATTTATCGTACTTTATTATATAAATTGTTTCAATTTCATAGATTCTTATATTTAGGAAATATTATGAGGAAAAATATCATTTGTGCTTCCTGGGCGTGCTTCCAGGCAAAATAACTATTTCACAATAATGCTTTTAAGAGTTATCTATTTTGCTTGTTAGATGGAATGCATGGGCATATGATCAAGTAACTTCAACAGTGACTAATGGGGAGATATGAGAGCCATAAACCTATAGATACTCACATGTTTTAATTAAGTTGCAGTTTCAATTAATAATTGCCATTTCTCCATCTATGTTTACTTATGTAACGTATAATCTTTGACTCAACAAAAATTAGAATTGTAACAAAAAGAGATTTTTTTTAAACTCTAAAAAATCTTCCGTAATTGTTTGTGTTATTGTTTGCGTTTGTGTTTCTTAATTATTTGCGTCAGTCTGTCATCATCAGACGCCCGTAGCGCACTAACTTCGTATCGGGGCTATTCAATTAAGGCGTCTACGGCTTTGACTCAACGAGATCTGTATAAAGCCCTTGCATTAGTGCAGACCGGTTACAATTTCTGAAAGTTATAGCCGTTAGAAAGGTCTGGCGCGTATATTTGGCGCTTTACTGATGTTTTCTGCGAAGCGGCCAACTTTCAGTCACAATGCCTAAGTGCCGTATTTAGTCACGTTGATTTTCAAGCGTCTGATTAAAAATATTTACGGATATCATATAAGGACAGTTACATTTACTGTTGAAAAGCTGCAACTGAGTGCTAGGGTACGCCTCGAAAAATGTCATCAAAATTACTTTTTCGCAATATGAAAGTTTAAGGCTGCTGTGTACTAACACTATTGGATTCGCTCACCTCAATGTTAACCCATGGAGAAAATGTGTCAAATATTTACAGCTACATAAATGCTGATAATGCAGTAATAATAATAATTACAAGATAAAAAGAACTTTTTATATACCATGGTTTTAAATTTTCTGTTGAATCATATAAACTTGACAATTTTATGTATTAATAAATACTTAAAAAAAATTTTTTTTGATGAATTATCCTATCAACTTGAAAGAAAATAAAGTTAATTGGAAGTTAACTTGCGTTTAACTTTTCGTTCCCGTCCCGGCCGACAGATGGCTGCACCAGTCTACAAAACAAAATTAACTGAAAATGGATTCAAATCTGCTTAAAGATGGTTAAAAGTATTAAAAAAATGCATTGTCATCGTGTTCTGAGCTATTCTAAAAGTTTCAAATGTCTAGCTAGTCGGGAAGTTAGTTAAAAATCAATTGAAAGATTTGTAAAGGGCAAACACACACACAAACAAACAAGAAAGCAAGTTAATAAAAACATGGTAAAAATGGTATTTTCAGATAACCTGAACTTTTCTGCACCTTTCCACAGGATTAATTTTATAAATTTCGTCCATCAAAGGAATTTATGAGCGTTTGAAATACACTATACCAGATTTTCCCCCTGAATAATTTATTTGCATTTTAAAAAAGTGCTCACCAGGTGTAAATTTTCTTTCTCTATTACGAAGTACAATTAAAAAAACATCGGCAATTCTTGGACAAATTTTCTCCATAGGTTAACAGTGAGGTGAGCGTATCCAATAGGGTTAGTACAAAGGAGTCTTAAGGAAACGCTGTTGTAGAAAGATCCGTGCTTTTTATTTCCAAGCGCGACTTCGCCATATTTTATAGCATAGAGTAGAGTATGGCAATTTTTTTATCGCTCTAACTCGCATTAAATTCTCAGAGGAACTCTATTCATGCATGGCATTCGCTCATACGGATGGAAATATCACACATATTCACGTATTTCGAAATGCTGCCAAACTCGATGCCAGATGTTTCGTGTTCTACTATGAATAAGTAAGTGTGCGAGGACAAATCCTAGAGCTGGCAGCAGTCGCGTGTACAGCATATGGTTGTCTGTAGAACGTGGGCGTTTTTACCTCCGCTGGGAACTTTCCTTTCATGACAAGTGATTGATTGGCAGGCGCTAGTAGTATTCGTGGTTAAAAGAGAGATAGTGGCTCGAAGAAAGAGAACAGATTCTTCTTGTTTTAAATTTGTTCTCTTTGAGACTTAAAAAAAAAAAATATGCATTTGTACAAAGTGTTAATAAAGATCTGAGAGAACTTGAGGTATTGATTGTGTGGGGTTTTGACGATGAGAAACTAGATATGTCCTGCCCCATATTTCAAGTGTATTGCTAAGGTATCTGACAACGTTTAAAAAGGTCTATTTGGACGACAATTTCGATTTTTTAAAATTTATTCTTGATTCTTAAAATAAATGTGGATTTCTGTTTCTAAATATGCTTTTATTACCATGTTTTTATTAACTCGCTTTCTTGTTTGTGTGTGTGTTTGTCCAGTACAAATCTTGCAATCGACTTTTAACTAACTTTCCGACTAGCTAGACATTTGAAACTTTTAGAATAGCCCAGGACACGATGACAATGCATTCTTTTAATACTTTTAGGCATCTTTAAGCAGGTTTGAATTCATTTTCAGTTAATTTTGTTTTGTAGACTGGTGCAGCCATCTATCGGCCGGGACGGGAACGAAAAGTTAAAAGCAAGTTAACTTCCAATTAACTTCATTTTCTTTCCAGTTGATGGGATAATTCATCAAAAAAAATTTTAAAAAGTATTTATTAATACATAGAATTGTCAAGTTTATATGATTCAACAGAAAATTTAAAAACATGGTATATAAAAAGTTCTTTTTTGTCTTGTAATTATTTTTTCTATACGATCATAACATATGAAATGAGAGTGATTTAAGCAGAGTAGCAGCTGTCCATTTCAGTGCAAGTGAAAACTTTAATTGTGCATTCCGAAGAACTTATTTTTAACCAAAAATGTATATGACTATTGTGATAGCTCAAAATATGAGGCGTTGAAAGGCAAAGTGGTGTAAGTCACATTTTCAACTTTTTTCATTTGGGGGGCAAATATGTAATCTCCACTTTCAATTTATAGTGGAATTGTAAATAGTTATTATTTGCAATATTGTAATAATTGTTATGAAATATAATTTGTGCAATTTATGGTGGAATTTTTAGTAGCTTTTGCAGTTAAACTCTTTTGACTTACACCACTTGACTTACTGACTTACACCACTTTGCGTTTCACCGCCTCATATAATCATGATATGTGTATGAAATTTTTAAGGTACTTTTTTATAATACTAAGAATGTAATACACTACAGATTAGGCCTTAGGTATATTATTTATTGATTTATAGCTGTATTTATATAAAATCGCTTGAGAAATGACTGAAATTTTGCATTTAATAGCATAAAATGACCGGTATTTTTGTTCTCCCAGATTTCGAGATATTGATTAGTTTTCAGTTCATTACACTCAGGAGGGCCTAAAGTGCATATGTCAAAGAGAAATTAATGTTATATGTATAATAATTTTTTTTCAGAGCTAGAAGCGTTTATGTAAATATTTGCTACATTTCGACCAGTTTTGTAAAGAGTAGCATAGTTTTGGATTTTGTTTTCACCATTTTCCTATTTTGGTGTTATATTCCTTCGAAAAATAGGACAAAAATTTTCTAAAGTAATGTTTTTGAAAATTAAAAAGGCTCCGAACATAGTCGGATATCTTAAGAAAAATAAAGTTTTTTTTTTCCGGATGACGATAATAACAGAAAATCTTATCTTTTAACGTGAAAGGAACTGACATTTCATTTCTCTCAGCTGGTACTTTAAGTGATAATAATGATAAACATTTCTCATTAAAAACCGTCAAAAGGAATTTAATTTGACAATTTAATTATAACCGATGTGAAGATCACTTGTTAACACTAGTTGTTATACAAGAGCTATTTGTGCAATTGAACAGTTCTGTTCAGACCTCAGAGGTAAACCCCTCAATAAATAAATAAATAAATAAATAAATAAAAAAAAAAAAAATAAAATCATCTCTTGAAGCTTAAATAAATATCTTATCTCAACACAAACGGTAAAATTTAACTTTGGCATGTGTGATTCAGTGCAACTTTTGATCGATTGGGCATAGGTTTTTTTTTCTTTAATGCGTTCAATGTTAAAGCTGTCTTTATCAAGAGACAAAGGGGTTAATGTTCTGATTAAATCCATTTCGTATAGCAGTAAATTTCGATAATAAAGTATTAAATTATTCTGTACAGAGTCCATATATAAATCCATCTCGTGAAAATAGCGTTTAAATGTATTATGCACAAAAAGTGATGCAATTAACAGGTAAGGTAACAGATTTATATTTTTCAATAAAATAGGATGCATGGGGGTGTATTTTAACAAAATGTTTCATAAAATTAAAACGCAAGTATAAACTTATAATAATTATTATCAGGGCTAGATTTGAGGTTGAACGCGCCGGAAAGGCGTTCCGGTACCTCTCTTTATCAATAATTTGGAATACACACCCCGGAAGGTTACCGTTCCGGCACCTCTATTTCTAGAAATCTAGCACTGATTATTATAATTTATTTTACGATGTTAAGGCAGTTTGCACAGCGAAAAGCCCCCCCCCCCCAAAAAAAAAAAAAAAAAAAAAAAAAAAATCTGATAAATATATTTTATGTAAAAAAATATTCTAAAATATAATTTATGCCAAAAGTAAGTAATTATGTTAAATACATACCAACCCCTAATCAGCGTTAAAAATTTAAATATGCATCTTCTGGAAATTAAACTTAAAAGTGATATTCCTGAAGATGCATGTAACATGCATTCCAGCATCAAAGATCTAACCATAAAAGACATTTCTTAAAATCCAGTAAACTGATGTGAATGTGTTAAAGCAGAATTAAAATCCGTAGGTTCCACAGCAGACATCCGTATGACAGTGTATGAATTTCTGAAAACTCCCATGTCTACCCACAGCGTTTTGAAATAATGACACATTTCCTTTAAACTGTTTTATGGTTGGATAAAATCATTACTTGAATAGCAAAGGTTTAACTGCCATTTGAGCACTTATGAAAATTTGGGGAACTAACATCTAGCGATGCGCCTCGCTTATAAAGTATTGTCCTATGTGGAGCCCACACCTTTAAACGTTTCAACGTTAAATAAGAATATCCCGCTCCAAGTTTCACGAAGATGGCTTCAAATGCACCAGACAGGGCCAGACATAACAAATAAGGCTTTCCGGGATTGAATCCCTGCTAGTAAATAGGCTGCCACCACAATTTAGACCGAACCCCCTGACAGAAGCGACATCTGGTGGGCTCGTACCTTCTCTGACCTTCACTGACCTCCTAGAAGGACTTTCTGGTCTACAGATTTAATGTGCTCATATCCAGCCTAGATACGAAGGTATTTAATTAGGCTTTGGACTGGGACTACCACTTGTGTACCTCGGGGACTAATTCACGAAAATATTTTATGCATGGTTCTGCTTCTCTCGCTCTGCTTTTCTTGCAGCCAAGCAGTCTTGTTAATACTTTCTCCGTCCACTGATCAAGACAGCAAAAATATCTCCAAGAGAGAGTACTACTCTTTGGCTCGCCACAATTTCTTGTGAGTAGCTCGTACCAAGCTTATGTCACCTCTCCTAATATGAATCTGGCTGTGTTTTCCTCATTGCATTCTGAGAGAGGAGAGCAAGATTAATTTTTAAAAAATGGTGCCAGTAGAATATGGTATCAGTGGCATAGCAAAGGGGGGGGGCAAGGGGGTCTATCATGCCCCGGGCGCCACTCGCAGAGGGGCGCCAATGTAAGATCCATATATTATATTACTATATGTTTTCGAGGTGGATGCCAATATAAGGTCTATATATTATATTACTATATGTTTTTCAGGGTAGGGCCCCAATATAAGGTCTACATATTATATTACTATATGTTTTTCGGGGAGGGCGCTAATATAAGGTATATATACTATTTTGTGGGGGGCGCCAATATAAGGTCTATATATTATATTACTATATGTTTTTAGGGGAGGGCACCAACATAAGGTCTATATATTATGTTACTATATGCTTTTCGTGGGGGAGTGCCAATATAAGGTCTATATATTATGTTATATGTTTATAGAGGGCGCCAATATAGGGTCTATATATTATATTACTATATGTTTTTCAGGGGGGGCGCCACAAAGGTATCGTGCCCCGGGCGCCAGTTATGCTCGCTACGCCACTGTATGGTATAGATGAAAATGAACGAAAAAACTGATTCGCTAACAGAAAATCATGACACCTTTATAGACAAGAGAATTGTTCTGTAACTGAATACGCAGCGGCATTTCTTTAAATGTACTTACAACTCAACAATAATATGCTCCTGGAACGTTCGTGGCATTAGAGTAAAGCTCTAAATCATTTTTAAAAATTTTTTTTCGGACGATGGCCGAATGACCAGGGCGCTGGCTTTCGGTACCAGATTCTTTGGGTTCGAGTCCCACTACAGGTATAGGTGGTCGTAGCCGTTCGGAATCGGCTTTAAGCTGCAGGTACCGGTCTAACAAGGCCCTGTATATGAAAAATTGACCGTAGTTC
Organism: Dolomedes plantarius; assembly: GCA_907164885.2. Classification (NCBI taxonomy): domain Eukaryota; kingdom Metazoa; phylum Arthropoda; class Arachnida; order Araneae; family Dolomedidae; genus Dolomedes; species Dolomedes plantarius. The sequence goes on along the minus strand of OU015493.1, from coordinate 20,550,687 downwards.
TCTCAACCAAACCAAGCCAAGCTTAAAACATTCTGCATTGGATATTTAATTTTATTTTCCATTTATGAGAATTTAAAATCTTGTGAAATAAAAAAGCAAAAATATTTATGGAAAAACTTCACGGAGGAAGTACTATTGTACTTACTGTACTGCAAAATGATAAAGTATTTCGGACTTTAAAAACTTCTCCGCTACCAAATAATAGTCTTTTATTCTTGCAAACGTGTTAAACCAGACTTTTCACTTCATCTTATTTTTTTTTTCGTAACATCTGGGCTATTCCTGACAAAGAAATCTCGAGAACTGACAGATATGGATATTTTACCTTGATGTGGAAAAGCATGGTCTCGTACGAGAACATAAAAAGACAAAGCTCCGGAAAAAAATGTTGGTTTCTTTAGCAACAAACGGGTACTACATTTCCTTTATACTTGGAAAATTTCAGCGGTGAGATTCCAAATTCTTTCCCATTACAAATTACGAAAGGAGATATTTCCTGACAAGTGAGGCATTTCTGGAAGCTTATGTCTACTTTTTTGAGAAAAATGTACGTATGGATATATTTTCCTTTTTTTTTTAAGCAAAGATTTTAGGTCGTAATGGAATCGGGAGAAATTCTCTTTTGCTGACATGAAAATGACGTGCCGAGTGAAGCGGTTCTGAAAGATGAGATTTTCAGTTCCAATAATTTAGTATTTGGAAAGACTGAGTATTTCGAAAGAGATAAGAAATCAGGTGGTGCGACTGATTCAAAAATTTTGTAACCCTTTAAAAATGCCCCCAAAAATTAAATTAGGGATTGTTGGTAATAGGAAATACAGCCCCTTAACCAGAATTTTTTTCTTAGGAGCAGAGCAGGAGAAAGTCTACAAAGCCCAAGGCAGCCAGTCAAAATGGTGCGCAGTGGTCATAGTTTAAACAGTGAAAATGTGAATGGCAACCATGAATGGGCTATGACTGGCAATTTTGTAGCATTGCCAACACGAAAAGCAAGCGAGAACAGGTTTCTTTTCAATGTTTTCCACTCTTTCCCTTTCCCGTTGGTAATTTTATCCTCCAGAATTTAGGGGCAAAACTCTTTGGCGACATTTTGCTTGCTGAGACAGGGCGTTATGCTTTGCCTATGTAGAATAAAGCTGAATTTGGTCTCGAAATTCACGAACAGAGTTTAATTTTCAGTTATTTATTAGGAATACTAAAAAAAATTCTAATTCCAGGTGCTATGGATGGTTATTATGGATGATTCCAAAACTCTGGTCCGTGGACTCCTCTTTCTCCTGAGAGTTTATAGGTGATGAGGTTTTATCTAATTGTTCTCAAATTGTGCGTCAAAATTTCAATTATTCCAGTCTCTAAATGATGTTTAGCCGGACGAGGGCCGAATGGCTAGGGCGCTGGCATTCGGTACCAGAATTTGTGGATTCGAGTTCCACTGTTGGCATGGATGCTTGTAGTAGTTTAGAATCGGCTTTAAGCAATAGGTACCGGTCTGATGAGCTATTCTGTAGTGAAACATGACCGTTGCAGTCTCAATCAATCAATCAATCAAAGGATGATCTTCTTTTCTTTCCCGCAAAGCGAAAGCTGCTAAATCAGAATTTCGCTCCTTTTCCGGTTTAGGGACGCGTTTTAAAACTAGCTGGGTTTTTGCTACACACCGTGATAATAAGGAAGAATATTTCGGTTTACTTGAAGATATAACACATAAAAATAAATAGCAGATAATTTTTTTTCGCAAATACCGCTACATGAAAAATATATGTACAATACAACCATCATGTGCCAATTTATGGTTCAAAATACGCGTGACACTGAGTTGCAGTGACAAGGCATAGGTCTTTATGCCACAAAGTGTTGAAGACACTACACGTATCATGGCAGGCTTCGAGTCATATATCCTTTTTTATTTCTTTGTGACGTGCTGCATAACAAACGATTTTTTTTTTACATGCACCCATCATCCTTTATGTTGGTATTGCAGTTCTGTTGTTCGTAAAACTATTCTATAGTATCGTTTTCTTTTGTATTTGCGCCTCTTGCAATTGATTTTTCGTTTAAATAATTGATACTCACTTCATATAATAATAGAACATTAAATTGCTTTTAGCAAAATTTTGATAAAAGTAATTTACAACCCGTTAATTCCGAACTAAACAAGTTGTAAAATAAAATTGTTCTAAATGAAACCCCTGCTTTGTGACATAGTTTTTTAATAACTTCTTATTTAACAATATATTAATTATTTTTTTATCATTTATTTCTTTAGAGGGGGAAGAGTTGAATAGGAAGCATATTTACTGTCCAGACCAGGTAATTTATGGATCATATTCATAACCAAAGAGTTCATGACTCCATCTATTTCTTAACAGAAAAATGAAGTACTCGTATTCTTACAGTTAGGTAAACAAGGCTAAAAAGCGACTCACCCTTCTGGGGAGAGGTTATCTTCGACAGAATTGCTGAAGTAGCCTTTCACACCAGCCCAAGTTCCTGCGATCAGAGCTGGCACTACTGAAAAATAATTGATAAATTAAAACCTATTTATTTGCCACTTTATATAATTTCAGTTAAAAACAAATAATTACAAGATAAAAAGAACTTTTTATGTACTATGTTTTTAAATTTTCTGTTGAATCATATAAACTTGCAATTCTATGTATTGATAAATACTTTTTAAAATTTTATGATGAATTATCCCATCAACTTGAAAGAAAATCAAGTTAATTGGAAGTTAACTCGTGTTTAACTTTTCGTTCCCGTCCCGGCCGACAGATGGCTGCACCAGTCTACAAAACAAAATTAACTGAAAAAGATGGCTAAAAGTATTAAAATAATGCATTGTTATCGTATTCTGAGCTATTCTAAAAGTTTCAAATGTCTAGCTAGTCGGGAAGTTAGTTAAAAATCGATTGCAAGATTTGTACCGGACAAACAAACACACACACAAACAAACAAGAAAGCGAATTAATAAAACCATGGTAATAAAAATAGAGGTGGTAGACAAAATACTGGGCTCTTGCTTATTTTGCAGAAAATTAATCTAAAGAATTTTCCAGAATCTTCTGTCATTGAACTCTTTCATCATTATACCTGCAAACTTTTTTAATACGAGGTTGGCCCAAATGAAAGTGAGACTTTGTAGAGTCTTTTAGTAAAAAGTGAGACTTTCGGTTTTTTTATGTTATGGTTTATCGATTGGAATACGTGAACATGCAGGAAATAAAAGCTATACGTGGGTTACATATCCGCTACACATAGTAGCCTTATCGGCTCAAGCAAGTGTCCCAGTTCCTCACTAGATTTTGGATACACAGCGCGAAGAATGTCTGTAGCACGTGGCCATTCACCGAGTCTTCTCGGTGAATGGCCACTTCTGCTCCTCGTGGCTTGGGGACTCAATGTTCATGAAGATGCTTGGGGAACGATTGCTGTATTGCAATCGTTCACAAATAATGGTTTACAGAGTTAGAGTTCCTTTACGGACGTTTTCGAAATCTCGTGTTGGCTGATTCGGGGATTTTCATCCACAAGTTTGTCCACGGCAAAAATCGATGACATGTTGCTTGACCAGGTCTCGGCATGTCCTCTGAGCTCACAGGTCTCTTACGAAATTCATTAAACCACCTGAACACTGTATACCGTGGCAGATACTCATTACCATACACATCTTTCACACGCCGATAAATTTCGGCTCCGCTGACACGTTCTGCCGTCAAAAGTTGAATAACCGCTCGCTCGGCCTGTTTGAACGAATCCATGCCACGACCGTACGTAGTCATACTGCTTAAGCACGTGCAAACAGCGCACTGACATTTTCCGACGATAACAACTTTGCTTCGTGACATACCACACTATCCACGGGCGTCAACGCAAGACTGTTTATTTAAACTCTGCTGCTAATACAAAAGTCTGACTTTCATTTGGGCCACCTTCATACTTACGCAAAAGATTTTTGTGCATTACTTAAAACTTATTGAAATGTGTTAATAAAAAATGTTTAGTAGAAAAATGATTTATAATTTTTCTAGAAAAGGTTGTTTTGTAGATTCAAAGCTCAAAATTTTAAATTCCCTTTCTAAACGTTTCAATTTAGCGGGAACTATAAGGTACAAAATTTTCTGTAATATTCTTCTACTGCTATCAGATTTTACGCCTAAGAAAATACATCTAGCTAAACATCAGCTAAATACATCTAGCTGTACATCTAGCTGTACATCTAGCAAACCTTGGGATATCCCTCCATGGTTTGCTAGCACGATTTAAAGCAGCATTTTAAGAATTTTTCTTAAGATTTTAATCAGGCATTCAACTAAATTATGTTAATATACAGGGTGTCCATAATTAAACTTCCCTACTTTAAAGTTGTCTACAGTCGAAACTATTGTTCAGAAAGTTATGAAATTTTGTGTAGGACATAATGAAGGGATGGGAATTTGTTTGAGTGAATAAAAATATTAGTTCAAAATTTCAACACCAGGTGGCGTTTTTCGATGAATTACACATTTACGACTGGTTCTTTACTTAAGATTTCACCATCTTTTTATCCATAGGTTACCCTAACACAATAACTCATATTCATCAAATTTTACAATTTTTAAAGTGATTGCAAAGTCGATCGGAAACTTGTTCGATAACTAATTTTCGGACAAAAGATTTGAAGGAACGAAGAAGAAACAAATATGCAAATTAATTTTTGTTGACGTAGAGCAGAAACTGTTATAAAACCTAGAAACTTCCATGGAGATTTTGTTTTCAGCGTGCTTGCTATTGCTAATCAGAATGTCATCGTTACGATTACCAGATCGAGCTTTGTTAGTAAAATTGTTTTACCAAAACGATAATTCAGCACTAGTTGCTCTACGAAAATGTGAAACATCTAGTTAGTCTTGATAAACTAAGAACTATACCTGATCTGAAAGACAGCATTTCAAGACATGTTCTTAGCATTTCCCCGGACACACTGTGGTCAACTGTAGAACATGCTATCTGACGATTTCAAATGGTAGCTGAAAAGGATGGTCATCATGTTGAACATGTCTTCTTGTAAAAAATGTTTTAAACTGTAGTAAATGTTGGCTAAATGTGTAATTCATCAAAAACGCCATCTGGTGGTGAAAATTTGAACTAATTTTTTTATTAGCTCAAGCAAATTCCCATACTTTCAATATGTCCTACACAAAATTTCATAACTTTCTGAACAATAGTTTCGACCGTAGACAACTTTAAAGTAGGGAAGTTTAATTATGGACACCCTGTATATTGTGCCAGTATGAATATTCAACTTAACAAATTATAATCCCAGCTTTATAATACAAAGAGTTGATTTTGGTCCATGAAACATAGGATTCTTCCTCTCTTCGCAATGAAGTGGGTCGAAATAACAAGAAATTAAAAAATAATAATAATCTAACAACTGTACGTTGCCCATCTGAAATTATGACTTTTTCAATTTTGATTCCTAGACATTCAATCAGAGGATGTGTGTAGGTAGAGACTCCTAATTAAAACTTGAGTTAGGCACAAGTTTTTTCTCGCCCTGACAAAAGAAATCTCTGAAAAATTCAAATCCATCAGATTCTACCAGATATTTCATGATTTTTTGGAAATTCTATAGAAATTCCAGAATTTTCCAGTATCCCGGGAAATAAAAATTAAATTCCAAAACTTTTCCAGCATTTTCAGAAACTTTCGGTTTCAAATACTGATCAGTTGGCTATCAGGACATTAGACCAGGAACCAGGAATATAAAGTTCATGGTGCCTTGATCTATAGACTTTAACTCCAGTAAGTTAATTGCAGTCACGATACACATGCTCAGTCAAATAAAAATGTATTGAAATAGGTCCTCATCAAATAAAATTTAATTAAATTACATTAAAGAAACAATCATAACTAAAGGAAAATAATTTTTAAGTGATGGAATTAACTTTAGAAAAAATGTCGTCACAGGGAATCGAACTCGCGACGAAAAATCAGCGAGTGAACGTGCTACCGACTGCGATATGAAGCCACAGTCAGTGAAGTAAAAGGGAGGAAGTTGTTCACATTGAAATAATTGAAAAGTTCTTAGGGGGGAAGTTAAAAATACAAGTGAGAAGAATTTTAGACTAGAATTAAGTTAAGATAAGAGAATTAACGCTAGACACGCACGTGGGCGTTTACGGTTAGTACGAAGTGAAAAGTCGTAATGAGGGAACTCCGCAATAATCTCATTGTGAATATTTAGAATAGATTGGTAAAAACGTTTAGAAAGTTTATACGCAATTTTGGAGAAGGATAAAATATTAAAATCTGTTCTAGACATATACATGGTACATTAACGAGGCACCAGAGAGCAGAGATCCATATCCTCAGTATGGATAATTTTTGTGGCTATATTTCCGTTCTCAGGATTAAAAGAAAAGTGTTGACTTGAAAGTTAAATAATAATAATCGTAAAATAATAATAATAATAATAATAATAAAAATAATAATAAATAAATAAACATAAAAATAATACTAATAATAGTAATCAATAAATAAGTAAATAAATATAAATTTGACAACAATCTAATGTGGCAGATTAAAAAAAAAGATACGGTAGCAGACGATTAAGCGAAAATCAGTAAGATAGTCTTGAGGTCGATCCATCAAAAAATGACAGGTCAGAACCAGAAGCGCTGGCAGTTGTAATTTAGAATTTAGAAGAGGTTGGTGGGAAAGCTAAGAAAGGGTAAGGAGACCAGGATGAATAATCAAAGTGGCTTTAGAACGGCTATAGCATTCCCTTGGGTCGTAGTCGGGGAGGTTAGCTATTTAGTCGTTGTCTATTGAGTATAATCTATTGTAGAATTTAGATGCGAGATCTTTAATGTGTTGCCGACAGGGTTCGATTCTCAGATCCCTGTGAATAACTACGTTCCTAAGGTACCAGGGAAATTCTCTTCTAATGGTTTTGTTGGATAAATACCGAAACGCGCGGCGAATACGTCTAGGAGTTTTGCTCTGGACTACCTCCAGTTTATTAATATTAGTTTTAACAGCATAGAACCAAGCGGGAATAGCATAGAGGGCAATGGGACGAATGATTTGTTTAAATAGTAGGACTTTTAATTGAAAGGTAGCGGCCGTAAATTAATGTACGGAGTTGCACGGTGACTGCATTGCATTTACTAACAGTTTTAGAAATATGGTCTTTCCAGGTCATTCTGCGGTCAAGGTAAACTCCGAGACATTTTACAGTGTACTCCCATTCAATAGCAGAGTTGTTACGATAAGAAGTAAATAATCCAACAGAGATAGTTAAAAAATAATACTAATATAGACAAAAAAAAAAAAAAACAGAAATCAAGCACTCTGGGCATCCACGCACCAACGGCAAGATTCTGTATAAGTGCCGGAATTTGTATTGTTTATATTTTACATTGTTACGATAAGAGTTTCGGAAGATTATTATAGCAATAAGAAAAGTAGATCGCGTGACACTTTGAGGGATTGATTCAAATTTAGGAAATTAGACCTCGATCTCTCCTATACTTTATCTAAATTTAACAGAGCTAGATAATTATAAGAAGAATGTAGACAAAAACAACCAGAAGTCAAGCACTAAGGGCATCCACGCACCAGAGGCAAGATTCTGTAGTAGTGCCGGAAATGAACCATAAAAAGACATAGAGGTAACCGACTGGTCTCGTCATCAGGGAGCCTAACCAAATCAGTTACCTCAAGGGGAACTTTCTGAATAGGATATAGGTATAACTAAAAGACATCCCAAGGCCCCGAGTTCCCCAATAAATCAGTTAGTCAATTGAAACTGAAAAAGACATAAACAACTTACAGTAAGGGCTCAACGCACCATACATGCAAGTACACATACAATCCTAATGAAAAGACACAGATGCATACATACCCTAATTCAGTAGGTGACGGTTATGGCGAAACAGCAGCCCAATTTTACCCTAGTAATTACGTCACTGTGGCAAAAGCCACAGCGCTACACCCCATAGAAGTTTAAAAAAATATGAAACCAGAAAAGCTATTCTAAACATCTTTAAAATATACCCGAGTCTAAATGCCAATTTTTAAGAACTTTTAAAATGCCGAAATATTTAGGGAAATTGTTTTTACTTAGGTTTTCCTCGAACATGTTACATGCCTCCAAAAAGTCTTCTGCGTTACTACAAATGTTTTTAATTATGTACAGTTGCGAGTAAAATATATTATCGATTTTATAGTTCAAGTTGCTATTGAAATTGGTAAACGTGATAACCTCAAAGTTAAAATCTAGTCTTTTATCATATATCCCAATTTTTAATTCGCTATTTTGAATTTTAATTTTTAAATTCAGATAAGTCGCGGAATGATTATTTAAGTTATGGTAGGGTAGGTTTTGAGTTAATTTGTTTGGCAATCTATGCCCGTCTTTTTATTTTATTTTTTTATTTTAATTTATTCTTTAGATTATGTTGTTTTGTTTATATTTTTATACTTTATATATATATATATATATATATATATATATATATATATATATATATATAACCTCTTAATGCAGTTCTTACAAAGTGGGTATGAAATTTCCCATTCTAAATCGGAAAAGGGCCACGTAAGCTAAAGGTTAAATCCCAGTTATTAAAATCTTATGGAGCAGGGCACACTTAAAGATACATAACCGTCATTTATTTCCACACAAGGTCATTTAGTCACACAAGATACAATCCGGGGAATCAGCAAGTCCAACCGGGAAAAGATGAGCCCGGAGGTAGTTTTTTCCAGTCAGATGTCTAAAACAAGCGGATCTCAGCAAAACGCGGTAAGTCGAGAAAAAAAGAATCGTCACATAAAGTAGCCCAGGATTTTTCTCTAGTTTTCAGAAAATGAGGGAACTATGCTATAATTAGAACACCTACTGCAGATATGTCCCAAAGAAAGGTGTATGCGAGTAAAAAGAGTGACATTACCTCAACTCGCGAGCATTTATAGGAGGATAAGAAGTAAGCTACCCGTTCAATCGTATTTTCTTAATTATAAAGTGGGGGCAAAAAGTATTTGACCTTAAGGTTTTTCTCTTATATCTTGCAGAAGTGAGTAAATATTTGAAGTTCTGTTACAGCTGTCACACTACCCAAATTAAGTAAGCTAAGAAGGGAAAAAAAATGAAAATTTGAAAATTGGCAGAATTATCGGTTGAAAATGAAAATTTTAGGGCACAAGACGTATTTCCAGACTTATGATATTGGCTGTAAAAACATGCGAATTTGTTGATTCTGACAAATTACAAATCTAGGCATCTTAGTCAAATGACTTCAACAAAGGTTGCGCAAGTAATGACAATCATGCATGGTTTAAAAAATTGTCCTGATATAACAAAATGTTTCTTAAAGTGAGTGAGTTATGCGATTCTCTGCGGAAAGATATTATTTCACTTCATTTTGAAGGCAAAAGTTATCATGACACCAGCAAAGAAGTAGGATAATACTTTTCTACCGTTATGTATGTAATTAAGAGGCATGAAGCATATAGAGCCACAACCGATATGACTCGTTTTCCTAAATGTTGTTATTTATAATGCTGTTGTAAGTGGAATATTATCACAGTTTTTTTTACAGGAAATATGTTTTTGAGAACATCCATTTGATTGTTTAATTTTGTCAGGCATTGTATTTCCTTGCAAATGCACTGAAAATTATCTTTCTCTTAATGCTTTTTCCACCCACTGGAGATACACACTCAAATATCGTATTAAGTTAGACTTTAAATTTTACCTAAAGTCCACTCAAGTTACTCACAATAGAACCCATTTTCTTTTTTCAAAATGGTCTCATATATTTTCTGTCATTTTTTTCAAAATATTTCACATCCAAGTTTAAAATTTTAAATTTAAGATTTTGGACTATATATACAATATCCCTAATTTAAAATTTGTAATAGAAATTTTAAATAACAATGGAAATTTGTAAAGTTTGTTTAGGGTAGAGACTTCATGTATTTACACTTTTTATGTACTTTAGCCAATTTTACTACGCAGAAAAATGTAATGTAAAGATGTGATTGCTACTCTTTTTACTGAAACAAACACACACACACACACAATTTACCTGATCTGCAGATTACACGTTCCTATATGTAAATACGCATAAATTAATACAAATCCGCATTTTACCGTGCGTCAGTTTCTGTTAGAGGTATATCGCACTTTGTGAAAGCTTCCTTGATGTCATTACGCTTTTAAGAAATATATTTGTCAGTATCTGACTTCGTGAAACCGACTGAAATGCTCAGAAGAATCTCGTCTTTTTTAAAAATGAAAATAGCGCCCAGGGTTTGTTTTGGAGCGATGGTGTGAGGGTTAATAACTAGCAAATCTTGCTGTATTCTGACAACGATGAGATGTTATTGCATAGCTCTCTTCTGCAGGCCATTATCTCGTAACAACCCACTATTCTAAGATACCTTCGTCACCACATCTCCCAGTCTTTCAATGGGCTCACTGACTTATCGATTTTAAAAATTGAAACTACATTGTACAAATACATCATTTCTATTTGATATAGGTTGGGTATTTATCTTATTCCTGCTTGTACTTATACTTTAGAAATTTTCCGCTTTTCCCTGTTATTTCGATTGGTTTAATCGGTATGTTTTCGGATCTGTTATTAACGCTTCAAAGAATTTCTTGTATAGTGTAATTGCTTCTTCGCTTTACATCATTTCAGGCGTCAAAAAGTTTCACAGGAATGCTTCATTATCGGATAAAGTGGGAAGCCCATATAGCCCGAGGGAGAAATATTCTGAGAAGGTATTCCGGATTTATAATCTATCATACATGAAATTTATGATAATCATTGCCTAATGTATACATCAAGTTACGTGGCGTGATAATTTTGATAATTTTATGTAAGCGAAAACTTTATTGGAAGATTTATTACTTGAGCTGGAAGGAACTTTTAAATTTAAATAGCCACAGAACAAATTTTGTCGCTCTAAAATAATGTGTGTGAAATGAAAATAAATTCATTTTAAAAATTCCTCTCAGCTCCAAGGCAGCATTCCAATTATGCAATCACTAATGGAACGAGAAAATTAAAAACAATGTGTTAAATATCGATGTTGTTATTGGTTCACAAAACTTTTTAATTTTTAACGTGTGAGATTTTAGTAAAATTACAGCATGTAATTATAAGAGACTGATTAGTTTGATTACAGCTTGATTAGAAATTTTCAAAATATTACGTTATGAATATTTTTTTTCAATTTTTTAATGAATTATTGTAGGTTATCACAAAAAACTTCCATGTCGGGCTTTTGTAATTAGATTCTTTAATGCTAACTCTGGTGGAATATTTTCCTTTTGTGTTATTAAAGTTTTTGTTTAAAAAAATAAAATTTTGTTTGAATATTAAAAATTTCTAACCATATTAGAAAGAATTTAAGATATTACTTTTCATTTAAATAATGATAAAACGCTGATATCTTGTATATTTATACCTTGCTATCCGAAATTTTATAACTGTTCAAGAATAAGATAAAGGGCGTGGTGGTCCAGTTGGCAAGAGCTGCGGACCAGTTACCTGAACGTCCCTGGTTCGATGCTTGTCGCTGCAAATCTACCGTCCTGTTCACTAATGGTGGCCGGGGCACGTAAAATAGCTCGTGGCTGCAATGTCCTCCAAGTTCTCAAATTTACCTCTGGAGGTGCGGGGTCAAGTGTTCCGGTCTCGTCACTTGACTCGGTTCAAAATTACGGGGCCGGTCATTTAGCCAAGTCGGACTTCGACCCTTGTGGTGCTAATTCAAAACAGGAGCCGCCCCTTTCAGCCCAATAGCCTATTAGGACCTGGTGGATGGAACCTACAACCAGGGGACATTAGCAACAGCAACAGCAACAAGAATAAAATAAAAATCTGCACAAGGAGGTACCATCACGACTGTGAAACATAGCTTTCTTTGTTGGAGCAGTAATGCTTTTTTTTTGTCTGTCGTCAAACGTAAAATGTCTGAAGTGTTTGAATACGTTTTTGAGTGTGCTTTACGTCACATGGTTCAGAAAATGAAATAGACTATTTAACTTATTCGAATCATATTAACCAGCTTAGGGTCGAAGAGTCTTCTAAATGCTGTCTTGCAAGTATAATAATGATTCCATTGCTCTATTGATGAAAGGGGCAGTGATTATCTTTAGAACCCGATTGGACCCAACAAAAATTGTACAGAAAACTAAATTTCCAACTTAACTACGGTTTTAAGAATCCGTTGTCTGGGAATCGACCCCCTGCCAAGAAGAAATTAACAGAGCATATTACGTAACAGTAACAAATAATTTATTTTTGCCGGAAGGAGGTTTAACTATTAGCTCGATTAGTAACACAATGTTTAATTGGTAATACCGATTTACGTTCCACGCTCAACGAAAGCGCATCAGAAACAGCTTTTCCAATATTTTAACTGAATTCTAATATCCTTTTCCTATCTAACTGCATGTAACTGTAGAAAGTAAATATGTTTGAATGAACGGCCATTAAATTCAACGAGTGCTATAGAGCCTGTTCACATAGAATCCGTCAGAATTACTCGTATTGAAATATATTTAACGAATTACAAACCTCCAAACGATTAGCAACGGAATTCTTAAGGTCTGTGATTGGTTTAAAATATGTCAATACGAGCAACGCTGATGCTGACGGATTCTATGTGAACAAGCTTTTAGGGCCTGTTCATATAAGAGTCCGGTAGCAGAAGCGTTTTAAATAGATTTAACCAATGGCAAACCTCCAAACGATTTTCAACGAAATTTTTAACGCCTATGATTGGTTTATTTCCGTCTCAGTGCCATCTTTCCTTTTAAGCTTCCGCTGCCGGACTCCTATGTGAACAGGCCAGTAAGCTTTCGCACCTTCAGCACGTAAGCTCCTTTTTTTTTCTGCTTGTTGGATCGACGGTAAAATTAGAATTCCACCGTTACGATATATATTTAAACACGCTTTTCATCCTTGCCATTTTCAGAAAGTGAATTCGAGAGAGTATAAGAAAGAAGGAAAAAAAATGAGATGTTAAGTCCCAAATGCTATTACCCTTCTACAATACGTGACAGAGTGACTTGATGAACGGCCAAATTTGTGTGATAAGGAATTCGATTCTTACTGAAATGAACGAAAGAGTTGTTACCACTCTTCTTGATTACACAGCTAAAGAATGGTTGAACAAGACATCAAGTTATAATTGAACTGCGTAATACTTCTAAACGTATTCATACCACTAAAGTGCAACATGTTATATATTGTTAATGTTACTTAGAAATGTCTCATTTCTACGCAACTCCTTCCAGTACCTACTATCTTACACGTGGCACTAAAACGTTGAATATAGTTTTGCTTCCTCGCTGAATCTCCAAGTCTGGAAAGCAGTTGATCCCTTCCAGCTTAAAACAGTTTTTTGGAGTCTAACCTCTGAGTTGTGTAGAGAGGCTAACATCTAACTAATTACTCCACCTTCGAAGTTCTATTAGTTGTTCGTATGTTTTGGGTTGTGTCATATTTCCTAATTTGCATACCTGGGATTTTTTTATTCTTCACGACTCTGATAAAGGGATGTGCAACGTTTAACGAATGATTCTTATCAAGAAAAAAGTTATTCGAGAGACTTTATAGAAAACTGGCCGTGGCATCCTCCTCGGAAAGTATCCTAGCGATAGATCTCCTAATTAGTGCTTAGCTATATTTAAACATTCCTCCACTTCTTATTGGCATATAGATTTTTCTAATTTTTTTTTATCATTCAATCTAACTAATTACAAGCGATGAAAATGTAAGAGATAGCATAGGAAGTATTCTTTTTGGCAAAACTTGGCGACAAATTTTATTTGTCCCCAAGTAATTTTTTGATTAAATTTTATTTGGTTAAATTTTGACAGTTTCATTTGGCTCTATATGAAGCTTAATCATTCTCCTCTGTCAGACTTTCCTACAAGGCATGTTAAATAGTTAAAATCTTCGTAAGTTCAGCCGCTACTTTTGTTTACGTCAATGAAGTGAAAATTTTATGTGATAAAGGCAGGGAAATCGACATTTGTTAAATTTGAAACTGGCAAGTTTATAAAGAATACTTTGAGAAAGCGACAATTATATTCGACCATTTTATGCTTGACGGCAGACAAAAAGCATTACTCTCTCCAACAAAGGAATGTTTCACAGTCGGTTTAAGATCTTTATGGGCTGTGAGCTGTAAACATGCCCATAACTATAAAACGGAAAATTGGACAGATGTGAAATAGCGATTCTAGTATTAAGCTGAAATAGGAGAAAATATCTTGTTCGAAAAATGGTTAGTTTGCGACTGAAGATATATTTTACAAATTCTATGGTTCTAATAATGGACCCTTTTCATCCTGCCATTACATAACAGTTTCAGAATAGTGTATAGTAAAGAACAACGGAAGCACTATTTTAAGGTTTTGAAACACGCTTTCAGTTGCAAGCATTTCACGTTAGTTAGGACATTAAAATCTTTATGTCGAGAAATACCGTTGTTATTGTATACAGTTTTATTTTCTTCGTGAAAAGAATTCCTGGTAGTTTATATGTTTTTACAGTATAAACCGAAAGAATGTGTACAATTTAGTCGAATTACAGAAATTGATATCGGATTTTTTTATGGGTCATCATTACCAAATGTAGAATGAATATATATGGTATATACTATTCTACAAAATAAGTGCTCTAAGTTCCAGTTAAGTTATTTGAAAATTTGATAGTATACTGAGCGGAAATTTTGAGACAAATGGACATTGTATAATTAATTCCTTTCGTAATATACACTGGACAGCACGTATCCTTTTATATTAATAAAATATTACAACTATTTCCTGTTATTTTTAATTAAATAATCGAAATTATCAATCCTAATTTTGTCAATTAAATTGCCTTAATTTCAACAAAGACAACTTTTGACGATATTTATCGCTCATTTCGCATTTTTTTTCCAAAACACTCGAACATATCCCATTCTTTTCCTTCCGCATGGAGCTACATTACCGATGTTGCACATTTTTTCTAAAAAATAATAAAACGATTTTCCCTAAATATAAAAGTTTTCTTTCAGCCCAAATACGGCAGCATTGGAATTGAAATGATCCCATTTTTTTTTATTTTGAACTACACGATGAAAAAGACTATGAAATATGATTAAAAACGCTTATTGTTCCTATTAGCCACCACCGTTTATGTATTTATCATAGATACTTTCAAAGATAGGTATGTTTCGGTTGTTAGCGAAGAGAACGTATGGACTGATACGCATGTATCGGTCACATCTTGGATGAACAAGGAGAGGGTGATCTGGCGTAGATTGCTACACAGTTTTGCTCGTGCTTGTGCTTTTCCCAATGTTAGAGAAATCGTAAGTTTAGATTCTCGAAGTGGGCGACGTATTACCATAAGAAAAAGTAACGAACAAACGAGACTCATAGAAAGATTGTGACTATGTATGTGTCTAATGTTTTACGAGAGCAATGCATTTATCAAGACGTATTTATTTTTCTGTTTGAGTGAGCATTAAAAACAGTCGATCCTTTGCTGGATTAACTACCACAGATTTGATTATTTGACGGGCCCCGGGTTGCTCCAATTGGTCGGAAGATCTGTATTGTCCGTCCGACGCCCAGGCCCACAACGACATTTTACCTAACATGGGAAATCAACCTTCGGCTGCTTATACAAGAATTGCTGCGTAGCGACCGGTCTTCGGTGAATCATGGGCCGATACGCGCGGTGACTCACCGAAAGCCCGAATTCCGAATATTAAAAACAAACAAACATATTTCTGAAAAAAGGTGCTTTAATGGTTAACACTAAAATTAAAGCATGTTTTATTAATATAATAAATAATACAAAACAATACTATACAAAACAATAACCAACAGCAGATATACCGAGTGTCCCAAAAATCACCGACGATTTGAAAAATCAATTAAAGAAAAACGGAAGGTGATAGAAATGTACGGTTTGCTGCATTCTGCTTAGGTAACCAGGGAATTTATTCTCACCAATTTTCAAAATTAGTTACAAAGTTCGTCAACAGATGGCGCTGCTGACTGGCAAAAACTATAAAACAATCAAAGGAAGAAGCATACGCAAAGTGGCATGGATTGGCCTCCCTATTCGCCAGATTTGACGCCATTCGATTTTTTTCTTTGGGGGTACTTCAAAGACCAGGTGTATCGTCACAATCCACAAACTGTAGATGAACTGGAACAATACATCTCTGCTGTTTGTCAGAACATTCAAACTGAAATGATTGCACGGACGTCTGCGAATTTTGACCTCAGTATGCGCCACGTTGTTGCTGCAAATGGTGGTTACTTTGAAAACATTGTTTTATAGATTTTCCCAGTCAGCAGCGCCATCTGTTGACGAACTTTGCAACTAATTTTGAAAATTGGTGAGAAAAAATTCCCTGGTTACCTAAGCAGAATGCAGCAAACCGTACATTTCCATCACCTTCCGTTTTTCTTTAATTGATTTTTCAAATAATCCGTCATTTTTGGAACACCCGGTAAGTGCTTGTGTTATTTCTTCGTTAATGTAGTCACTTTACTTTTTCATTACTTTTCAAATGCTTTTTTCACTCTAGGTGGTTTATTGCCTGCATCCAATAATGCCATTTGATTCTCAGAGTTCTCATGTTGGATTTTTACTTGATTTACGAATTCATAACTATTAACATGCGATTTTCCAACTTCACTGTTTAAGGCATGATGCCAACCTTCAATACGATTCGTGGTGCGGGCATCGAAGTTACTATGCTGGTTCCATACTTCTGGCGTAAAAGAGCCTGAAAATTAAACGCCTGGCGTAAAAGAGCCTGAAAAAGAGCCTTAAAATATTTGTGATCCTTATTGTATGTAGGTATGTAAATAAATTATACAAGTTTAGAATTACCCCAATTTATACTTATAATTATGTATATTTACCACCTGTCAACTGCAGCTGCAAATTCAGGATTCGGGCTTACGGTAGGTAACCGATACGCGAAAGCGGAGGGGGCCGAGGTGTCAAAGAGATTTGATTATTTGAAAGCTGGCCATCAAAAGTGAAACACACTTTTTTTTAACTCTTCAGCTCATTAATTAAAAATCATGAAAGTGTGTAAAACACAGCCCTATGCTATACTTCCTTGGGCTGTGTATGGTTTATAAACTCTTTCTTGAAATTCTCCTTTCAAGAAATTTAAATACTAGACGTGTATACTGCGATTCACATATTACGTGTATTGTAATGCCGCACTTTTTGTCTGAATGTCTGTGTGTGTTAGCCTACATTGATGATATAATTTTTAAATTTATAAAGCATACTGCAGAAACGTAACGTTTTTTATTTTAAAATATGTGGATTAATACAGAGGTTGTTCACACCTTTTTTAGACGATGTATATTGTATTCACAAAACTAAGTTACATAAAATTATTGTGTTTTAAATGTTCTATTTGACATCCCTTATTCTGAACTATCTTTCGACACCGTAATTTCCAGGATAATAATGCCTTTTGAAGTGTCAGAAGAGGTATTCTATCCCATTCCTCCTGAACAGCTTTCCAGAGTCCTGTAAGGGTTTTGGGACGATATGATAATAAATGGCTCTTTTTTTGTTGTAATCATTTAAATACACCCATGATTCATCTATTGTGACAATTGTTTTCCATTTTTCTTTGGATAAGTGTTTCTCATATAGAATTCTGCAGCGTGTCCTGCGTTCAGAGATATGATTTGAAAGAAGACGATGCACATTGCGTTTTTTCGCTTTCTTAAGATTTAAATCAACGCTTATCATTTTGTTTACAGTGGACACCGAACATTTTAATGATTTTGCAACTGTCCTTTGACTAGGGGGATTTTCTTTTAACATTAAACAACGTACCTTTGCAATAGTCGAAGATGTCTGTTTTTTCCTTGGATACTTGTTTGGAATTTTTGTCCCACTTGAGGCTCCAATTTGACGTTTTTTTCCTTTCTTATTGACGATATTACCTATCGACGCTTTAGATATCACAAAACCATGACACTCACATCGTTTTTGGATAACGGAGTATGCACATTTCTCTTCGGAAAGAGCATAAATGTAGCCTTCGAACCACTGCTTTGTTAAAAACGCCATTTTGAATAAAAACAAAACTTTCAAGCCGCAGACGATAATTTTGACTTTTAAAAACATAGTACCATTGCAATTATTTCTTTTGCAGCAAACGATTTTTTATTACCGCTTACCAAAATCGTCTAAAAAATGTGCGAACAGCCTCTGTATTTCCTTTTCTATGTGTTAAAAATTGGGGCCTAAAGGTGTTTTCTGATTTAACCCTTGCGTATTTTCTTACGGTTACCTTCTCGAAAGTGAAAAGTCACCGAAACTGATTCTAATAGCTAACTTTCGGATAACATAGTTTTGAAAATATTATGAAAATAAAATTTATGAAACAGAGAAAGAAATTGATGTAAAGGCTTCCTGTACTGTGTTATAGGATTTTCACCCTTATCTAATTTGCTATTCATTTTTTAATTAGGACTTAATCGCACAAATATGAAAATAAAGAAGTGTGCGCAAATTCTAGAACCTTAATGAATTCTGCTTTTGGCCTTGAGGGAAATTGCAGTCGATAGAGAAATTAAATCTCGCGTCCTGCAATTGCATTGATAACAGCAATTCTTTTATTGATTTTGCATTCACCTCGAAAGAATAGATTTTACAAGATAAATAACTTTCCTCCTCTTTTATGTTAACCTTTTTTCTTATACTTAGTGTAGAGAAATGAATGATATCAAGAGGAAATGAAGCCTATTTCTTCATCATTTAAAGGCTTATAAAATCATTAGAAGAAATAAATGATCACTTTTGATTCATTAATCACATACTGTCCGATAGTAAGCTTATAAATGGGTACACTGTGGCAAAGCTGCAAAGAATTTTCTCGTAAAATATTTTTCTTTCAGATAATCTGTTCTAAAACAGAAGCATAAAACATAACAATTATCAGGGTCCCTGATTGTTGTGGTATAAACAATCAGATTTCATAGTTCTAATAAATATTTAGATTAAAATCTACATAAGTGCTTAAAAATACTCAATCGAATGAATTTACGACATTAAATCACGACGTCCAAAAACTTCACTAGAATGGTGCGATCTTGAAGGTAAAAAATAGAGCCACGGTGTTTACTCTAAGCAGTGGCTTATTATCCATGTCTGCATATCTCGCTGGATAGTATCCCCTATCCATAGGAAGTAATTCTAATACAATAAAATCGGACGAAGGCAGAAACCTGAATGAATGTCATCAGTAAGGATTAACTCCGAATTTTGGGATGTTACGTGAAATTAGAATCCAAATACATCTTGTAGGTATGTCAAAATGTATTAGGGGCAGAAAATTAGGGACAGAATTTTAATTAAGTAGGGAAAAGAAAGAGATGTTTCTTAATTGATGACCGAGGGGGTCCCTTAGCCTTACAGAACTAACCCCAAATTGTAGATCTAAGTTTTTCGCCAGGGTGCCTTTTTTTTTTTTTAAAAAAAAGGCATGTTAATTCCCTTAAGAATGTTATATACTATATCTAAAAACGTTCTTTAAAAATAGTGCACATTAATAATTGTATACCAAGTTCAAATTCTTACAAGATAGTTTCGCTATAGAGATGGGAGTTACCAACTCAAAATCCTCTAAAAATCTATTTCCATAACTCGACCCAAAGAAGGATACCACGGGAATGAATATATTATGGTACATGGCTGCTAGACAATCAATGCCAGGCAACTTATACCAATAAGATTTTTTTTCTGTGAAGAGAGACTTAGGGCCTTTGAATTCAGCTTTAATTGCAGATATATGTTGTTGTTGTAACTGCCCCCTGGTTGAAGGTTCCATTCACCAGGTCCTAATAGGCTGTTGGGCTGAAAGGGGCGGCTCCTGTTTTGAATTAGCACCACAAGGGTCGGAGTCCGACTTGGCTAAATGACCGGTCCCGTAATTTTGAACCGAGTCAAGTGAAGATACCGGAACACTTGACCCCGCAACTCCAGAGGTAAATTTGAGAACTTGGAGAACATTGCAGCAATGACCTATTCTACGTGCCCCGGCCACCATTAGCGAACACGGCGGTGGATTTTCAGCGACGAGCATCGAACCAGGGACGTTCAGATCTCTGGCCTGTTGCTTTTACCAACTGGGTCACCGCCCCCCCAGATATACGTGTAAGGGGTATCATTTATGTTATCCGTGAGATGCAAAATGACATTTATAAGCTGTAATTTTTCAAACTTCTCGCATAATATATCCGTTTTCTTCAGTTATTTTAAAGCAAGAATTTCTTATACTGAGATTCTAATGGAAAACAAGGCTGTAAAACACAAAGAAAAGTTTACATTTTAATTCGTAACCGATTTTCTTCTGTACGCTAAGCTTTGAATCCTGAACTTGAGAAATTGGATCTTCCCTAGGCAACAAAACTCGCATTTTCGAAAACATATACAACTTTGAAATCTATCGCTGCTGACGAAATTTCCCATTACACAGCTCAAAAGCTGGCCCTCCTAGCTTCTTCAAAGCGAGCTGCTAATGTTTCCTAAATTTAATTTCCAATTTGTCCATCATATTTCGATAAATATTCAGTACTCTATTATAGCTGTCACCAACGAATGTCTAATAAAAGTACTGTAACAGAATATTATCCACTTCGGTTCAGAAAAATAGATTCACAGATTGTACCGTAATGTTATCTTCGTGAGTCATTTAATGATTGTATGGACTGATTTTACTGACGCGGCTTTTAAATTTTTAGACATTCAATGATTAAGCTAGGTTTCTTCCCCATATTTACGTTTTCTGGAACATTTGAAAATGATTGCTCGCAATTGAATCATTACTCAAGCATTTAACTGCTAATGAGAATCTTGAATAATGTTCTCTGTCAGCAGGTTATAAGGTTTTCACGGCCATTTATTTCTTAAACCCCAGAAGACTGTCTGGAACGGGCAGTTTTAATAGACTTAGTGTATTAAAAATGAAACCTATACTCAAACTTAGAATCTAATTTTTGCCTTCTGAGCAAAGAATTAAGTTAAAATGAACTGGTAGCAGTTTTAGGTTTGCCACGGGAATGAATACATTGCAGCGGTTCCCAACCGGTGGGTCGCGGAAGGGTTACAGGTGGGTCGCGACTCCATCCTAAAACTATCAGATACCATCGAATAAACCATCAAAAAAGATAAGAAAAATCGAAACTTACTTAAAAACAGCAATTTTACATATTGATAGATTGTGATAACAATTTTCTTAACTGTAATTATATGTATGACTAGCTGAAAACCCGCGCTTCGCTACGGAGTACATTCAAATTAAATACAACGGTAAATGTCTGCAGTTAATGCCAAAAAAAATAAATGTATATATTTATAATAAATGAGACGATCAATATATACAATTGATGTAAAAAATATTTATATATATATATTTATAAAAAAATCATAAGGAATATTTATTTTTTTTGGATAGTATCCAATCGTCTGCTGCATTAGAAAGAAAAAATGTTTTTTTTGTCTATTTAGTTGTTACGCACGTGACGATAAATTTATTGAAAGTACCAGAAAAAGAAATCACGTGATCAGCATTTAATAAATTAAATTCTAAAAATTAATCTTTAAAAAATCACCAAAAATCAGGAAATGGAGGTAAAAATTCGAAAAAAATTTCATTTTGAAGGAATTTTTATGATCTTTCTCGTGATATAAATTTTATAACCCTCAATGTATTATTTTAAATGCAAACGTAAAAAAAGTTTAAAAAACAGCTTAAAAATTTAATTAAAAAAATCTCAGAAGAATTTTTGAAAAATCTTTCTTAGTGCACCCCTACACTATTAGAAGAATCGCCATGCAAAATTTCAGCCCTTTAGGTCCAGCGGTTTGGTCTGAGCGTTGTATGTCAGTCAGTCAGTCAGTGAATGAATGAGTCAGTTACGGAACTGTTTTATATATATATAGATTAAGCTGTATGATTTTTTTTGCCTGAAAAATTAAAATGGTATTTGTGTACTTTTATAATTGTAGTTTTTATCTTCACCTAGGAACACTTGTTAGTGAGTATGAAACCACTTGTTGCATATATTGAAAACATACATCCATTGTTAATTAAATAACTGTTTTGCTACAAAGTGCTTATATTTTGTCAACCATTTTCAAATCAGAACACAAATTGTTTATCAATAATTAAACTGTATCTTCAAAAAAGTATATATATATATATATATATATATTTGCAATATATATATATATATATATATATATATATATATATATATATATATATATATATATATATATATATATATATTTGCAATATTTGATGGTAAATTATGTATACATAAGGAAGGGATACGATACAAATAAGGTTTTTTACTTCACCATGGACCGATGGACCGTGGAGGTATTCCGATAAGGAAAGGTGGGTCGCCAGCTGAAAAAGGTTAGGAACCACTACATTATGGTATGGAAAGAATCGGAAGGTGGGAAGATACTTATTGTCGAAAGAAACTTCATTTCAAGAGGACTGCGTAAGATTTCACCTAGGGATGCAACATCGACAACAAAACATCGATGTTTTGAAACATCGATATTCAATATTAAAACATCGATGCTAATAAAACATCGCCCAAAAAACCATCGACGTTTTTAATCATCGATGTTTTTGAACATTCATTTTTGAAAACTGGTTTAGTAACCTCTAACATTAATGTTACTTCGGTAAGTCGTGGGGGGGGGATTTATTTTTTCTCTCTGATCCTTTTCAGAATTCAGACTTACATTTACTGAGTGTGAAAATTATGCTACGTGGTTAATTTTTTTTATTATGGTACTTTTTCTTTAATAGTAATAATAATAATAATAATAAAGAAATAAATAAACATCGAGACAACGTAAAACATCGAGCACAAAACATCGATGTTTAAAAAAATTCGGCTTAAAAAATCGATATTTAGAGCATCGATGTTTTTAATCATCGATGTTTTTAAACATCCATTTTTGAAAACTGGTTTAGCAACCTCTAACATTAATGTTACTTCGGTGAGTCATGGGGGGAATTAATTTTAATCTCTGATCCTTTTCAGAATTCAGACTTACATTTACTACGAGGTTAATTTTTTTTTATTATTATGGTACTTTTTCATTAATAATAATAATAATAATAATAATAATAATGATAATAATAATAATAATAATAATAATAATAATAATAATAAATAAATAAACATCGAGCACAAAACATCGATGTTAAAAAAATCGGCTTCAAGAAATCGATATTTAGAACATCGTTTTTATCAAAACATCGATGTCTTGAAAACATCGACATCGATGTCGCATCCCTAATTTCACCTTGGTTATTTATAAGGTCAACCAGCGCGACTCCTGGATGGATGTATTGGAGACAATGTGGAATCATTCTATGCTGAGGATCTGATAAGAGCAAAATCTTAAAAATAGGCCCATGACACCTCAGTGGAGATGAGAAAAGTGTTAAGGAGGAAAAGGACAAAATTTTGAGAAGAAAATCAGTTTTGTTGTTTTGACTTAAAAGTGCAGTATAGCAAAAATTAACACAAACCTTATACAATAACATAACGCGTAATATAAAAAACTAAAGCTGCATAAAATAACGGAAATTGCAGCCTTCTTCGATGATTTAATTAGCAGATACATTTTTTACGCTGTCTTGTCTATTCGTACCATGCTGTATATCTGTGCTTTAATTAACTTGCGATGCAACTTTTCATCATATGCCATCTTTAAAAGAAAATACACCCATGGACAAAAAAATTAGCGCACCAAGAAATAATTGCGGGATCGTAACGAAACTTGCAATGAAGGTACATGTCGGGGAGATATGCAAATGATTAGAAATGCAGCGTGATTGCGCATTACGTATAGCCGGTAGAGGGCGTTGAACATCGTACTCTGTGGAGTATAAAACAGGTAAACAAAGCTTGTTTGAGTGTGCTGAATCATTTACAAAGGAAGAGCTGAGATAGACATGCCATTACGCCGTGTTCGAAGACAATATAAGCAGTTGTCGCAGTTTGAGAGGGGGAGAATCGTCGGGATGATGGAAGCTGGGTGGTCAGCTAGGCGAGTACTGTCCGACCACGGAAGCAAGGTCCCTGGAAGCTGTTACGCATGCGCGAGAAAAGCTAGTCTACTTAGAAAATAGGGGAAAACGTCATATTTTCGGATGTGTTTGTGAAATACGAAATGTATTTCAGACTGCTTTTTGTCCGATTTTAAAGTTATTTTTTAAAACTTTATTTTTGATTGAATATGTGAATAATAATTTCAAAATAATAAAAAGAAAGAAGCAAATCTATTTAAAAAATAGGAGTTTTATAGGAGTGGATATTTTCGGATTACATCACAATCAAAATTATCTAAAGCTACGTTTTCGGTAGTTCTTTTTTTCTGAAGTTTCCTCGGAGATTCAAATTTTGGAGTTTCTTCACCCTTTGCTTCTCTGCGTATTCTTTTTACACTGGACATTGATATCCCGGTCATTTCACTAGCTCTCTTTAGGGATTGCGAAAGTGGAACAATAACATTTCCTTCTAGTGCTTCTTTATCACACAATTTAATTACATTGTGAATTATACGTTTACAATCACTACGGAACGGCTTATTCCGAGCAGTTGTGTTGGGTAAAGGATCCATTAATTTTAATATAATAATCAAAATAACAGACGAGGAAAAAGCAAGCAAGCGCAGTTAGTAACCGATTCTAAAGAATGTCGAGAGACTACTAGACTTTTCCCCCCTCCTTGTTCAGCAGCCTTACCTACAGCGTGAATATAATCGTCTTCGCACTATGCCAACCGTGGTTCTTCGTACTGTGGTCGGACTGTAGCTCGTCAATTAGGCCGCTCTGATTGTGTTGTGAGGAAGTGTTGGGACCAGTGGACCCGAGAGATGTCATGTACACGAAGACCAGGCTCAGGACGCCCTCGACAGACCAGGCGTCGAGAAGACCGCCACATCGTAAGAAATGCACGCGTACAGCCAACTGCTTCATCGGCCGCCATCCAGGCACAGGTAGCACCTTCACTAGGGGCGTCTGTGTCTTCTCGAACCATACGAAGGCGCCTGGCTGAAGGACAGTTGGTATCGCGGCGCCCATTACGTGTGCTGCCCTTGACGCCCACCCATCGACGCCTCCGTTTGGAGTTTTGCCGCGCACGAGGAAACTGGACTGCAGCGGAATGGAACCAGGTCGTCTTTAGCGACGAATCCAGATTCAATCTCGGCAGTGATGACAATCGTGTTCGTGTGTGGAGAGCCCGTGGTGAGCCTCATACGGCAAGGGTGTCACAAGACTGTCTCCGCACTGTTACTACCCTTCCTTGGCCTGCCCGATCTCCAGATTTGTCTCCAATCGAGCATATCTGGGATCATTTGGGACGACGAGTTGGGCATCCCACGAGTTTGAACGAACTAGAGGCAAGGTTACAGCAAATATGGAACGAAATGTCTCAAGACATCATACAGAACTTGTATGACTCAATGCCCGATCGTATCGCATCGTGCATTCGCGCTAGAGGGGGTCCAACGGAGTATTAACTCCTCCGTTCTTTTGCCTTTTTCTCTGAAATAAATTATCCTTTTTCTTTGATTTTCTTATCATTTACTTATATCAAAGTAGTCATTACGTATGTAAAATTTCGTTTCATTGTGACGACTCCTTGTTGGTGCGCTAATTTTTTTGTCCATGAGTGTATATAAATTTCTTTGCTATGTATCTCTATGAAATTTTATAGAGCGATACTTAATTTTATTTTCATTCTTTTGTTCTCAAAAAATTAATTTAGCGTCAAAATTCTAAAAATATTTTCCTCAAAGAAAAAACTATTCCGAGAATTTAAGAAATAAAATTTTTATGAATGGTAAAAAAATATATTATTTTCAAACTTTCATAAGCACAAAAAGGAATAAAAAATATTTAAATAGAGATTTCGGTTCAGCATATATATATTATAAACCAACTGAGGTTTAAATTTTGAATTTTTAATGTTTTAAAAGCAACATATCAAATTGTTCAAATATTTTTGTAAGCATAATGACCTTTATATAAAAGCACATTTTAGTATTAAAAAACTCTTTGCAAAACGTAATTAATAAAAAAAGGACAATTTTTCTGCTTTGGAAAGGAATTTTTTCTGCTTATTATGGATTACTTTAAATATTTTGAAGAGCCTAATGTCAAAACTCATATTATGCAACTACAATGTGTGCCCATAAAGTAACCGGAAAAATTAAAAGATCAAACAATCAAATAAAAAAGGTGAAAGAATAATCGCCTGGCTAGAAAGAGTGACATATCAACTCTTGTTAAAGCCAGTTTAAACTGGTTATTTAGTCATTTGCATATCAAAACGCCGTAGTAATTTTCATTTACTGAGTAGGAACTGTACAAACAAATCTCCTTCGGAATGGAACAATGTTGTAACATTAAACTTTGTTACCAATTAGGTAAATCTGCTACCGAAACTTTAGAGATGATTCGAACAGTATATAGTGATGCATCGTTATCAAGAACACGAGTGTATGAGTGGTACAACCGCTTTAAACGTGGGCGAGAAAGCACTGAAGATGAACCAAAGACGGGCGCCCTTCAACTTCAAAGAATGAGGAAAATGTGGAGAAAATTCGTTCTCAAAATCAAAGACTAAGTTGATGCTGATTGCAATTTTTTGATTACAAAGGACTTATTCATCACGAATTTGTTCCTGAAAACCAAACAATTAATCAGCATTTTTACAAGGAGGTGCTTTTTCGATTAAGAAACAGGATAAGGCGAGTTAGAAAGGAACTGTTTGATTCTGGGCAGTGGTTTCTTTTACGCGATAATGCTAGACCCCATACAGCAATTTCTGTACAACAATATCTTGCTAAGCATTCAATTACAGCGATAAATCACCCATCATATTCTCCCGACTTATCGCCAGCTGATTTTTTCCTTTTTCCGAAGCTTAAGATGGCCATGAAAGGACAGAGATTTGAAAATATCTCGGATATTAAAAATCAAATGTTACGCGTATTTTGCGAACGGTTAGTTCCAACGCCTATAAACGATGACCTGAAGAAACGTTGGAAAAATTGTATAGACTCCTTTGGCGATCTTTTTGAAGGAGATAAATTTATTTGAAGGTGAGTAATATTTTTCTTATTTATAAGAAATTGTCCGTTTACTTTATAGGCGCACCTTGTATTTGAAAAAGGAAGTTTTTTTCTACTTCTTCAAGAGACTTTTTAGACGCAAAAGGTTAGAAATAAAGGCCGAAACAGAAAAACACAGGCATTCTGTTTTGTTGATTTTTGTTGTTGTTTAAACAAAATCATGGTTTGTTCGCTAGTACCACTTTTAATAAAATACGGTCTTTTCGCCGTCCCGAGTTCCTACTCTTTTCTTCCCACTTTCGCCCAAACTCCTCCTCCTCAAAATCGAACAAAAAGCTTCTGCAAGGCGGAAGACCTTTGAACGCGTTAATGTGTTAATATTGAGTATCATTTCTTTCATTTATCTTCTCCAAAAGATGGTTTTTAACTTTTTTTTCAAAGTTCCTATAACCTGGACAGACAACCAACCAAACAAATGTCTAGCCCAGGGGTCCCCAACCCTATGCCCGCGTGCACCATGACGCCCGTCGATCGTTTTACGTGTGCCCACCGCTGTGCGACCACGATAACAAATTTTCAGTTTTCAATAAAATGCTATGTAAAAGTTTTTAATGATTAACCAAACAAAAGTAGAAATGGTGTTTTTTATAAAGAATTTTTATACTTTGTAGATTTTGTATGTATTATTTAGTAATCATTTATTTTACACAAGAATATTAACAATAACTTTTTTATGTTTAATTATATTTTTGGAATTATGTTTTTTTTGTATATTATGTGTATGTATTATTAACTATGTCCAACTATAAATTCCCCTTGAAAAAATAAATGGTGCCCGCCGTCCGGCCGGTATTCTAGAATGTACTCTTAGGTACAAAAAGGTTGGGGACCCCTGGTCTAGGCTGTAAATAATTTAATTCATTTATTGAAAATTTCGAAATTTTTCGAGGTCGAACAATGGGATTTCCGACATAAGTCTGGATTAAAGTTTAGAATTATTCAAATTCTTCAAAATCAGATAACATAATAAAGGTAATACCATGTCAGACCCAAATTGCTTGCCGATATTAATAAGTTCAAACATTTAACATTTATTTGCAATTTTAGGCTAGTTTTTGGACAAGAGCATTTGTGCACGTTTTACATATAAATTCTTTTAGTTCAAGTGCTACTTATGAAAGTTTGACAGCTTTCCAAAATTTCCTTGACGCTTTTTTGGGTCCACAATTTCCTGGATGTTCCTAAATTAATATGAGTGGTCACAGAGGATTTTAGATTATTTTCGTTATTGTGACTATTACAAAAATCTATGCTAGGATTTGTCAAGTAACGTTTGCTATCATTATCGTAGTTATACTTAATAATTTTCAAGGTCAAGGTAGTTCGTTTTACGTAGTACCTAACTAGCCACTGAAAGTGCCTGCTATAAACTACGAACGGAAATGAATAAGTTAGCATAAATTGGGATTTCGAATTAAAAATTTGCCGAGAGGCAACATAATTTAGAAGAAACGCACGGTTGCCGCTTAGATCAGAACACTTATAATTTTCAATCCTAAGACACTACATATCGCTTTTCAGATACCACTGATTCAAAGCCTCAGCCAAATAGGGGGCAGCTTGCTAAGATGAGTTACTCCAATTACCTCGCCTAAACTGGGAAAGTAGCAGTAACGTTTTGCGTTTTGCCTATTTTGTTGTTAGAAAACAAAGGGAGTATGGTACCGAAATATTAAAGTGCCTTTAGAGTTTACAGGGCCGGAACAAACACAAAAAAATTAGAGGATACGAATAAGCATTATAAATCACGGGCAGGATTCGTACGAAAGCTTAGTATCACATGACGGACATTACAAATTTTCATACACAAACCCGGCACATGAAAAAAATCATTATTGCTTCATTCTACTCTTAGAACTCATTAAAGGATCATTTGTCTGGTATATTTGGAAATGAAAGTAGTTTTTTTTTTCATCTAAGGAATCCAACTATAAAAAGGAGTGGCCGCAGAGGAACATAGAAATAGGCTTTTGAATCGTTGATCATTTTGACTTTTTGGTCTGTCTGGCATTTCACAGATCCCTTGCGTCAATACAGGTTCGGGCTCGGCTTACGTTTTTTTAAAAAAAAATCTCTTTTTCGATTCGTATAACAAAATTGGTGCTACTTTGGCTTCTATTTATTTATTTTTTCGTTAAGGAGTGTCTCTCGAACAATCAGCCGTTTTCATGGAAAGCCATTATTTCATATTCATGTATGTGATATGAAACTTGGGTTTTGACTCCTAGTTTCACGAGCTGCTTTCTGATAGGCTTCGGCTGATTTTGTGGGAGGTCGCTAAGAGGAAAGCAATTCTTGTTTCTTATTTCTTTTATAGTCTTAAAAGTCAGTTTATTCATCATCTCTATGTACTAAACAAAGAGATTTCCTCTATTATTACTCCTTTTATGGAACATTTCTTGCCTACATACAATAAACTAGGAACCTTTCAATCCACTACCTTATATAAAATTTTAGAACACATAGAAAATCTAAAAATTCGTAAGTCCTCTGGTCCTAAATGTAAATACACATGTATATTACTTCTCACATCTTGCTTAATTTGCTTTCCAACATTATCTGTATAGCTTTATCCATTATTTGTATGCGTGTGATCTATATAGATTACTCTTCCCAAATGTGGAAATCAGGAGAAATTTTTTTACCCCATGAACTTTACAAATAAAATAAGTTGTGTATGAAAAGCAATTTTGTGTACCTATTTTAGAATGTGATCGTAATTGGATTAATTTGTGCTCGATATTTCTATTGCTTTTATGTTTAAAAACATACTTTTAAAAATTAAAATGAAGAAAAAGCATCTAATGTAATGTTAATTGTGACTGATATCGTAGAATATTAAATATAAATACACACATGTTTACTAAGATTCCTAATTCGCAGCGGAAGACGAAGGAAATTGTAAGTAAAGCTACTGCTGGGAAAAGTCTGCTCTCTCCTGTGATAAATCAACTCACTGTTCTGTCTGAGCAACAAGTTCTTATTACATAAGTCATTTATTAAACCAGTTATTATATGCGATTATCTCATCTGAAGTTCCACTGCCAAAAGTCTTATGAAACCTCAAATGTTATTAAAACAGTGTAATTTTATTTCTATGCATTGTTATTACAAAATACAAGAGCTTCTTAGAAATATCAGAATTAGACAACTTCTTTGGAAGATTTGGAAAATAGATACTAGCTTTTATAGAGACCTGATTACAGTTCTAACCATCTCCCTGTGTACCATCCTGCGGTTGCTTTTTCTTAAATCAACGGTACTTTTACGCATTTTATTTTTTGAATATTGAGCAGTTTTTGGAATGGAAAGTCATGAGTCCACCGCATATTTGATATAGTTATGAAAGTTTACAAGCGACTTCAAGTGCTGCTCTCTGATTGGCTTACGCTGATCGATGGGCGGTTCTTTCACGTGACGGTAAATTTTTTGGTCATAATTCAAAAACTACGAAATTTTTTAAAGTTTTTAATTTTTAAACTTTTGCATCAATCCCACACCCTCTGTCAACATTGGGTCAGGTGACAATATTGTTTTAAAGGCACTCCAATAAACCCAAGTTCCCTTTTTATGAAATATTTTGTTTTTTTCTCATAGACTTTCATTGCGATCACATACCGACTTTCAGCCAGATGTAAAGCGCCAATTTTTATTGTAGTAACTTGTACAACATGCAAAGCCTTTCTTTAGTAAGAAAGACACCTCTTTTCCATCACTGGATTCTCTAGTGTTAATTTAATACAATCTGCTACCGAATATTATGCGGCTTAATTAGAAGAGTTAAATTCCGAGAAAATTTTTTAGAATAAAAGTGTGTCCTAATAGAAAAAAAGAAAATTTGATTTTCTGAAAATTTCCTTATGTCAAATAATGACTTTTAACGATTGTTATTCGAATGTGATTCGAATCAACGAAGAACCTTTCGAAGCAAATCAAGACAAATGAAATTCAACGAAAACAGAGGAAAACAAGAAAAAGTTGCTTTACTCCAGATATACTTTCTGATTATTTACTTAACTATTCGAATTAGTGGGCCTTCGAATCAGCAGACCAGTTTGAAAATATCTCTTTGATTTAATTAGAAAACGAATGTTCCCCTTTGAAGATGACGACAGCCTTATCTACTTAGCCATGCTTTTTATCTTAACTGTCACTCTCGATTAATACTTTCACCTTCATTTCTTTCTTCCCCTTAACACGTTTTAAAAATTTCTAATACTTTGTTCCAAGATTAGTTATTATAATGTAACAGAGTTGGGGATGTCCATGTTCAAATTTTCAAATTTTCAAAGACCAGAATTGTTAATAAGTAGCAAAATAGAT
The DNA here is from genome assembly GCA_907164885.2 of Dolomedes plantarius. Classification (NCBI taxonomy): domain Eukaryota; kingdom Metazoa; phylum Arthropoda; class Arachnida; order Araneae; family Dolomedidae; genus Dolomedes; species Dolomedes plantarius. The sequence continues at coordinate 20,519,131 of OU015493.1, read as the reverse complement.
TGAATCAAATTCAGTCGAGAAGGAACCCAGCAAAATGTTTCGCCCTTCCCTTGAATTTTCGTTTCCAGAGGTACCATTAGGGAACTTCGGCTGGTCAGTTTTACGTTAAGAATGACATAGGACTCTTCTGAGATGTATTTCATCTTTCATCTCCTGAAATTCGAGTCCAATTACTATCCGGATTCGATTCTACAAGACTTTAGACCAGCGGTTGCCAACGTGTGTCACCTGTGCCTCTTGTGACCTGACTCAATGCCCCGAGCGTAAGATGTAGTCACGTCGGCCAATGGGAAATGAGTTGCAGTACGGGAAGAAAAAGGGGTAGTTAAAGTGATTGGATCCTGAGGCTGGTTTCAGGAGCGAGTCAGAAAGCAAGAATACCAATGAAAAAGCTTGATACAGAATATAACCTCCTAAATTTAGCTTTTACAACTTCCGGATATTAATGTTTCTTTCCTTATTTCATATATAGACTTTTCTATAAGAAGGATACTTTAAATAATATACTTTTTTCTCATAACTTTCGTAAGAATTGCTCTATGCTTACACTGTTAGAGTACGCTGTGTTAGAGGGCGTGGTCCAAAGAACGCAGTTGCTTTGAAAAGTATCCTATTGGTCCCACTGGCTGGTATTTTCTCGGTAATGAATAAAAGCCTTGCACATGCCTAGTCGGATTCGATGTGTAATTTAAAATAGTCTGGCATAGTGGTCAACTTTTGCTACACAAGGTCTAATTAAATTAGGATCGACAGTTTAAAGCCGATCTTGAATGGCAACAATTATCCATGCCAATAGTAGGACTCGAACCCTCAGGCTGTGGGGTCGAATGCTAACGCCCTAAACATTTGGCTATCACTTGTCTGCCACTGAAGTGACTGCTTACAACAAGCTTATCCCAATGTATATAAAACATTGACAAATTTTAGAAAATTTAAAAGGGAAGAAACTTTTTCTTGAAACTTGAACAAATATTTATACCTGTTTCATTTTAAATTACCAAAACAGAATGTCAAGAAGCTTACATTTTTGAATTATAAACTAAATGTATTTAGAAATAAATTATAGAGGGCGACCTATGCAACAGCAAAAATACATCAGTTTTTAGCTGTACACTAGGGTGGAACGAAAAAAACTTTTTTTTGAATTTCATTATGCTCTAGTTTTCAAAAGTTGCCTTTTAACAAAATAAAGACGGAAATGAAATATTAGCGTAATTGATGCATGTTTTCAGTTAGCGCAGGAAGGGCAAACTTTTGGTTTTTATTGAATTTTTGACAAATTTCGCAATTATTTTGGAATTAAATACACTTCTAGTACAAAAAAGTAGAAAAATATGTAATTTAAACATTCTTTTTAGTCAGGAGACCTGCTAAACTGATTATATAATACGTTTTACTTCATAAAAATAGTGCACATAAAGGCACTTAAGGACGAGGCACTTAAAAGTCACTCGGACATCACGGTGGAACGAAAAAATTTTTTTCGGAATTTCATCAATATGCTCTAGTTTTCAAAAGTTGTCTTTTAAAATTAAAATTAAGAATATAAAATCATTTTGCTCTACTAAAATATTTTCAAGTGCCGCAAAGGGCTTCAAAATGGATATTTCTATGAAAAAGTGATTATATTTGTATTTTTTGTTAAATTCTTTTATAGTATATTAAAATAATGTATATTTTCTGTAAATAAAATATTCAAAATATGATATTTTCACAGAAAACTCGCATATTCTAAGTATTTCTAATTTTTAGAAGCCATAACAGAACAACTGATTTTGTGGAATTTCGCGATTTTCATCATATTAATTTTACAGTAACATATTCTTATAATACACATTGGATGAAAGAAAAACAATTTGTAATTGACGGAGCTTAGTTAAAATAAGCAAATCACACTTATTTAGAAAAATATTAATGTAATGTCTATAAAGTTATTTTGAAAAAAATATTCATGCTTTTCAAAAGTCCATAGTAATCACACTTGGTTTCCATTACTTATTTCACTGACACATTGAATTGTTTTATTGTTTCAAATTTTGGCACTATCTTTTGAGAATGTATTTTTGTTTTTATCAATGCATCTCTTGTAGAAGTACCACGAACGGACAAGGATGATAAGGTAAATAATTTAACAATCCTTTTTACTACTTGTGTGTGACATGGAATGTTGTTGAAGTCATTAACTTAAATGAATTGTTCCTACGTCACCTATTTTGTTTCCTAGATGGAAAAACTAAAGGTCCAAATGAATTTGGAAAAGAAATAGGTAAAGAACTAGAAAACTTCTATGAACTTCCAGTGATTGAATTTTCACCTATTGAAAATAGCATTCCATTACTAGAAATTAAGGATGATTTAAGTGTGGACCAAAAATATTTGTTAGAAATGTGTAATGCAATCTCTGTTGGAAAGTGCTCTTCTGATTTGTCCATGAGAAAACCAGGAATATTTAGTCATTCACGATGGCTTACATTAGGAAAAAGAATACTTCGCTTGTATGTGGGAATAGAATGTCCTTCAAAAAATCTCCGAATACTGACTGATACGTTTTGAAAGTTTATGCACCAATTTGGTTTAACATAAAGCTGAAACCATGTTGTATCCATGGATCGAAGCACTTGTGGAAACTTGTAAGATATTCACGTTACTTCAATCAGACTCTTAAAAATGTAATTGACCCTGTCATTCAAAGAAATGCATACTTTGCCGCTTCTGAAAATCTCCTCCTTTGTATGATATTTGACGATCGCAGTCATGTAAGTGAGCTTGGATTACGCCGGATTCTAAAAGCAAGGGCGGAAAAAGAAGGAGGCATCAGAAAGAATTTAGTTCCACGTATAATCTTTGATGCCAAGGATTATATTGATATGATTGAATGGAATGATGTTAAAGTAACAGAACCTCCTATGACGTGGCATGTTTCTGATGACAAACTAAAACAGTTTATAAACTGAGCAAAAGAATCTGATCACGAGAAATAAATTATTGACTTCAACAACATTCCATGTCACACACAAGTAGTAGAAAGGATTGTTAAATTAGTTACCGGGTCATCCTTGTCCATTCGTGGTACTTCTGCAAGAGATGCATTGATAAAAACAAACAAACATTCTCAAAAGATAATGCCAAAATTTGAAACAATAAAACAATTCAATGTGTCAGAGAAATAAGTAATGGAAACCATGTGTGATTACTATGGACTTTTGAAAAGCATGAATATTGTTCTCAAAATAACGTTTTGCCTTTATATACATTACATTAATATTTTTCTAAATAAGTGTGATTTGTTTATTTTAACTAAGCTCCGTCAATTATAAATTGTTTTTCTTTCATTCCAATGTGTATTATAAGAATATGCTACTGTAAAATTAATATGATGAAAATCACGAAATTTCACAAAATCAGTTGTTCTGTTATGGCATCTACAAATTAGAAATACTTAGAATATGCGAGTTTTGTGTCAAAATATCATATTTTGAATATTTTATTTACAGAAAATATACATTATTTTAATATACTATAAAAGAATTTAACAAAAAATACAAATATATTTACTTTTTCATAAAAATATCCATTTTGAAGCCCTTTGCGGCACTTGAAAATATTTTAGTAGAGCAAAATGATTTTATATTCTTAATTTTAATTTTAAAAGACAACTTTTGAAAACTAGAACATATTGAAATTCCGAAAAACAATTTTTCCTTCCACCGTGATGTCCGAGTGACTTTTAAGTGCCTCGTCCTTAAGTGCCTTTATGTGTACTATTTTTATGAAGTAAAACGTATTATATAATCAGTTTAGCAGGTCTCCTGACTAAAAAGAATGTTTAAATTACATATTTTGCTACTTTTTTGTACTACAAGTGTATTCAATTTCAAAATAATTGCGAAATTTGTCAAAAATTTAATAAAAACCAAAAGCTTGCCCTTCGTGCGCTAACTGAAAACATGCACCAATTATGCTAATATTTAATTTCCTTCTTTATTTTGTTAAAAGGCAACTTTTGAAAACTAGAGCATATTGAAATTCAAAAGAAAGTTTTTTTCGTTCCACCCTACTGTACACCTCACAAAAATGTATGATATGACAAGACATTAAAAGCCTGTAATATCATGCTATTCCGTATGATTATGTAGAAACCTATTAATGATTATAGCTTTTTATATATTATCATGTTTCGTAATAAAATGAATATTCTTATCAATGCATGCCAAGGGGCGTATTTCATTAAAGTCAGGCCTGTTTATAACATATGTTACACGCCTCAGTCGTCTTCATTATTTTATCATTCCGAACCCGATCGTTACACATGCATGGGAAAACTCATATCTGAAAGCTGTAAGTCGAAAACTGTAAGTGGTGGTGTCGGTGACACAATGTCTATATTGATATACACATTTCTTAATTCCCCATTTAAACCTAATTAAAGAGGAAAGAGAGATGACTTTTTCCATACATCTGATTTTATTAGTTTTAATCACAAATCTAAACTTATTATTATTTTTAAAGCTTGAAGTTTATAATGGCAAATACATTGATTTTAACTTATGTTTAAAAAATAGTATCAAAAACTTTTTAATTATACAATTTGTTTTAAAATTAATGGGAAAGGGTGGCTGGTGCACGTAAAATCTGTCGTGGCTGCAATGTCCTCCAAGTTCTCAAATTACCTCTTGGTCAGGTGGTCTGGTCTCGCCAATTGACTCGGTTCAAAGTTCGCGGACCATCAAACGGGTGCAGCGTGGACCCACCCCCTGTGGTTCCGGGGCAACGCATGCGGCGAAGTGGTCGCACACTTCCGGCTCACCCGGACAAGGGTCTACGCCCAGTCCCAGCCATTTGCGAGCAACAATAAATGGGAAATGTTTAACCTTCTTAACTCATAACTTCAATATAAAATGATGTTAAAATGATATTTCGTCATGATTTAATCAATTGACATAATGCTCTCTCCTAAAATTCCGTATATAAAAACAAGAAATAAAAATGCTTTGAATCAGAGAGTTTCTTCTTGGTAATAAAAATAACAAACTAAAGAAACCGTTTCAAATTTTATTTACATGTGTGTCTATTCGATACGCGGCAGATTCCACTGATTGGAGTGTTAATTCTAATCTTAAGTATCCAGTGTTTTTTTTTATTTATTCGAAAGGGGATGTTACGGAACTGCCCTCAAGGCAAATTTGGCTTACTAGTACACCCAGTAACAAAATTGTCTCTTAACATCCTACTGGAAAGGGGTACGGAGTCGAAACGAAAAATTCCGAATTTCAAAACCTCAAAATTTTGAGAAAAACTCCAATAGAAAGAAACAAAAAACAGCTTTATTCACCCCTAAACCATTATGAACCAATCAGGAATTCACAGTTAGGAACAGATACGCAACGGGCCATCGCCAATTTGGCGCCAAAATTCCCGTTCGGAGACCTGTTAGGCCTAAACTGCGAAATGTAAACAATAAATTGAAAAACAAACTTACTGCTGGCTTTATGAAACTCGTAGGCGCACACGGGATCTTCTCTTCGCTCAGATACCCTTGCTTCACTCCGCTACGCTCCGTTACGCATCCGTCCAAAAACATTACAGAAAATCCCCAGCCGCTGGCTTCGCTACATACCGCTGGCTGTTGTACAGTAAAAAAAAAAGCTTCCGCTGGCTGTAGCGGTCAGTAAAACAAAGCTTATCGCAAAAAAATACCATCCGATCTTAAAATCCTCCCTGCCAGAATATAAAAACAGCCAAACAAACATCTGATTTGGCGAAAAATCGCCCCTTGGCGTTCGTGGCGTATACGACATCTGTACCCACAGGGAACGTTATTTTTAAAAATTCTAATGTCATATCAAAGTCGAGAATTATAAATCATGTCTTGCCTACGCCATAACAGCTCAACGTTCAGTTAAGAGAATGAATAAGATAAATGATCCATAGAGAAATGACAACGAAGCTGGGGAGATAATCCTAACGCAAGGGTTGTCAACCTTTTAATACTCACCGCCCACTTTTGTATCTTTGTTTATAGTTAAATTTCTTTGCTGCCCACTGGTGCCGCAGTATCTCAGTATAGCAAAAGTGCGAAGTAATTTTTAGAGGGAAGGGTTTGTTAAATATATTTAAATTTATCTTTCTATTTATACTTTATATATGTTTATACATAGATAGCTATAGATGGTTATGGAGCTAATCCGTTGCTCTCTCGTCGAACGACTACAGTTCTAGAAGTGTCCGATACATTATTATCTATATTCAAAGTTTCAACATGGAATTCAAAAGTAAATTGCAAAAGAATATTTTATAAAGTCAAATTCGCAAAGTTGTTAGCAGTGTATTCCGTATATCGAGGAAGAATAAAATTTGTAACAACGGAAAAAACCCCCGCCCGCCATGAAACTTTGAATCGCCCACCAATGGGAGGTATGGACCAGGTTCATGACCATTGCCCTAACGCGAGAACAGAGTTGATGCCTGGATTAGTGCCGGTGCACACTTGCGGCAAAAGTACTCGGGACGCTGCGTTATTTTCAATCCGATAAGAAGAAATGCAGAGCAACTGCTGTTGGGATTCACACGCGCCGCCGGCGTCTATCTGCCGCCGGAGCGACTCCCAGGTCGCCACAGGTTCCTGTGGAACGCGCGTCACATTCCTGTAACCTGATAGCTGGTAGTACTCATTCATCTACTGGGCAGTGCACATCTGCCGCAGCGTTTTATCTATCGAGCTCGTGAAGTCTCTTTACACGATGTCTGATGAAAATGTGGATGTCTAACTTTTCATCGACGAAGTAAAATCTCGCCCGATAATTTGGGATGTTAGTCATAAGGACTATAAAGACCGAATAAAGAAACAGTCTGCTTGGGAAAATATTTGTGAAACCATTATTTAGAACTTCAGCCAAAAAACGGAGAATGAAAAAAATGCAACCAGTAAGTATAATTTTTTACAACTTTTATTAAAATAAGTACATTAGATAACAAAACTTTTAGATGGTCAAGTATTTAAGTTTATTTTAAGTGGGTCGTCCGAAAGTAATTAAAAAACTTTTCACCATCTTCCCTGAGATCCATCAAGCATACATTAAACGCTCCCTTCAAGTACCTCTCGCTGTTGTATGGATGGATCCAGTACTTCCTTTTTCTAATTCTATTGTCACGATTAACATGCTTGTAGACTAAGTAAGAAAAAACAACTTTTTTCTTAAATATTTGGTCGCGCGTACGATCCATCTCGGTTGGTGGCAAACGAGAGACTACCGCTGATGCCTATCACCGAGAAAGTGTGCACTGGAAAGGCGTTCCACGCAGATTGAAAATAACGCAGCGTCCTGAGTACTTTTGCCGCAAGTGTGCACCGGCACTTATACTGCTGGGTATCGGAGCTAGGATAAACGCGTGCAAACTCCCTGAAAGGATGAAAAGGGAAAAATGAAGTCGGAAGGCCTGGTGAATTATGCTTACTCCACACCAACGGCAATGATGACGAAAATCATGTATCTTCGTTGTTGCGCATGCGTGTTACAAATTTTCACTCCCCCGGTTCGTCTCTGGTCTCTGCGATTTCAAGTTGGAAAAAATTTAAACTTTCTTCTCTGCCGCCATGCTCGACAGCCAATCAGAATAGAAAGAGCGCATGCACAAATAAATTGCCTCTTCTCCCCGTCTCCTAGCGGTGTGAAGGCTTTTAAGACAGCCACAGAGGCAAGTAGCAAAATGTGTCTGTCCTTCGTTGCTGTCGCCGTTGGTGTGGAGGAAGCATTAGGAGTGATACTACTTACAGATTCCTTATATGTTAGTCGGACGATGTCGAATGGTTAAGGCTCATACCACAGTCTGTGGGTTTGAATCCCACTGTTGGCATGGATGTTTGTAGCCGTTCGGAATTGGCTTTAAGCAGATGGTCCCATTCTAATTAGCCCTTGTGTAGAAAAAAATGACCTTAGCGCTCTCAATCAAACCAAACCAACCTTATTTGCTAATAGTGCAAACAAAAGTAAGGGCCTGTTCACATAGAATCCGTCAGCATCAACGTTAAAAATTCAGTTGACACTGATTGGTAAAATAGGTCAATGATTGATATACGATTGGTTAAAAAATTTTACGCTGACGGATTCTATGTGAACAGGCACTTAAGCTTGATCTGGTACCATATATCGTTTTGTCCTGACCAGATTCATGATCGCGAAACAACAAACAAACCCCAAAACCTCATATCTAAACTGTATCTGTAAATGGAAAACAACGATGATCGAGAATGGCCAGAAAGAGTAAATAGGAAGAACAGCAGACAGTGACTTCGCTACTGCGTATAAACCAATCCGATCTGCAATAGACTAGAATGAGACTGAATAAATAATTGCACAAATTCTTAACCAGGACCGGTTCTATAGACGGCTCAACACGTGCCCTTCCACGGGGCATCAAAATTGATCTAAACTATACCATAAAAAATCTTTAAAGTTATTTATTCCTCTTTTGTTGAAACCAAACTTTAGGATGTCGTTACTTAAATTCTTACGTTGTAAAACTTCATTACACTGTATTTAAAAAAAAATCATAATCATAATCCCTGTGCAAAATGTGCCACTGCACAAGGAGGCAAAATTTCCATGGCCGGTCTTGTTTTTCGATCACATTTTTATGAAATGTTATTCCTATATACTGCACTGTTAATTTCTTTAACTTCGAGTAAGGAGCTGTATTTTGAAGTAAGCATGTTATATGGTTTATTAATAAAAGTTTAATTTTCCTTTTAAATATTTTTAGGTTATTTATATTAATTAGGATGATTGGTTTCACCAACTAGTTCAGTTTACTAGTATTTTACTACATACGCCCATTCAAATCCTTCATAAAGGATAAGAATTAAAAGCCATCTTTATGCTAATATGTAGTAGAACAATAAATTTGATTATTCATTGGAAATTCCTTTCAGCCATATATTCTGAAAAAAATATTGACTATATTATTTCTAATAATATTTTTGTTACTGTACAATCCACAGAAGCGAATGAAAATATTTTTATGCCGAACATATTCCTCTTCTTTACTTTAAGAAAACATATAAAAGTTTTCGGGATAGACGCTAAGCTTTTCGTGTGAAAACGACAGTAGTAATTTCAACAACGGAACTTAGATATATTTTAGTTTCAAAGTAGCTAATGATTATATTCATCAATGCTCGAATCGTTTTAAACCTATGTTTATGTAAATTAATAACTAAAGTTTCATTACAATCCACAGAAATATATATCAACCGATTGCTGTTTAGACTAATTAACATTCTACCTTGTAATTTTTAATGACATTCAATAGATACTGATAATGTAGATTTGATGCATTTTAAAAACATTAAAATTTTACTGATATATATATATATATATATATATATATATATATATATATATATATATATATATATATATATATGTTTTTTCGTTTGTTTTATACATTTTTGTTTTTCAATAAAGAAATCATTCAATAATAACTTTACCACTGAAACAGAAAATCTAAATGTTGATTACGTTCAATGACCAACTAAAATTTATCGGCTACGACGCTTTCAATTTCTCGTAATAGAGATAATGAGGGTGTTGTTCAGCTGTGGGAACAAATTAGAGATTCCGATTGTTGGAGTGGTGATAATGCATTTCTTTGTCACGGGTGTTTCTGTTGATGCATTTGGTGTTTGCCGCTCTGAGTCTTGACGAGGAAGCTAATGAAGGAAAAATCCTCGTTCCCATCGTAGCCAAGAAGCTACACAAAAACATGCAAGAGATGCATGTTTAAATTAGAAACAAAGTACCATCACTCAGAATGGGTCTCAAATCAAAGGAGACAGAATAACACTAAACCAACCAGTGATTAGGGTGAATAACCAAACACAGTTTTGGAGACTTTCATGTCTTATTGACAGAAATGGGAAAAGTGTTTAATGAAAATGTAAGTGATGGAGACTGCTGCTAAACTAGTATAACCTGAATATGCGCATGCTTAAATGCTCGCAATCAACCCCAAAATATATATAATACCAAGTTATGATGCATTTAACTTACATTCTTTTATAGTTCGTAATTGAAAAGAAGTGATCCCACTTCAATTCAAATTTAACTAAAATGTTTTAGATTTCTTTTAATGAAATTTTTAGTTTTCTAAACATGGTTGTATATTTTTTCGTTAGTTCTGCCTAAAGAATTTTATTAGTCTGATTTTGTGCTCATGAAAACTAATTATGAAGCTGCATTTTACATATTATCATATTTAAATTTTAAATATAATAACTGATGTATAATTTAAATACCTTTATATTTTAAAAATCTATAAGCCGAAATGTACTCCGAGGTATCAATTAATTATGACCACCCTTGTTACAAAGGGATTGATCATCAGTGATTATGGGGAGCTAGTGGACTGAAGTCGTATTTGTAATTTTTTTTGTTTGGTACACGTTAAATTTTAAGCATAAGAGGAAAACCATGGATAGACTGTATTAGTACTAGAGCTTTTGCTTGAATCTAAAAAACTGCTATACACTCAAACCTGTTTTTGTGCGGTGGATAGGGACCGCATAAAAGAAAACGCATAAAAAAAATCACACAAAACTTCACGAGTAGCTATAAAAATCTTCAATAATTTTTGCTAACACTTTAGAATAATTTTTAGCGGCTGTTTCATCAGCGGATGCAGCTTCGCCCTTTATCTTCAGATTGTGAAGTACGTGTCGTTGTAAAAAACGACTAACCAGCCATTCCTTGAAGAATATTTCGGGCTTCCAATATGAGACGATGAACTAGACGGCTGTAAATCCTTCAGATGATTATAAAACCGTATAGCTTTCTCTTTAATTAATTCTCCGTCAATAGGGATTCGTTTTTGAGTTAATTCTTGAATCCACAATATGAGCGCCTTTTCCGTTTTCTCTATCAAAATGTTTCTTGAATACGATGCTCGTTTAGCGCTTTCGTTTGTGGCACAATTACTAGATTTATTTATTTCACCTGCACGTTTTTGTATGCCTCTTATAGTGGATTCACCTAATCCAAATTCTTTACCAAGAGCTGTGGATCCTTCACATTCTGCTATTCGTTTTAAAATCGTAGTCCTAGTTTCTAAGGAAATTGCCTTTCTCTTCGCTTTGTTTTTGCCCTTATTCAATTTGGGCCCTCCTCCACCCATTGACTGCCTGACGGTCCTTAAAATATGAAATATTATAATTTTTAAAAAGTTGAATAACAATAGAATTGATGTTTGAGTAGTATTCAAAAGTTATGTAATGAGAAAAATAAATATAATATAAATAAAATGAGAAAAAAATATAGCATCGAATTTTTGTTATGGATCATATCATTGTTAAAAACTGTGTTAAAGCTAAAGACATAATCGGAATCTTCAGTTTCACAGTTTGAAAAAGCGGGATAAAACCAACTTTCTGAAAAGTTTTATACAATTTTCCGATTTTAACTGAACTTCTATTAACATTTTAATTTATTTCAAGTTAAGTTGGGGAGGGCGCATGTACCCCCCCTGACCCCTCTGCTCGGGTTATTATTCCTGCTGCTCGGGTGAGAATGCACAGCATCTCAGTCCGTTCTGGTAAACGTATCGTTAATTGCAAATACTAAAGGAGGAGTCCTTCGTGTATAATCCTACTTGATCATTAGAAATCATATGAAAGTCTTACTACGAGCTTGGCGCTGCCGAAACAGGAATTACAGCCCTCATATGCACCTTGGTAGACTTAACTCAAAACTTACAGACATCTAACAATGCCGTATATCTATCAGCCTTGTTAGAATGCACTACCGAAACAAAAATAATTGAAAATTAGAACCTAGAAATACTTTGATATCCCTTTTGATTATAGATAAGCATCTTTACCATGGAGAGAACGAAAACTCCTATCTCATCCTTACCCCATCCGATGACTGCGTAGAAATGAATTTTGATGTTATCCACTGAGAAGGTTTTCACGACTAATATGAAGAGGTAGAGTCCTTCCACGAACATCCAGAAGAAGTTCGTCCCCATCAAGTAAGTCAGATCTATCGTCAGGTAGCAGGCCACCTGCAGAAGAGGAAAGCAAAATTTGTGCATTCCTGATAATTGAAATTCATGCGCAATAAAGACTTACTTTTTAACTAAAAACAAATCGTGTAAAGAGTTATAAATGGCAACAGAGTTGTCATTCATTTACTTTTCCCATGCTATTGAATGAGAAGCTAGTTTGAAGAGTATTCGGAATCTGTTTGCTTAAATGTCAGTCCATTAGATGTCATTAAAAGGGACGTTAGGAGCTTTGAAGTTCAAATCACAGGGCCCGATTTAGAAAATTCTTGACTATAGGCACAACTCGGGATGGGGGCCCCCTAACACTGATGTGGGCATAAAAGTTCCAAAATTGACACACACACACACAAACAAAAAGTCATAAATCATTGTGAAAGTACCATTTTACCAAGAATTGGCTATTTGAAGTGTAGAAGCCTAGAACATTATCAAATAACAAAAAGCAATACAACATATTAACTTCATCATTAAAGCACCAATACAATGCAATCAGAAAAACTTATTAATCCCTTATATACACTATAACATACATATGATGAACTATACATATAACTATACATACGATGAACCAATCAATCAATCAAATTTGAAAGGATATATATATATATATATATATATAAAACTGCTATAAAAAAGGTAAAATAAAAGAAAATTGAATTAGAAGTTTTTTCTTTTTCTCCTTTTAAAATTAAAATTTTTTGGGGGCCCCTATGGAAAGTCTGGGCCTGATTTGAAGTTTTCACTGAAGAGTTTGATTTCAACTCTTCGAACTGTTTCCTAGTTCGGGTATCGGTTATTAATTTAAAGCATGGAGATACCAAAAGCTTGGAAAAGATTGAGTTATTTTTAAAGAAACGTGTTAGTGACTGCCATCATTTGGAAATAGTGGTCTCAATATGGAGTAAGGTTAAAATATTCCCACCCCGTGAATCTTTTTTTTTAAAGAACAGTACTATCATTTAATCGTAAGGTAGTATCGGTTCATTAAAAAAAACTCGACTGTTTCTAAACTGTTCTGTTAGTACTTTATTGTGATTTATTTCTCAATATATCCGACACATATTCCAAGACACAGAAATAATACACACTTAAGAAGGTATTTTTAGCAGCAGATATAAATGTAGAAGTATGCGATTGTTATTTTGACATTATGTGGTTGGTTGAGAGCACTAAAGTCAATTTGCCACATATGGTGCTACATAATGGCTAATTAAACCGGGACATTAAAGTTTAAAGGTGACGGCACTAAGATCCATGCCAACAGTAGAATTCCTGCCCAGGGGCTCTGGACCGAATGCTAGCTTTGTCGATATTAGAATGGTATAAGTTGAAAATAGTATAGACAACAACAGTATTTTTTTCTCCGAATAAGCCCGATAAAATGCCACTTATGCGCAGAGTTCGCAACGTAAAAACTGAAATAAACTGTGGTTTCGAAATTATAAGAACAAGAAATAGTCAGAACTGTGAATAAACAAACTACAGATAGTCTAGTCTGGCAGTAGTTGAAGGGATAAAACATAAATATAAAAAGCTTGTGGTTAAAATCTGACTTTGGGAAAAATACCCCATAATCTGTTAAACTAATTCAAAATAGTCAAGCACAACGATTATTATGACCTCTGTTTTTTTTATGTAAAATTTTGAACTAAATTGTTTATAGATCTCATGCAACTAATTACAAACTAAATACTTTTCTATGAAGAAGCCGTTACATAAGATATGTAGAAGAAGAGGAAATAAAACATATTAAATGTCCTCATCAAGAGACCAATCAGAAAGCAAGTGATCTTAGCCAAGTGACAGAATTCAGCCTCCTCCATATTTTGCCAAGTCAGAAGCCCGATCCTTATTGGATATTCTCTATTTTTAAAGGTACACCTAGTAGTTTCACGTAAACCTAGTTAGGGCCTGTTCACATAGGAGTCCGTTGCGTTGCGTTAAGGAAAAGATGACGTTGAGACGAAAATGAACCAATCACAGGCCTCCAAACGATTAGCAATGAAATTTTTAACGCCTATGATTGGTTAATTTTCGTCTCAACTTCATCTTTCCCTTAACGCTACGCAACCGACTCCTATGTGAACAGACCCTTAATGTCCTTAAACACGAAATATCTTGGTTGAAATAAAAGCCTTAGAACTAGAGTTTCTTCACTCCACTGAACGAAGGAATACTGATTAAAATTTTGGATTTGTTTTTCCTGAGGAATATTCTTTCAGGCATCTAAAATGTTATTTTTTAGAAACTCATTTACGTACATGTCTTAAGTTTACCTGTATCTCATAACCTGTGATATGTTTCGGCAAAGTGTCGTGTTCAGTTAGGGTATTTTTTGAATGTTATCATTGCTATTTGGATCTTGTTTTTTTTTTAAAGAAATGGGATAGTTTTTATTTGTATTGACTAACTATAGTTTTGCTTCGTAACCAATGAACTGAAAGTACAGTGTTCCATAATAAAAGAAATGTAATATTTTGCGATTCTACATTAGTTTGCCCATAATTTACCAACAATCTCTGACGGGATACTTTATTTCGTTTATAAAACAAGTCAGTAGGAAGAAGTTTCATTAAAAACTAGCCGCTGCGCGACCAGCATGGTCCTTTTAGTTTTATATATTCTTTTGCAAAACAACACAACTGAAAGTAACATATGTAAGGAATGTTACCATTACCTGTCATCATAAATATACGTTGTTAAGGGGTTTTCTCTTTAAGGCTGATTCTAGAGCATCTTGATCAAAAAATGTGAATTTCCATTACCTCAGAACAGAGTTAAAGATAAGACTGAGAAACCCAACATCAATGATTTTAAAAATTACATTCCTCTTTGTATGTACAATTTTTCAAAAATAAGATATCTATACTTTATCATTACAACAAATAAGAAATTGTTGGGGAAAAATTGAAAATATAGTGTTGATTACATCACTCTCTGTATATATTATTGTTCACAATTCAGATATCTACACTTAATCATATTAAATAATGAATTGTTGGGAAAGTTTCTTCTCTTATAAAATTAAGCAAAAATTCAGCAATTTTTCAAAATTAAGATATCTGCACTTTATCATTCAAACAAATAAGAAATTGTTAGGGAAAAATTTAAAATATAGTGTTGATTATATCACTCTCTGTATGTATTACTGTTCAAAATTCAGATATATACACTTAATCATATCAAATAATAAATTGTTGAGAAAATTTATTGTCTTATAAAATGGAGTAAAAATTCAGAAAGTACTGAAGAAAGTGTAGAAAATTAACTATTATTGGTTGTTGGTTGATTTGCCAGCGACGGTTAAGCCTAACCTCGCGATCATTTATGCTCTCTCTTAATGAATAATTTCTTCGCTTTCTTTCTTGAGGCTGTTCCCAATTTTCACTTGATCGTGCAGCGCGCATTGGAACATTCCTGATTTCAGTGCGTAAATCCATGTTGACACGCGGTTGCAAATTGCTGACGGCCGCTAATGTTTACATCTGGTAGTGGCAGACGTTGCCATTCGGAGTGTAGAAATATCGTCGATTTTTGTGCCTCATACATACGCGGTTTATATAAATAGATTTGCCCTGAAAGTATACTCGTTTGTGCGCGTGCTCACGAAAGCCTGTTTTGCAGTCTGAACTTTAAAATAATTTTAATTTTTTGTGTCAAAGTTGATGAAACATAATTGCATCCTTTCTTTATATATCACAGCTTCAAGAAATTTATGTGTACCCGAAATATTGTTAATTCTGGATTTACACAAGTACATGAAAGAAGAATTCCGTACATTACCATAACACCAGTTAAACTATACAACTATTCTAATAATGGGTCTATTACGGAAAGTTCTTACGAAGTCACTTGCTGCTGTAAACAACAGTAGCACAAGTAGCGCAAAATAATTATAAAAGAAACGAAAGCTACGAAATCCATTTTGGATTAAATTGTCGACTCCTTGAAGCTGTGGTCTCTTTTAAAATTGGGTTTTGTAGTGAAGAGTTTTAGGTTGCAAATACGTGTTGGTGCATCGGTATCTAAAACATTCAGGGCCGCCCAGAGGGGGGGGGGGGGCAACTGGGGCACTTTGCCCCAGGCCCCCAACTGCCGGAGGGGCCCCAAAAAATTTTTAAAAAATTTACTTATTAGATTTCCTCCGAAAGAAAATTCTGAAACTTGTACCGTACTTCAAAATTCAAAATAATCTCCTGAAAAAAGCCCCCCCCCCCCAAAAAAAAAAAAAAATTATTCGATTAATCAGATTTCTTGGGGCCCCCAACAGAAGTTTGCCCCAGGTCCCGTAAAGTCTCTGGGCGGCCCTGAAAACATTTGCAGTAAAAATGATCTTGGATGTTAAAAGAGCAAATTCAATTAATTATATAAGATATATATATATATATATATATATATATATATATATATATATATATATATATATATATATAAAATTTATTTTTAAATCAGATTTTGCATATTTTATGTCAAAGTAACCATAATTTTCTGGATGTATACTATGGTTATATTTTAGTTATATAACAGCTAGTTTTAACTTTCTATGTCTTAATAATACCAGTAAGTAATATTACGAATCGCTGCGTATACTCTCCAAATCAGTCATACGATATACCCGAAATTGTGTGACTGAAATACTTATAGATTGACGCTGATTATTACTAATGTTCAGAACGAAATTCTCAACCCTTCTAAAAGATGAGATGGGATGGCACAAAAACTCAACGGTTGCAAAATTTTGGTATATTAATGGTTAAATATGAACTACAACAAAACATTTTTTTAAAATCTATATTCAGTTATCGTGTCGAACATTTTTATTAGGAGATGATTGACACGATCATGACAAAGGCGGTGACCAACCAAGATAAAAAGTTCTACGAACATTCAAATCAGCGATAGAGGAAAAAGATGCAATTTAAGGTAAATAGTCCTTTTATGAGATTAATTTGGATTAACAAGATAAATATTAGTAGGGCTCACTTAAAATAAATATTAAGATGAATTAATTGCTCTCATGCACGACAGATTGTGGTACAAATCGATGGGCGTGATGATAGGGCGTGATTCATTTCTAGGAATCACGCCCTATCATCACGCCCACAACTGTTTGGCTTGATATCAAACATTTGTGCTCTAAGCATCCATCGCAAGTCACACATTAGTAAAACAAAACTGAGCAGAATATTGAGATGAATGGAGTTCCTTGGCCATGTGGTTTTATCTCCAGTACGCAAGATGTTAAGTAATCAATGATAGTGTGCTCAGTAGTTAAAGTTTAAAGGCTAATAAGGTAATTAAGAGTGATATTACTTCAATAAAATTAATAGTAAATTAAAGTTAAACCTTCAATAATTAATGGGTGGGGGAAATTTAAGCTTAAGAAGTTATCAAGTAATAGAGAATAAAAATTAATAAGTTAAGTTTAAAGTTACGAGGTAAGATAACAGGAATAAGTTAAGTGGCCCTCATCAAAAGAAAAAAAAAAGGCCCTCTTCAGGGTCATACAATTCGTAACGAGTAGGATGCAGAATTCCACGGGGGAAAAAAAAAGAAATATCAAGATGGAAATTTTGGGACCTGGGATCGAACCCACAACTTAGGGTTTCACAGATCAGCTCGATGCCTCTGCGCTACGGCAGGACATAAGCAGGTGTGCAAGATAGAGTGAGATCATCAGATCATCAGAAAAATGGTGTAACTACGTTACATAGGCCACGCCTTCCAACGTAGGCTTGCATAGAAATGACCAGAGTAAAGGTGAAAAGAGATAGGTTGGATTTGGATCCGGGGAGTGGCTTGAGAGAAGGAAGTTTAATGTGGTAGATAAAGCGATGCTCTTGGGAGCAAAGTAAAGAATAGTTAGGAAAAACTTAAAATAAAGCTCACTGCTTACCAGAGTAAGAGTAAGATTACAAAAATTAATGTAAAATGAAGTTTAAAAATAATTAAGAACAGAGAACGGCTCTAGGCCGTCTTCTGTTAGCAGGTTCGGCAGGATCATAGTTGGCGAGATTTAAAAGGAGTTCATTATCAATAGAATTATGGAAGTTAGTAGTTAAATTTTTGAGGAAATTTGGAATAGTAAGGAGGCCAAGCTCCTCGTGGATTTCAGTATTTCTGAAATACCACGGTGCGTTAACAATTTGTCGAATAGTAATATTTTGTGCTACAGTAAGCTTTTTAATATGAGAATCTGCTGCGTATGACCATGCCGGAGCTGCATAAGTAATAAGAGGTCTAAGAAATGATTTGTAAATGAGCATTTTATTATTTATAGATAATTTACTGTTCCGAGCAATTAAGGGGAATAGTGAACGTTTAGCAACTCGAAACTTGTCCCTAATTTGTGTTATGTGATGCCTCCAGGTGAGATTTTTGTCAAGGGTGACTCCTAAATACTTAACGGTGTCAGACCAGGGGATAATAGAGTTACCAATAATAAGTTTGTATTTGTCAATTGTACGTTTAGTTTTTTGTGTAAACATAATAGCAATACATTTATCGGTGTTAATTTTGATTTTCCATTTGTCGAGCCACTGTTGGATAATTTTCATATGGTCATTAAGGTATTTGACGGCGTACTTGGGGCTATGATCAGTTGCGTAAATTGCGGTGTCATCAGCGAAGATGGCAATATTTGTTTTATTATATTGATAAATATCGTTAACGTAAATATTAAATAAAATTGGAGCAATAATAGAACCTTGGGGAAGACCGCTATAGAAATTTAATTTGGAGGATAATTTATCTTTAATTTTAATTTGGAAAGTACGATCTTTTAAGTAGGAGATAAGGAGTTTAATAAGATGAGGGGGAAAATTGTAATTAATAAGTTTATGTATAAGGCCATCAATCCAGATTTTATCAAACGCTTTAGCAACGTCAAGGAAAAGGGCAGCAGTGCATTTTTTATTTAATTTAGAGTCGGCAAGATGCTCAACAATGCGATAAATTTGGTGAGGGGCTGAAAGAGATTGGCAAAAACCAAATTGATAGGGGATAATAATATTAGCAGAGAGGAGATGATTATTGATTTCATAAGCAATGAATTTTTCAGTAAGTTTACTGATGGTATTTAAGAGGCTAATTGGCCGATAGCTATCAGGAGAGTTCTTATTTTTTCCAGGTTTAGCTATGGGCACAATGATAGAATTTTTCCAACTTTGAGGAAAGTGATTCAATTTAAAGATAGCATTAATAAGGGCAGTGATTTTGAAAATGAACTTAAGAGGGATGTTTTTAAGCATAGTATTAGTAATTTGGTCTTCGCCAGGCGATTTACGATTAGGGAGTTTTTTAATTATTTCCTTAACTCTGGAGGGGGTAATGTAAATTTCAGCAGTGGGGTGATTAATAGAATTAAAAAGGTTTATATTAGTTTGAACAGTATTGTCAATGCTAGTATTGGGGCTGGGATTAAGGATGAAGTTGTTGGCAAGGGTTTGAGCGATAAGCTTAGATTTATCTTCGTCAGAATATATGAAGTTATTATTACTAGGATTAATGAGGGGGGAATGACATTAGGTTTATTTTTAAGGCATTTAGCGGCTCTCCAAATGGAATTGTCAGTTATGTCAAGTGAAGTAATGTAAGTTTCCCAACTTTTATTGGCTTTGTCATGAATATAATATCTTAAGTTTTGTTGAGCGTTATTCATTAAAGTTTTATTATGTGAAGTTTTGTTCCTTTGCCAATTTTTACGCGCTCTATTTCTTTCATTAGTGAGAATTTTAAGTTGGGTGTCGGTACGAATTTTATTAGTGGGAGGAATAATTTTGGTATTTTTGGAGAGGGCGGAGTTAATGTCATTAGTTATGCTATGAACAAGATTATCAATGTCGTTTTGGTTATTAATTTCAGGATGGGTATAGGGTAAGTTATGCAGATCTTTTTTAAAGTTATCCCAGTTGGTGAATTTGGAATGATTGATAATTAAGGGATTAGTGTTTAAGGGAATGGTGAGTGCAACTGGGTTGTGGTCCGAGGAGAGATTGCAGAGGGTTTCAATAGTAATATTATGGGGAAAGCCTTTAACAAGAGCAAAGTCAATAGTGCTACTGCTATACCTGGAAAAATGAGTGGGGGAAGAGGGGGCAATTATGTCAAATTCAGAGTTTGCAGTAAAATTATAAATGGTATTACCGTAAGTGTTATTAGTTTTACAGTTCCACAGAGTGTGATGAGCATTAAGGTCGCCGAAAAGGATAGTGTTAATGTTTAATTTATCAAGGGTTTTTAAATCGTCAAGGACATCGTTAGGATTTTGAACAGGGGGAATATAAGTAGAAACAATAGTATAAGATGGGAGGTTATTTAGTTTAATATTAACAGCAGTAGCGTTGATAATTTTGAGGGGGGAAATGATAAGTTCATGATGGGGTAAAGTATTTTTGATAATTATAGCGGTGCCTCTCTTGGCTTGTGTGTAGGAATTGTAGTCAGTTCTATAAGTGGTGTACTGAGGGATGTTAAGTTTATCCTCTGGTCTGAGGTGAGTTTCTTGTATGAGAATGATATCGGGGGTATGCTCATTTACAAATTCTTTAAACTCCCGGATCCTGGAAAGTAAACCATTGGCATTCCACGCAAGAACAACAAGGGAAGGAGAGGGCGTACCCATTAACTGGAAATTTCCGGACGATTAAGCATGCCAGTGAAGAAGCCAAAAATTTTGTCATCTTCAGTCTGGCCTTTATTAATTCTATCTCTTGTGGTGGTAAGTCTATCAATTAAGTGGGTTAAATTGGAGGTACCTAAGGCAGCTTTAATTTCCTCAAGGAGTTCGTTAATTTGTTTCATTTGTTTTAAGACATTTAAACCATCAGTAAAATTAGGATAATCAATAATTTGAGTGGTTTCGGCAGTTTTAGCATTTGTTAAATTTTGGGAGGGAGTGGAAGAGTTGGTTTCAGGAATATTTCTAGTGGTATTGGATCTAGCTGCGTTGGCATAGGAAAAACCGGGGGTTACTTCTTTAGATTTTCTTTTGGCTTCGGCTTTATTATGGGGAAATGCAGGACAACCTCTGAAACTGGCCACATGGTCTCCATTACAATTACAGCATTTTGGGTTATCTAACTTTCCTTCTCCTTTATTACAGTCACTAGTTTTGTGATCACCGGCAGATTTTACGCAACGGGGATTCATGGTGCAATTTTCCTGATGATGGTGATAGTACTGACATCTGAAGCACTGGAGGGTTTTGAAGGGGGAGTTGTATTTTTGAATGGTGATTTTAATATGAAAGAGGGCTTGTAGATCGTAAATGTTTTTAGAATTTTCCGCAGGGGTAAGTTGAATTTGGTGGAGGGGTAGGGGGTTTTTTCTTCATTTTTCTTACCTCTCATGAGGCGATTAACTTTATGGACTGGGTATTCTAATCTTTCAAGTTCTTTTTGAATTTCGTCCGGTTCAATATCAATGGGAAGTCCTCGGATGACCACTTTAATTAATTTTACTGATCCTAATGGTAGAATGAATCCTTGTATATTATTGTCTTTAAGAAATTTAGTAATATTCCTATGGTCATCTTCTGATTTAGGTTCAATCCTAATAAATTCTCCGCTCATTCGTGCGTGAAAGTGCCTTTCGTCTTTACCCGCTAATAGATTCAAAATTTCTCTATAATTTTCAGTTTTGGCAATCGTAATATGCTTGATCTTGATTTGATTTTCCTTAGGGGCTTGAGATTGGATAGGGTTTTCTTCAATATGGTTTTTAAGAGCATTAAATTTATTGACAGTTACAGTATTGGTAGGGATAATAGGGATAGTAGCTTTGGCAGTTAATCTTCTGGCCGGTGTCTTAAAACCGTTAGTATTCTCCTGAGTATTGGGTTTACGTTTTTTGTTAGTGTTAGAATTTGAAATGGAAATGTTAGTATGGTTAGATTGGTCAAGACTATGCTTACCAAGTCGATATCTTTCATACGCCAGAGGGAATGCCTTTTCCAGAGTTTCGTGAAGATTGTCCGGGATCAGTCCGTTTTGTAAATTAGATAAGATTTTTTCATTATCTTCAGATAGTTCGGTAAGAATAGGTTGGTTTGATTCATTGTCCAAGTTCATATCCGGAGTATCATCAGCCAGGGTCGAGTCCGTTTCCATCAATTTATCATCCATAATACCACGAGTAAAACTCGTGATATGAGAAGTTGCCTCTAAATCAGGCCCGTCGCACATCCGCAGGAGAGAATCTCCCCGAAAGGCCACAGACACAGAAGTAGGGACCGAAGAAAAGCAAAATGAAAAGCAGGTGTACTAGCGCAAGGCTTAGCACACACGGAGGAAGGCAAGAAAACGACAATACGCAACAAAGGTACAGAAGGATCTCGTCTGTTCCAGATAGAGTGAGTATCGCGATGCGGAAGTTAATGTTAGCTCCTGAGGAGACACGCCCTAGGGCGTTTACGATTAGCAGGGAGAGAATGGTCATAATCTGGCAATTCTGCAAGTACTTCATTACGAATGTTAGGAAGGGTTTCATAAAATTTTTTACAAATTTTATGAGCCTGTTTCGAGAAAGTGGAAATGTCGAAGTCACGTCTGATTGTCGAATTCGACAGGTAACGGAATGCTCGGCGGATACGCCTGAGAGTTTTATTCTGGAAGATTTAAATTTTTTTAATGTGGGTTTGTGCGGCTGAAAACCACACCGGAGCAGCATATAGGGCGACGGGAAGTACACATTGCTTAAAAAGTAGCACCTTGTTTCTCATAGACATATGGGGACTGAAGAATAGTGTGCGGAGTTGCATGATGACAGCATCGCATTTGCTGACAATGTTAGTAATGTGGGGTTTCCATGTGAGTTTGCGGTCCAGAGTTACGCCGAGATACTTCACTGTGTTTTCCCATTCGAAGTAAAACAAAACTATTTTTAGAGATTTCTATTGAAGTCCTCTAGTGTAATATTATATTGAATCCTGTGGCTAATTTTGAAACTGTATTAATATATCCTATTCTAGTGTTTGTTACTTCATATTTTAATAAATGAGTAA
Organism: Dolomedes plantarius; assembly: GCA_907164885.2. Lineage (NCBI taxonomy): Eukaryota > Metazoa > Arthropoda > Arachnida > Araneae > Dolomedidae > Dolomedes > Dolomedes plantarius. Next base: position 20,496,069 of record OU015493.1, on the reverse strand, counting down.
AATCAGGTATTGATTTGAATTAAAATTTAACATGTTCCTGATATAAAGTCCATTTTGATTTAATATTTGAAAAAAACGAGAAAAAAAACACTTAAATTCTAACGAGGATCATAAAGTTGTATTCTACGGCAATTTTACTTGATTTTTGTGTTAAATCTTTTAAATCTGCGTAAAAATTTATTCCTTTGTTCTTTGATAAGAGCAAAAGTATGACAGAAAAAACACCGTGATTTAGGCCATATCGTAACTTTTTGGGAGGTATGAAATTTAATTTGTCTTGAACATGAAGTTAAAATTACGAGAACAATGACCCTTTTCTAAATTCTGACACTTATTTGCAATTGCGCCTGACGCTTGTAAGGAGTAAAGATGTAAATAAATAAAATTGCGGCAAATAAACAAAACTTGTTCACAAAAAATACATTTTTAATGAGAACATATCACACAAATTACCCTATTGGCGACATAATTGTTGCTTGATTGGAGTTTCGCCGTTAAAATCCAGGTGATGTCTAGAAGGAGGTATGTAACCATGAGGTTGACGTGAATTGTGTTTCTTAAACACCTCAAGTCCCTGAAATTGATTTAAAAATGGGATTAAAAATAGTTTTAATGAGAAATTGCACAATATATAAAGTGTGATAACAAGAAAAAAAAAGAAACGCCAATTTTTTTTTGTAGTACAGATAGGATATTGCCAAATTATTACTTTAATTTAAATATCTAATGAGATGAAACTTAGGATCAAATTACACTTTACTAATACCACTTACTTAAGTGCTAAGTTCTCAAGTAGCTGCATAGTATTAAAGAACAACCATTTTTTTTAAACCAATGCGGAAGCACTTGTCGTGATTACATTCACCTGTAATACACCACAGATTTGCTGTCCATTTTATTATTGTGGTACCATATGGGCGGACCAGCATCAAACCCTATGAAGGGACGACACGAATGGAGGCATTTTAGTGGCACGAAGCCGGGATTCGATCCGAGCACCGTCAGCACCGTAAGCCAGCGCGCTGTACCACAAGGCCCCCGCAGGCCCCATCCAACTATAATATTCTTCTATATACTAAAACCACTTTCCATATTATGTCTCTCTTTATTCATAGTTATGTATGTTCTGATTTAAAGGTCAGAGATATTAAAAAATTAAGAAAACTAAGAAACTAGCGTATTCCGTATACTACATAATGAATAATTTCATTCTATATCTGCCGATAGAATTTTGACATATTTTGCCTTGAGTACTTACTTGAAGCTCAAAAATATCCAAAGGGCAAGTGTAAGGGCAACCAGGGATATTCCATATCCCACGTAGTAGACTGTAACGGCGTCTCTCAAGTCCCATAAAACCTGTAAGAATTCATAATCATTTTATGTATTTATTCATTTTATATACAGTGGAATCTCGATCGATCGTTTTTCAAGGGACAAACTGAAATGAACGATAAATGCGGGAAAACGATAGATGCGGAAACATAACAAAGCAATATGATAGTTGGGACTAGATAAAATGAACGACACATACGGGAAAACGATGATTCGGGAAACGATCGATCGAGATTCCACTGTATTTATTACGAATTACCTTTGTTTTTTTATGCTTTTCACTACCTACCCATTTTAATGCGTTTTAATATTATACGGAAAAAAATGCATGCTCTGTGCACTGAAGAGATAACTTACAATTATGACCTCACCAAATCTATAAAGGGGGTCTATTTTTTAAAATAAGGTCTTATTTTTAAATAAAAAAATAGCTTTGTTAGCAATGAGAAACAATATTAGCTTGAATTTACCTGTAAATATTCATCTTCTGGAATTACCATGGGGGTGCACGAGCGGTAGTTTGACCAGCTGGACCAAGAAGCATTCTGGAAGCATTCTTTACTGGCATTGCCTTAAAAAAAAGTGTGACTATAAGATTAAGAAATGGTAATTTAATATTTCAGAAATAAGCATAGAAGTCTTTATTTTTTCTATTTCTCAGATAACAAGCGTTAATTTGAGCTTTGAAAATTTCGGATACTGTATTAAGGACACAGAAATAATTCATTTGTGCTCATATTTTTCTCTCAGAAATTAATTCAGTATGATATACACATAATATATATATATATATATATATATATATATATATATATATATATATATATATATATATATATATATATATATATATATTCTAAAAAAAATACCTCTAATCTAAAAAAAGTAACTCCCGCTGCCGATGTCAAAAGCTTGTCACGCTATCGCCTCCGAAACAACTGGGGTATGGGGTCGAGAGTGATACCAATGGATGCAGAAAAATGGGGGGACCAAAGTAAGACATGTCTCATCTTCGTCGAACTTTAAGTTTTTTAAAATTTTATGTTTTGTGGGAAAATATTGACTTTTTCATCTTCAGATTACGATAACTCGCCAAAATATGATCGTAGAATTTTGATCTTTTTACAATCTAAGACTACAGACTACTCTTTCAAACTAGACCTCATTTGTTTAAAAATATTTTAAAACAGACTAATCTTTTCATCAAAAAATGAAACACAGTTTTTCAAGAAATATCGTCTCCTATGTGGATGTAATATCGATGCTCCTCGAGTTTTTATCTTACAAAGAAAATATTTACATCATCTTACATTCATATACACCTCATTTCAAGTCTTTATCTTAAAATTTAGATTTTTAATTGAATTTTAAAGCTGATAATTCAACAGTGATGAAAAGCCCTTCTCATAAGGGTGACAACAGTAAATGGAAGCTGTTACATTGCCCGAGAATCACCCTTATGTATCTCGCTATTAGCCCTAACAGAGGAGCGAGCGTAGCGAGCCTAGTGGCGAAGCCCCTTGTATATATATATATATATATATATATATATATATATATATATATATATATATATATATATATATATATATATATATATATATAATATTATATATAAACGCAGTAAAACTTATATATATATATATATATATATATGTATATATACATATTCTAGCCGGTATCTAGCCGGCCAACCCGCAAAACGGCCGCTTTTTCTCAGAACCATTATTGGCCACCATATAGAGAAATCGACCCCTACTCGACAGCCACCCCTCAAAACGGCTACTTTTTTCCGGAACCATGACTTTGATATCTATACACTGGTGTAAGAAATTTGCAGACTTGGTTGATTATCTCTAGAACTACTGTACCGATTTTAATGAAATTTGATATGTACATACATTGATACAATACAAAACAAATAACCATTCAATAATTGTAATACACATGCATGATCGTGCGCAACACTCGTTGGAGTCAGAAGGTATGAAACAGCGGTTGCAGAATAAACAAAAAATGGGTTAATAGGGGGTATGGTCCCCTCTTACAGATATACAGGTCTCGCAGCGTGATTTCATGCTTGAAATAAGGTAGTTTATCATTTCCTGTGGCAATTGGTCCCACTCATTCAGCAACGCTGTTTTCATTCCCTGGATCGTTCTCGGAGGGGTGTTACGAGTTGCAATTGCCCTCCCCAGAGCGTCCCAGACATGCTCTCTAGGGTTAGGGTCTGGAGATCTGGCTGGCCAATCCATACGGCGAATATCCTCAATCTCTAAAAATTCGTCGACCAGAAGAGATCTATGTGGCCTCGCGTTATCGTCCATTAAAATGAACTCAGGGCCACCTGAAAAGGCGAACATAGGGCTCCAAGACCTCATCCCTATACCTCACACCAGTCACAGAGCCTCTTTCAAAGACATGGAGAGGTGTGCGGCCATCCAGCATGATGCCTGCCCAGACCATTAAACCTCCTCCGCCATAATGGTCGATTTCGCGGACATTGGAGGGTAGGTAGCGGGTCCCTGGTTCTCTCCATATGAACGTACGGCGAGAATCGGTGTTTAGGCTGAACCGGGACTCATCAGTGAAGAGAACTGTCGCCCATTGATCCATACTCCAATCTCTATGCTCTCTGCACCATGATAAACGGATTCTCCTGTTCGTAGAAGTGAGCGTGACGTAAACAGCAGATCTTCTTGCAAACAACCCTCTCTCATGAAGTCTTTTGGAAACAATCACCCTTGATACACGGGTTCCTGTGGCTTTATACAAGTCACGAGAGAGCTGAGAAGCTGTAGCACTCCTGTTACGCCTCGCTATAATCGACAAATGGCGATCTTCTCTAGCCGTCGTGGCTCTTGGACGACCTTACCCAGGTTTTCTCTCGGTGGATCCGGTATCCTGGAACTGTTTCCACTACGCTGGGCGTAAAATTACACACGACGCTGGGCGTTAAATTGAACTCTCTACAAATTTGGACTTGAGATTGGCCTGCTTCTAGCCTCCCCACAATTCGCGACCTCATTCCATCATCTAAACGTTGGAGGTTACTCATTTTTACTGTTACAATTTGAAATTAACCGATTGCTGCAAAAATAACATCAAGAATTAACCCATTTTTTTGTTTATTCTGCAACTGCTGTTTCATACCTTCCGACTCCAACGAGTGTTACGCATGATCATGCTTGTGTATTACAATTATTGAATGGTTATTTGTTTTGTATTGTTTCAATGTAGTATGTACATATCAAATTTCCTTAAAATCGGTACAGTAGTTCTAGAAATAATCGACCAAGTCTGCAAATTCTCTTAATTTCTTACACCAGTGTATATATATATATATATATATATATATATATATATAACATTGCAAATGTTTGAAGATGTCCGACTAAAAGCTTGTTTTTTCTACATATCATGAGCCGCTGATATTTAGACTTCACTCATTATCTTAAATTGTGTTTAACGCTCTGTTCAGAGAGACTCTCACAAATCAGTCAAATTACAGGCAGTTATAAAAATTCTTTCAGGAAATTATCTACAGATGCTATTTCAGAGTAAAGGTAGTCAATGTAAAAAATTAGAAAAATCGCATATTAAATGACTTCGAGGAAACTCTCTTTTCATATCGTTCCCGTCAAATAGTCTTTATTTATACTATTACGAGGAATTTCCATAGCTCTCCTTTCCAGTCTGTTCAGCATATATCCGGATTAAAGAATGTTCTTAAACTAACAAAATATGCTCCTTAATTGAAATTTTTTCTTAATGAAAATTGATGAATAAAATCAGTCACTAGCAACGTAAGGAGGAAATTAAGAAAATTAGGTAACAGTAATTCCCTACGGGGTTCTCTGAGGATAATCTTCTTGGAAAATTAGAGAGATGTATTCTATAAGCGTCACCGGGAGCCCTTTAATTTAGATGGAATCAACGGTTTACTTAACTCACCACTCCCTGATGGAAGCGTAGGCGTTCAATATCGACATACATATGTGACCGAACAAAATTAAAAGGCTGGATCACTCACTCACGGATTAATAGAGGATGAAGCATTCTCTACGTGTGGTGATTTCTCTCTGGGGGGACGCCTATATTGCCTTATAGATGAATTTTTATCATCAAGTCGGACGGTTATGGATCCCATAACTAAGCATCTTTAATGACGGTGAGACACGAACGTCTGCTCAGAAAATATTTCAGCACTGGATTACTGCATATACGTGTGAAGGAAATATAACTTTTGGACAAATTTTGAGACCAAGGATAGATAAATTTAAAATTGTTGGAGCTCCATGGTCAAAGACTTTATCTCCAGTATTTAAGATATAATTTTTGATCAAATAAGTCTTAAATTACACCCTTATCACTGATAAGGGTGAAATTTAAGACTTTTAAATTCAGGGCCCGATTTAGAAAATTTTTGACTATAGGCACAACTCGGGATGGGGCCCCCTCTAACACTGATGTGGGCGTAACATTTCCAAAATTGACATACACAAAAAAATAATCACGTATCATTGTGAAAGTACCATTTTACCAAGAATTGGCTATTTGAAGCGTAGAAGCCTAGAACATTATCAAATAACAAAAAGCAATACAACATATTAACTTCATCACTAAAACACCAATACAATGCAACCAGAAAAACTTATTAATCCCTTATATACTCTTTAACATACCTATGATGAACTATATATATAATTATACATATGATGAACCAATCAATCAAATTTGAAAAGATATATATAAAAAATTACTTTTAAAAAAGGTAAAGTAAAAAAATTGAATTGGGAATTTTCTTTTATTTTTCTTTTAAAATAAAAAGTTTTGAGGAGCCCCTAACATTCGGAGGGCTCCTAGGCCCGGGCCTACCGGGCCTAATGGAAAATCAGGGCCTGCTTATCACTAAAAATTAATTTGAAAATAAAATGCCGTTGAAAAATTAATAAAGTGAAGTGAACTAGAAAGAAAAAACAGTTTAAAAAGGAAAAAAATTAAAAATAATACAGGAGTCGCCGAGTTTTGAACCTGAGACAAATTATCAGAAGACATGAGTGAACTGACAGCCCCATAGTATGATCAGAATTGTTAATGGTGAAAATAGTACGTAATAAGTGATTGGTTCGCACCAATGATGAAAAAAAAAATTCAATATTAAATACTAAAGTAATGCTGGTGGTGAAAATTATTGTTAGCATCGAAGGAGGCATGCCCTGGGGCTTTTACGTGTTTTACGAAGACAGAAGTCGTAACTCTGCAATTAAAAATTTTGAGACCGTTTATGTATAATTTCCGCGTGCATGTATTTGTATGACTCTGCAAAGTTTTTAAAAATTTTTAGGCATAGTGCTCAGTTTATTTATAAATTACGAAAACCCTGAGTTTCTTTTTTGTTTTTCTATATAGCAAAAACTGGTAAAAGAAATAAACTATAGTACTGCTGAAATGAGTTGAAACAAATTAAAAGAAGTTTTGATAGGAACACACGGCTTCTTAAAATCCACAATAAAGATTAAGAATGGCAACTTGTTTCGAATTAATAAATACAGCCCTTCATCTGGCTGGGGAGGATTAGTTGTTATTGTACGTATGGACTATTCAAAAATGCCATAGTTACAATCACACCTCAGGCTGTACTGCAATAGTTAATTCAAAACGAGTAGCCTATGTTAATTTTAAGAAGCTATGTGTTCCTGATAAGCACATTATGGAAGTTCCATTTGAGTAATAACAGAAGCTTTGTTGAAATAGGGCTCTAATTAATAAATCATTTTTTTTTAATGTGGTAGGCACATTTAAAAATGTCTACCACAAATGTGTGTCGAATGTCCGAAGACATCCCCACTTACATAAACTGCGAAAAACAAAGATATAGTGGGTAGGTCATTTAATTTTTAAAAAAAGGATTTAAGGGGGCACACCACCTTTAAAACTTCAAAAAATCGATTTTTGGTTTTTGCTATATTCTGATTTTTGGGAAATATCTGAACAATATGCAAAAAACCGCATAAATAATTCGCATTAATTCTCGAGTTATGAGAGTTTATGTAAAGCTCACTCTGTTGCCATGGCTATGTATATTCCAACTTTAACTTCAGTTTTCTCAAATATGTAAATTTTTGGATTACGCGCACTGTTACTCCCAAACTATGTGTGCTAGACACACAAAATTATTATCAGATTTGTATTTTAAGCTTCTTTACATACTAAAACAAAAAAATAAAAATAAATTTGTAAAAAAAATTTTTACACTTGAAAATGTTTTTAAAAAATTGCTAAATTCTAATTTTTTTAAAAATTTTATATAAATTTTTCAATTTAAACTATATTTTTTGTATATTTTTTGGTTTTACATTAAACTTGAGTATATTATTAATTTAATTTGACCAAAAAATAGTTTCTTTATACATATTTCTTAATGTTATGATGCGCGAAACGTCCAATGGTTTTTTCCCTTTTTAGTAATGTGTATCAAGGCCATTACTAAATCAAGGCCACTACTAGATCAAGACCATTATAGGCTATTGGGCTCGGAGATGCGGCTCCTGTTTTAACTCAGCCCCACAAGGGTCGAGTCCAGCTTGGCTGAGGGTCCGGTCCCGTAATTTTGAACCGAGTCAAGTGACGAGACCGGTACACTTGACCCCGCACCTTCAGAGGTAAATTTTGAGAACTTGGAGGACACATCAGCCACGCCCTATTTTATGTTCCCCGGACGCCATTAGTGAACACGGCGGTGGATTTGCAGCGACGAACATCGAACCAGGGACGTTCAGATCACTGGCCCGCTGCTTTTGACAACCGGGCTACCACGTCCTCGGTTTACAGATTTAAAAGTTTACAGATTGCCCATACCACGGCGTTGGCACAAGAGAATTCAAGGGCTCTTATTCGGGATTCGAACTGAACTTCCGAATGCCGACGTGTTTTAATTAACAATAACTGTTCTTCATTAAGCTGGAGGCATTAGGTGTAATTGTCACTACGATGAATTCACAAACACGACGGTCATTAAACTCTTTATTATCAGTTACTCTTTGTTTGAATTCTCTAAAAGAACTTGCAGGAGTCGACAGAAGCGAGGACCAGAGGTAGGTCAAACTAAATGTGCCCTCAATAAGCATAAAATTAAGAATGTGAAAATGACGAAATATCTATACCCATAATTGTTAAACACTCTTGGGAATTAGGACACAAATTCAATTTATTCTGACGCTGAAATTATTCACCATGCTAATTTCGCATCTGAATTAGGTTCTCAGCAAAACTTTACTACCTTTGACTACACTGAAATGACCGTAAACATGATCAAATTCAAGCTACTGAAACTCCAATAATATTAATATATATATATAATTTTTTTGTTTTACATCAAAATTACAATTCTTCAGTTATATGTTATACAAAAATAGAACTTGTAAATCCATTAATAATTTTTAGATTTTATTTTTAAATGTACACATTACTAAAAAGGGAAAAAAATCATTGGATGTTTCGCGCATCATAAAATTAAGACATATGTATACAGAAACTATTTTTTGGTGAAATTAAATTAATAATATACTTAAGTTTAATGTAAAACCAAAAATTATACAAAAAATATAGTTTAAATTGAAAAATTTATATAAAATTTTTAAAAAAATTAGAATTTAGCAATTTTTTAAAAACATTTTCAAGTGAAAATTTTTTTTTACAAATTTTTTTTATTTTTTTGGTTTTAGTATGTGAAGAAGCTTAAAATACAAATCTGATAAAAATTTTGTGTGTCTAGCACACATAGTTTGGGAGTAACAGTGCGCGTAATCCAAAAATTTACATATTTGAGAAAACTGAAGTTAAAGTTGGAATATACATAGCCATGGCAACAGAGTTGGCTTTACTTAAACTCTCATAACTCGAGAATTAATGCGAATTATTTATGCGGTTTTTTGCATATTGTTCAGATATTTCCCAAAAATCAGAATATAGCAAAAACCAAAACTCGATTTTTTGAAGTTTTAAAAGTGGTGTGCCCCTTTAAATCCTTTTTTTAAAAATTAAATGACCTACCCACTATATCCTTGTTAATTATCTTGAAAAATATTTGCAAAATAACGTACCTTCTTATGTGCGACTTTCCTTCCTTCCTTCTTAATAATTAATCCCATTCCTATTATACCTTGAAATGCTGTCACCCCGTAATCTCGGGGATGCTGATAATCCTAATTGTTCATTTCCACGTCGAGTGTTGTTCTAATAAGCCCCTTTCGGGAGTGAGAAGTGAACCCAGGACATCTGGACTCGGAAGTAGTGCACTTAAACATCTCGGCTACATAAAGGATTCTCATTTTATTAACACCATCCCTTTCAATTTTTCAACATCGGATGACGAGGGAAAATTTGCCTACGGCTATTTTCTTCTAGTAGCTACAGTATATCTGTTGTTGTCGTTGCTTATGCAACTTGACCGACAGCAACATCAGATCAAGTCCCGAAGGCTATCGGCGATGAACGTGTGGCTCCTATTTTGACTGGCACTAAAAGGGTCGGAGTCTGACTTGGCCTAAGGACCGGTCCTGAAATTTTGAACTGAGTCAAGTGACGAGACCAGAACACTTGACCCCGCACCTCCAGAGGTAATTTTGAGAACTTGGAGGACATTTCAGCCACGACAGATTTTACGTGCACCAGCCGCCATTAGTGTACACGGCAGTGGATTTGTCAGCGACGAGCTTTGAACCAGTGACTTTCAGATCACTAACCTACTGCTCTTGCCAACTGGGTCACTTCTCCCACAATATATCTAATTCCTTCTAGTCCGATTCAAGCATTTTAATAAGTCAGAACTCTGATGAAAAATCAAAATAAGTTAGGGTTAGGAATGGAGGAGGAACTCTGGACTTACCACTTACATCGTACTTGACACCATTGAGCTCTGAGAAGCAGGGTAGCTTGGCCGTATGACCTGCTAACGTGGGTGGCCAGCAGGATACACCGTCCCAGGTGATGTTGCAGTACAAATGGCTGGCTGCGAGAGAAAAAAAATAATTCAAATTAGCTTGATAAGATTTCCATTCTCCCCTGAAAAAAGTGTCACAGATTTTTGACCAAACCTTTTTGTAAGGTATATAAGGAGACAAAATTTTTTTCAAGGAGAGACACTAAATTGTTGCATATATCGAAGGGGAAATTTAGTAAAGGGTTTCATGTACAGACTCTGACTGAAAATGTCTTTCACAGGTTTATAGTAATCTAGAAATATTTTACAGTGGAGTCCCGATAATCCGGATTGATTGGGACCAGACCCTTTTCGGACTAACGAATTTTTCGGATTAAGCGAAATCATTCTTAAAAATACTTAAATTGCATAATAGCGCGTGATTACATAAATATTACATATTACGTGGGATTTCACAGTATATTTTATGTCTGTCTAAACATTACCAAATCTCGGGAGAAAATGGGTGGTAAGAGAGCGGAACGCTGCCTAGTACAGTAGAGTGTAAGTTGTTCGTTCAGTAGAGTGTAAGATTTTAGACGATCAGTAGATTGTTGAAATGGTTTTGAGAGAACCTTTCAACGTGTCAGACGAGAGTGAAGGTGAAGCAGACGGTGACAGCGAGCAGAGGGTATCCCACTCAGACACCGCGACTGCATTGGATGTAGTGCTATGATACGTAGAGCAACACTCCGCCGCGACCTGAGCGGATGCCATTTTTCTGACGCGTTGGCGTAATTTGGCTTCAAGGGAGAAGTATTCTTCTTCTCTTAGAAAAAAAAAATTAACAGATTTTTTTCAAACCAATGTAATTCAGTAATAATTAGTTCAGTACATTGTCTAAGTTTCAATTAACTTGTGATTTTCAGAAGCATACTTTATATTACTTAGTATCACTGTGGCTTTATTGTAAACTTAGTTCTTTTTGACTTTTGGTTTCGGATTAAGCGGACTTTCGGATTACCGAAGTTCGGATTATCAGGACTCTGCTGCAGTTCCATACATACTTAAGCTTAGAAGTGGAATATTAATATATTAACTGTATATAATGTTATATCTAAAATGAATGTATGACTCTTTGGTAGAATATTCCTAATTGTGTAATACTTGGATTACGCTAAATGGAAATAGATCCTCGGGCGAATCGAGTTACTACACGAGCACTGGGCTGTTTGGCGATGGGGGAGATTGTGTTCTTCCAGGGCTTTAAAATCCTCAAACCTTTTGGTCTGTGTACTGTATCAAACCTATTTATCTCGAAAGGGCACTTTTCCCGATTTACCATCTATAAAATATCTAAATTTCATTATTTGTTTATCTTAATGCGGAGGCACTTGTCGTCAGACTTCCGCCTTTCGTTATTTACCACAATTTACTGGCTACTTTATTATGGGAGTACCATGTAGGTGAGCCAGTATTGCTCCCTTTGAGAGGGGACGACACAGAAACGACCAAGCCTTTGGGATTTGCACCCAAGCCCACTGCGTGCCAGTTCACGGTGCTAACCACTGCACCATGTGGGCGGCTCTAAATTTCATTGTAATACAGGGTGTCTACAAATTAGTTGGGCAATTTCGTAAGTTAAGAACTTCCGAAATATTAAATGAAATTAACGCGTTTAAAGTCAGACTAGTAGTAATATTTCCTAAGTTTATTCATAGATGGCTTTAGGTGTCCTAACGGATTCTATCTTTTAGCAAGCGGTAATTATTCTTGTTCGCCATTACGATAATGGAGACGTACAACGGTGTTGAAAAAGTGAAATGCTGTCCTTGGTTTCATGAAAGTCATTCTGCTGTTCAAGTCCGCCGAAATTTTGAATCAAGTGTACAATTCACCACTTCCTGCATCCATTCCTGAAATAAAATCAAGAATCTGCACTGCAATTAATTTGATCGACAGAAACATGCTGACAAATCTGTGGCAAGAACTGATTTACCGATGGGACATTTGCAGAGTAACAAAAGGAAGTCACATTGAACATTAGTGAGAATGGTAAACTTGGACTATTTCTGTATCTTACAACAATATGTACTTTAATTTTTTTCCTGTAAATCACATTCAAAAATCATTCTTTTTGCCCAACTAATTTGTAGACACACTGTATATCTAAATTTCCTTCCATATAAGTAATATTTATGTGATATATTTTTTATCGTGGCACTGAATTTTTCTGTTCATATTCTTTGGGTTTTATTTTATTAGATTTGGTTACGAAGAACCTTGTTATTTCACTTAAAGTGTACATTTATTGCTGCTTTTTTCTGCCACGCAATTTATAAGCTAGTGGACCGCAGGGAATATATATATATGCAAGTTTTATTTGTTAAATGAGTGATTCTACAGTAAGTATTTAATCATATTCAAATATTTAATCAGATTTCAAGTCATGTAGCTGGGTTTGCCGCCTCGAAACACGTTTCTTAATTTTCTCAAGGCTTCATATACCCATACACACAACGAAGACAATAATTTTGCGATTAATTGAAAACTTTCAGGTTTATTACTTGTTGTAGATTAGTTTTGGTGGCTATAATCATTATTATTTTGAAATCATACAGCACACTCGTCTCTCCGGACTAACTTTACAAAATAAAAACATTAGTAACGTTATATATGAAAACTAAAAATGAATATTGGAACACAGCAACTTAAATCAACTATTTCAAACTAAACTTAGTGTATCGAGAAGAAGTGCATAATTTCTTTAATAACTAGGCACAAAATGCAGATGTAAAAGCCATTTAAGAAAACTAATCCACTAAAGGAAGATAAACACGGATTATTTCATTTAGTTTGGAGCGCAACAGTCAATATTTGCTTCACGAGGGCTAATTAGACCGGGGGGTACTGCTTAAGAGGACAGTGGACCGTCAAACCTAAGTTTTTTGTTTTGAATGGATTTGCTTGAAATTTGAATATGTGGTTAGTACCATAGATATGTAAAAGTGGTTAAAATTTAATGATGAAATATTGACAATTTATGAATTATGAATTATTAATTATATCAAAAATTGGCCTAATTAAAAAATGTTCCATGCGCATTTCTTTTGCATACAATGTGGTAATTTTTATTTACAGGATACCTTATAGAACCAACAATGAAACTTATTGCTTATTTTAATCATTCATTAAAAATATAAAGAGAAAAAAATAATAATAGTGAAAACACCCTTTTTATTACGCAAAATACCTATAAATCATCTTTTCAAGTACAAAATTTACAAATTCTGAGCTACGAAGCATAATTATTTTCAATAAGATTTATTTGATATATAGTTAAGTATTTAAAACCTAAATTTCAAAGCAATACGATAATTAGAAATGCGCCTTGAGAAGTTTGAATATTAGTATGACATGAAAATGATTATTTTGAGAAAAACACATTTAAAGTTATTGCTATTAGTAACCACATGATATCTAAATTAAATACAAATGCCTATAACTAGGAAAGTAATCACAGAAATAAAAAATTCTTTTTGCAACACACTCCTACTCGTCCGTAGTTTCACAATTCAATAAAATAAAAAATCGAACTTTTGGACAAATTTCACAATTTTGAAAGTCCACTGTTCCCTTAAAGCCAATTCCGAAAGGCTAAAGACGTCCATGCCATGAGTGGGACTCGAACCCACAAATTCTGATTCTGAATTCTAGCGCCCTAGCCATTCGGCCAATCTTTCGACAAACGGAGTATCTGAAATGATGAAATAAATGGAATAGTCTATTGATATCTTTTTTTACGCCTGGGTCAAAAGCAAAGATATACTAATGATAACAAATAATGTCATGGTTTGTTCACTTTATAGATTAACCTATTTTAAAACACACTTTTTCCTTTTTTGATATTATTGACACTACTAATGACAAAACAGTTTGAACAATCATTTTCCTTTTTTTTCATTCTATTCATTTTACAGAATTCCAAAATAACTATCATGAATAATCTTTTCAGAGACAAAGATTATTCATGATAGTTATTTAATAAGACACATAAATTTAAATAAGTGAGTTGTAGTTTTGTTGGGCCTTCGACATTAATGCATGCACTAATGTCATTATTTATATATGTCATCGAAATTTTGTTTCCTGAGATAAATTAGGATCCCCAGCATACAGAAAATATACTACTCATAATTAGCTATATTAGAAAATTAATATTCTAACTGGAGTTGAACCCCAGATGTAAATCCTTGCACTAATCACACAATTTAACTGCCTCTCAGAGTAAAGCAATTAAAAGTCGTGACATACTTCAAATTGATCAGTAGATGTGCAAATATTACAGCGCGTGCACATACACGCATACATATTTATGTACTCTATACACGTGCAATGCGTTGAATCGTACCACAAAATTAGCTCGAAATCGATGTTTAATGTCCATTCAAACTTAATGGCCCCATTAATTTTTAAACCAAGATGTAACAGAGAAAGTGACCTATCTTCAAGCTACTGCAATGCGGACTTTCTCCCACAATAATTCTAACGCTCCGTCTACGTCTAGGAAGACCGAGAGGTGTTTTAAAAGATTAGTGTATTCGAGCTAATCCGTTTTTCACTTTTCTCGCTCTTCCTGAAAGATTTCGATCATGTTTGGAAATTCTAATTAACTAGGGGGTGGTATAAGAGTGCGCTCGCGCACACACACACATTGACACACAGCAGGGGCGTAACCAGGCATTTAGGGGCCCCGGGGCAAGGACGCAAATTGGGCCCCCTGAAATATTACTTTACTCTTTATCCCCTGTCTTGGGGACCCCTTACCTTGGGGGCCCCGGAGCATTGCCCCTGTTGCCCCAGCCTTGTTACGCCCCTGACACACAGATATATTATATAGGGTGATTCAGTCGAGAAAGGCCCCAATTCTGTAATAACTCTCTCTAGGATGAAGCAATCGAACCCGAAAAAATATGCCATATACTTTGACGTATGTGTAATCGATTGCATTACATGCGATGCTGGAAGTGATCTCCGTTTTCTGCCTGGAACGTTTGGACGTGGCGCTCCATGTTCCTGAATGTATTGGAAAGGATATCGGGGAGAATAGCAGCAATTTCCTGTTGGATGTTTTCCTTCAAAACTTCCTCAGTACGAGGCTTGTTTTCCACAGATTTTTCCCATAGGAAGAATATGACATTCCCATAGGTGGTGTCAGACCTGGCGACCGTGGGGGCCAAAGCCCTTTGAGTTTACCCGGTTGCCAAAGGACTCCGTCTTACCTATTGCCAATATGTGGCACGCTGCTCCATCTTGCTTCCGTTAACTCACGATCATCCGGTTGATTCAAGAAATGTTCAAAAACGTTCAGGTGCTCATCGGTGTTCATGGTGTTGTCAAAGAAAAGGGGGGTCTATAATGCACAGTCGAGATATCGCGGACCACACACCATTCTTTTGATCATGGAGCGGTGTTTGGTGAGTGGCAAACGATTTTCATCTGCTCATATACGGATGTTTTGCGAACACAGAGCGCCGCGTCGATACGTGTTTGGTAGAAAACAGAGACCACTTCAAACATCGCATGTAATGTAATCGATTATACATATGTCAAGCTAAGAAGCGCTTTTTTTAACTGCTTCATACTAGCGAGAGTTATTACAGAATATTCGGGGTCTCTCCTGAGTGAATCACCCTATATATAAGAGTGTATGTGTGTGTATGTGTGGTGTCCTGAATGATAACTCTAATTATATTGCCAAAATGTCTCATAATTAGCCGGAAATCGTCGTCTGTTATGCATTGAAAAGAAACGGCACTGTTACCATTTAAAACAAGATGTAACTAAGCGGAACTGACATTTATTTTTCCTTAAGTTATCGCAATTTTCCCTTTTTCTTCCCCATATATTATAGCAGGAATTCTAATTCTGAGAAGACTGAAAGGCGTTTTAACAGTTTTAAGTTCCGCAGTTTTCCCCCTTTCTATCCAAAATTTTTCTTGCATATATGAAATGCCTGGTGAACTCTGGGGAGGCATGAGCGATAAAATAATTCATTCTACTTTGCTAGGGGTCAGTATCAAGTTGATTTTGCAAATTTATGGTGTTGGGTGATGCAAACCCTTGAATGATCTGTGTGTTCCTTTTTCTTGAAGAAATATCTGGCATCTTTTTACGCATTCAACTGGTTACAAACCCGTCAACGCGTTGCTGACGGGTTTTCAACCAGTTGCGCCGTGTGCGTGGCACCATTCAATTACATAGGTTACGACTCACCACGGACTGGTTTGTGATTGGAGTCAGTTATCAGTTTCTTTTGAGTTGCTCCGTGTGCAGACGGCCTAAGAGTTTATCATCAGGCCTGGGAGCATTAGGTGTTATTGTCTTTACGGACAATTGACAAAAGTAATAGTCGCATTCCGCAAGAAATGCCTTCCGTATGCCTTAATAATATTGGTGGCAATATTATTACAGTTTTTACGTTAAACTATTAAATAAACTACGTATTATAATTCAATTTAATGCAAATTAATTTTTTGATGGCTAAATCGATTAACAATTTTACCATTTAGTCGACTGATGAAGATCCTATCTCTTGCAGACAAATCGATTAAGATGAATTCAGTCCGTAATCGATAAAAAAATTTGTTACATTTGCTAGGGAAGAATTCAAAACGAATATCTCCAATTGATTTATATTAACAAGATTTATAAAAAAACTGCTGTACCAGCGCCGACTGATAAATTACCACTCTGCACTCGTTTCATGTTCGTGATGTTATGGATTGGAGTGTAAAGGTTATTTTTTAAAATTTTTTTTGAAGAAAACTGAGAAAAGACGTAGGGCGGGTTATATCTGGAAGTTAGTTCCGTAAACCTAACCATATTAAATTTCTTACGTGACTGCGTGAAATGGAATGTCTCGGCGATCTTATTAATGTACGGAGATGCGCGGAGGGAATTTTAGAAAGTGATTTTTTTATGTTGGCTATTTCAGGTTAAATCAGCCAGTTTTCCATTAAAAAATGTGTTTGTGTACTTCCAGGATTTAATTTAAAAAAAACTCATATCTTAATTTTCCCTTACTTCTTTCGTGTCTGCTCCGGGCCGAAATTTAGCAATTTATAATCACTGAAATCGTGTCACGGAAAAGGAAGCTTTTGGATTTTTTACAAATTGTTTGTGTAAAAGCCGCATGTGATGTTCTTTCTTTCCTTTCGAAGCATAGATGGGTTTTATTAATTTCCTCAAAATATAATTTAGCTCTCTAAGTGAACATCGACCATGCTACAAACTTTACAGACACTTATCTAGACACTTGCGTTACAGAATTCTAAGCCAGAATATTGACAGCTCTGACGCATGTCTCTAACGCAGTGGTTCTTATCCCCTTTTGTTGATCAAGAACCACTTAAAAAAAAAAAAAACTTCAGGTACTATCTTCCAACCAACCCTTTTAGAGTCAAAAAGTGGGATTGATCTTTCTCTGTATAAAGAAACTATTTGTGATAAACAACTTTAATAAAAAGTTAAAACTTAATGACCATAACAAATTTAACGCTAAAGTAAATTTAATTGCAAACATAAAAACCTGTGAAAAATTTTAAAAAATTGATGAGAATTTTGAGCTTGCATTTACTTTACTAGCTGTAAAATGGCTGCTTCAAAGAAAATAATATTAGGGATTTTTAAATAGAATAGGGATTTTTTCGAAACGTCAGAAAACGGAAAAAATATAGGAATTTTCAAAATTTGAAGAAAAAATTGGGAAAAAAATTCTGTTTACAATTTCATAAAACTGTTAAATTTTTCAATCATTTTGAAATGGCGAAATAATTTTTTTTACCCTGCTGACTTTGCGGATCGCATCTTAGGTTCTCTCGAATCACCGATTAAGAACCAAAGCTCTAATAGAAAGGCCCTTCATTGATAGGCATATATAAGAAGTTGATCAGCGGTACAGAAAAGTATTTAATCGGTTAGAATATTGGCTGGGGGTGCCAAAGATGGGGAACCCGGCGTTGGTTCGCTAATAATGAAAGGAATTATTATAAAAGAGTAAAATGATTGAGATTCTTTAATACGGAGGGAACTTTAATAGTGGCAACACTGTTGTAGACGTATTTGTAGACACTGTTGTAGACACTGTTGCCCACACGTAGCAGAACCCAGTCTACATCAAAACTGCGTCACATACCTGCCTTACCTCAGAGCGAATCCGCTTTCCTCACAAACATCCTACACCTGCACAGTGACAGGATAAACACAGCCATGTTTTAGTTACCGGTCTATTGTACGAAATAATGTGTTAACCCGTACTGATGGAAGGAAAAGGCTTGTGCACCCACTGTGGCTGATGTGTTTGCTCTCTGGGGCTGGGAAGTACTTTGCAGTCCCCCATACTACCCGGACTCTCTGTGACTTAAGTCCGGGGACTTCCTTTTACTCCATGATCTCATCCCCAAGATGAAGGAACCGCTCCGTGGATTCCACCAGAGATTCTGCAGGCTGTAGACAGCTCCATTCGAAGGATCAACAGATCAGATGCTGCCAACGGCATCTTGCAGCTTCCAGGACGTTAGCAACGGGTGCAAAACAATGCTGGTTACTACTTTGAAGGGCTATAAAAGCTTCACCCCTGTATATCTTCTGTATAATTTTTACATACCCAGTTGCCACTATTAGTTCTATCCTATGTATATAAAGAAATCTGACAAATGGAACAACATCTGTTATAGTTTATTAAAATTATAACAAATTTCAGTTGCGAAGTATTACTTCTTGAATATGAAGCTTTTCTATTTTTACTGAATAATTAACGCAGTATTATTTGTAGCAATGACATATTATAGTTTGCATTAATTTGAGGTACAGAGCTCTATCAATCCCTAATTATTTTTACATAATAAATATAACATGAATCATCTTCTTCCCCTTTAGACTAACTGTAAATTTGCAAGTCTTAATAAGGGAGTATTATAGGACTTAGAGACTGAACTAAATAATGCAAGGGATGAGTAAATTGGCATTCAATTCCCTTGCAGTTGTAGTAGAGGTTCGACGAGAAGGAGTTAACCTAGGGTCGAAAATATCCATTATTGTCCGAATTAGTTGATTTACCGAGGTAGCAATACCTAATTTAGATACTTTATTGTCTCCAGCAGAGAAAGGTAATGCGTTTGGGGTGTGAAACTCTGAGTTAAAGTTACCTTATACGTGTGATGTGATCCCCGGTTAGGAATGTATCAGAAGATTTGACTGAAAATTTCAGTTATTTGAAACTTTTTCAGCGACAACTATAATTGGTCTGAACACAGACTGGTTGTAAATAATCTGTTTTAAGTTTAACATCTCACTTAGAAGTGGCCTTAGAGGCAGCTAACTTGCTGGAAAGGATAGAGCTTTTGATTAAGTTACATACCCGTATGTAAAAAGTGTGGTTAGATGGCTAAAACAATATTTGACTGTTTAAGGTTGATATGAATTAGAATGAAATTGAAAAATTAAAGAATATAATATAGATAAACAGATTTAAAGAATTATGCCTATCTACGAAAACGAATATCTTAAACGAAGATCTGCAGTACAGTTTTAATATTTCATAAAAGTGTCTAAATTAATGCCTTATTTTGAAGTAGTTAAACCGATTTATTTTATTTCCTTAATTGATTGAAAACAACTTTACCCTCTACGCTGAGAAAATTAAAATGGTTTTCAACACAGGAGCTGTAGATTTTACTACAGTCATATCAGTACAAATATGCTAACTCAAATGAAGATCTTCAATCTATAATATATATATTTATATATGCACTGGATTGTTCGGAAAGTCTTTTTTTGTGAAAATGAAAGACGATTTTCTTATAGTGTATAAATATTTTATTGAATTATATATTCTACATTTTGGTCCAATACCTTTTGCTATCTTTCTGGCAGTAGCATGATTTCACGCTCATAAAAATTCTGATCTTTGCTGGAAAAAAATTGATCCAAGTCCTTTTTGACGTCCTCATTTGAAGCAAAGGTTTTACCGTCTAAAAAATTTTATATAGACCGGAAGAAGTAATAATCCGAAGGTGCTAGATCTGAAGAACATGGTGGGTGTAGTAGTACATCCCATCTAAGCTGCAAAAGCTTTTGGCAAGTTACCAAACTTGTATGAGGTCTCGCATTATCTTGGTGGAACACTATACTTTTTCTATTGATCAATTCTGCCTTTTTCTGTTTCAGTGAATCATTCTATTTGTACAGTTAATGGCAGTACACTTCAGAATTGATCGTGGTATTGTCCAGTAGAAGCTAAAAAATCCCCGATTCCTTTGAAATCCCACCAAATAGACAGCATCACCTTTTTTTGACGAATGTGAGTTTTCGAAGTGCTTTCACCCGGTTAATCTTTTTTACTCCATGATCTCTTGCGTTTAACATTGTTGTAGACAACCAATTTCTCGTCCCCGGTGATGATTCGCTTCAAAAATGAATCATTTTCTTGACGCTTGAGAAACAAATCATAGACGTCAATGCAGCAGAGCAAATTTCTTTCTGTAAGAACATGTGGAACCCAAATGTCGAGTTTTGGAGTTGAACCAAGGCGTTTGACGTGATCATGAACGGTTGAATTCGATAAATTTAATCTCTCAGCGATTTCACGAGCTGTTATTCGGCGATTCGCATCAATCAATGCCTTTATTTTGCCTTCATAAGCTTCAACTGGTCTTCCAGAACGTGGTGCATCTTCAACATCAAAATGGCCGGAGAGAAATTTTGCAAACCAGTTTTGGCACTGGCGATCGGTAAATACATTTTCTCCATACACATCGAATAATTTTTTTCTTGTTTGAACAGCATTTTTACCTTTTCGATAGTAAAAAAGTTAAATATGCCCAAAATGCTGCATTCGACTTTCCATATTTGATAGGGCACCAAACAAAAACTATTGCGCAGAATCAAGCAAATCTTTTCATAAACAATCCTTGCTGCCAGCTGCCATTATACCAGATGTCAAAATATAAAATGACAATGCGGCTTAAGTGTGAAGTTGAAAAAAATACAATTACTGTGAAAAAATACAGTTAAGTCCTCTGTTAGGAAAAACCAAATTATTTTTCCGAACAACCCTATATATACACTGCTGGCCACTGTAAATGCAACACCCTGAAGGAAACATGCAAATAACATGAAATTTACAACATGCATTAGCGGAGGTGAGATATGCAAATGATTAGAATTTCAGCGCAGACGCACATCACGCGCGCCTGTGGAGCCACTTCAAAGCGCTATTTAAGGCTTGGAGATTTCGACGATTTCAAGAAAATTGAAAATTGTGTTGAAAATCAAGAAAATTGTGTTTTTCTTGTGGTTTTTTAAAAAAAACGATCAATTATGCCTCGTCGAAAACAGCGATCATCTTTTGATCAAGTATCCGAGTTCGACAGAGGAAGGATAGTGACCTACCGAGATTGTGGATTATCTTTCAGGGAAATCGGTAGTCGTGTTGGACGAAACCAAACAACTGTAATGCGGATATGTGATCGTTGGATGCAGGAGGGTACGACGGACCGGCGTGTTCGATCGCATCCATCTCAGCGCACCACTTCACGTGATGACAGGCAAATTGTGCGCATGGCAGTGACGGATCGCTCAGTCACATCACGAACCATAGCACAGCACATGTAGTCTGTAACGCATCATCCAGTGTCTGCGCGTACCATTCTACGCCGTTTACAGCAGAGTGGTCTGTCCGCAAGATGACCATTGCTTTGTCTACCCTTGACGCAGAACCACAGACGTCTCCGCCGCCAATGGTGCGATGACTGAAGGATGTGGACGGCAGAATGGAATGAAATTGTCTTTACTGACGAATCACGCTTCTGTCTGCAACACCACGATGGTCGCATTCGAGTCTGGAGACACCGTGAAGAGAGGATGCTGAACAGCTGCGTTATTCACCGCCACACTGGTCCTGCGCCGGGTATTATGGTATGGGGCGGTATTGGATATCACTCTCGCACACCTCTAGTACGCATTGCCGGTACTTTAAACAGCCAGCTCCAACACATCTCCGAGGTGTTGGAGCCAGTTGTCCTTCCTTACCTTCAGGGCATGCCCACAGCCATATTTCAACAGGATAATGTGCGACCACACGTGGCACGCATTGTCCAACGGTTCTTCGTCAATCGCCAGATTGAATTGCTTCCCTGGCCGCCTCGCTCTCCGGATCTTTCGCCGATAGAAAACATGTGGTCCATGGTTGCTCTACGATTGACCCAGATTCCATCCCCAGCTGCCACAGCAGATCAACTTTGGAAACGTGTGGTAGCTGCTTGGTCTGCTGTACCCCAAGAACTCATCCAAAGTCTCTTTGAATCAATGCCGAGGCGTGTGGCAGCGGTGATCTCCAACAATGGCGGCTACTCTGGCTACTGATTTTGGCAGGAACCACACTTCACAGAAGTCTATAAATTTAATCATTTGATACTTGGTCAACATGTTATCTACAAAATAAATTTTGTTGTGATATCTCTTGTCTTTGTTGGTGTTGCAATTTGGGTGGCCAGCAGTGTATATATATATATATATATATATATATATATATATATATATATATATAACATATAAAACACCAAAACCATTTCAAAATTCCAAATTTCATTCAAAAATGCTTGGGTGTGACGCGTTGATTATTAATTGCGCATTTCGTTTTCAAGAACAAAGGAATTGACTTAAATCAGGCATCTTTTATATAACCGCTGTAACCTCTTCTACAACTCCTGTTGTTTTCTAGTTTGTCCGAGCCCAGATTTCAGGGTGCCACCCAATCAATGCAAGAGTTCAGGGTCACATAACTATGCCTCTATTAGGTTATAAATAGGCGTGCTTCAATGTACATGCGGCGATTTTGGGAACTGTCATTGCCCCGAGAAGATGTAGCAGAATGTCAATAAATTGTATTTGCCGATTTGAAGCACGGTCTGTATTTTGGCTACGACTACTTACTTCCCCGCTGTGGCATGCCGGTCCCGGTCATTATTCCACGGTGCCCGGCCGGCATGTTACTTACTTACTTACACACACACACACACATATATATATATATGAGCCATTCACAAGCCAAATCGGTTAAGTCCACTTTGCAAAAATGGTCAGATTTTAGTGTTAAAGCACTTGATGGACTCCTAACTTTTTACATTCATAATAAATTTCCCAAATAATTAGGATCAACACCCCTAAAGTACAATTTTTTGGGGGGTCATCGAATAATAAGTAACTTTTTTCAGAAGCCAAACAATTAAAGTCCACACTCTAATGTAAACCGTCACAATAATGCAATTCAAACGGAAGAGCAAGTACTCGATGATAACGGTAAATCGTTTAGTGTTGTTTCATCACTAAAAAGTAAAGCAAATAGTCACTGACAGTCTAACTGCTGCAGAAGTAAGTATTTGTGAATTATTAAACAATTATTTCAATTTTTTTTCTGTAGTAAAAGCATAATTTGAAGACTGAATTGGATGTTATTACTTTTTTTCATTTTCCAAATCGTTTAAGTCCACGCAAAAATTATAATAATAATAACGATTACTTCAAGGATATTCTATCGTATAAATTTTAGATGTCGCCAGATAAAATCTACATGTGCAATAATGCATTTTACAATGTTTATTTTAATTTATATTTACAGAGGAATTTAAAAAAACAAAGCATATTATTTTAACACTTTTCTTCACTTTTTACCATGTTTTTATTAACTCGCTTTCTTGTTTGTTTGTGTGTGTGTGTGTGTATGTCCGGTACAAATCTTGCAATCGATTTTTAACTAACTTCCCGACTAGCTAGACATTTGAAACTTTTAAAACAACTCAGAACACGATGACAATGCATTATTTTAATACTTTTAGCCATCTTTAAGCAGAATTTAATTTACTTTCAGTTTTTCAGTTAATTTTGTTTTGCAGACTGGTGCAGCCATCTGTCGGCCGGGACGGGAACGAAAAGTTAAACGCAAGTTAACTTCCAATTAACTTCATTTTCTTTCAAGTTGATGGTATAATTCATCAAAAAAATTTAAAAAGTATTTATTAATACATAGAATTGTCAAGTTTATATGATTCAACAGAAAATTTAAAACCATGGTATATAAAAAGTTCTTTTTATCTTGTAATTATTGTTTATGGACTGATTTTGCAAGTGAGCGGCTCGTGTATACAGGTGTCTGAACAAGCAAAGTCCGAAATTAATTTTACGCATTAATGAAATAGTAAAATAATCATTTTGTATTTATTCAATGTTCACTCCCTTATAGCTCTTCAAGTATTTTTTTTTTTCACGCTAAAGCAGGAAGTGGGGTTGTTCGTTGACCATTTTTAGAAGAAAGTTCAATAAACCCTAATCTTAGTGCAATTTTTAACGTGACTAGATATCATAAAAAGTGAAATCGAACGTCTGATGAAAGATGTCTGAAGAAGAAAAATTTCTCCGAAGTGTAGTTTGAAAAGTTATTTTCATTCTTCTAATCTATACTATCATTGTCCGTTTAAATAAATTCCTTCTATTTCCAAAACTCTTTACCACACCGAAAAGTATAAGTTATCTTAGTTTTTATAGCTTTTGTTTTGTATTTCCTCTGTAAAAATTTTAGTTCACAGTCATTAATTTTTTTTATCGCGGGAAGAGAAGGTATCGCTGTTTCTATAACTAGTGCTGTTACCGAATTTAATATAAATATAATTTTTTTGAAAAAAAAATTTGCTGCAAATAACGATAACTTTTCATTAGTTTTATAACTCTTCGTATCGTAGGATGTTTAAAATACTCATTCAAAATTGTGTCATTTGGCCCTGTCATATTTTAGGAGAACTGAGTCGTCAGTTCTCCCTGTGTTGTAAGATGAAATATTACAGTTTTAACAGTGTTTCCCTACCTTTTTCGAGTGGAGGTTTTCAAGCATCCTGCACCCCCTAGCTCCCCCCCCCCTGCATATCTATATATTTAAGTTGCTAAGCCAACTCATTAAGCAGTCCGTGAGAGAAAATTACTGCATCCATTTACTCCCTTTCGGTCTTAAACGAAAGATTTTAATCTACAGATTTGTCAAATTTGGTTTTCGTAACCACAATTTCTATTAATTAAAGATAATTTGCAATTAAAAATTGCTTTCTGCGCATGCTCAGTGACATATTTAAATCTGGCTTTAGATACTCACTAAGCACGAGGTCGCATAAACCCGTTGATTTGTTTAGTCCAGTGGTGGCCAAACTTTTGATTTTTCACGTGACTCGACTAAGGGCGTCCTGTAATTTAAATTATAGGCGGCGGTCTACCAACATTGTATGTGTTGAGTGATCATAAGAAAATTAGTAATTTAAAGCTGAAAATTAGTTTAAATTTAACATAATCATAGATATTACTAATATTCAATATCAAGTTATTTTAATAAGACAAAAAAAGTTTTCTTCTTACAAACTAATTAGTTTATAAATTAAACATGTTCTTTTATTTTCTTACTAGCCGGGCTTCGCCTAGCTACGTTCAAGCCATCCGTGTAACATATTTATGTACTTCGGGCCCCCATAAAAGAAAAAAAAGGCCTACGTCAAAAGGCCTTAAATTCACGTCAATAAATTCCGTCAATTTTCATTTCCGTCGCTGCAAACAGATGGCTGCACCATACTGGATTACTGGATATAGACGATTTGATTTCTCAGAGGGGGAGTGATTTTAGAATTAAAATATCTGTAAACCTATTGAAGTAACAGAATAACTGTAAGCAGAAAAAATTATCAGTTTTCAAAGCTCTTTCCAAATATGCAATATTTATGTACTTTCATGAGAAAAAAATACACCGATTTGTGCATTTGTCGGCCATTTTTTTTGGATGAGTGAGACCCGGAGACGTTATGGTCACGTGACTCGACAAAGCCCACGACAAATACGTCTGTTACTTTATTTATATAGATTATTAATGCGGACAATGTTATTGTAAATTAATTATAACTATTATTTTTATTTCGCATCAGAGGACGCTCTGTAAACATGACATTGCATATTTTCAGCAAGCTTTTCATGCTGTGGTTCATATGTACTTATAGCTATTCGTAAACATGCTGCCAAATGGTCATCTGTCAATCGGGAGCGATGTTTTGACGACACGTCGTCTCTGTCGGACTGTTTGTCTCGCATGATATGAGACGAGGAACTGAGATGTTTACATATCAGACAGGCGGTCGACTAGGAATAGTTACGCGGTCGACAGCGGTCGCTGCTTTAGCCACCCCTGGTTTAGTCCGAGGAATCCCTCTCGCTCTCTCTCTGCCATTTTTATTTTAATTATATTTGTGAGATATAGTATTGATGGAAATCGTTTATTTTGCGCTGTCGAGTAACCATATTTCTTTTTAAAGTGTACTTCTCTATTCTTAATATTATGATTTTCAACATCTGTCAATGATGTGTTGAGTATAATTTGTGTATTACTACATTTATTTACCATCCAGCTGTCATGTTTTGACGGGTACTAACTAGTTTTCATTAAAATTGCATTTTGAAACATAAAGAAAAAAACACTAAAATCCATTTTTCATAATTTAATTCCAACTAAATGTTTATTTTAACAAAAAGGGAATTTGTTTGAAATATGATGTCAGAAATGCAGAACATTGAGAAACATTCATCCCGCAGTCAAACGTGTGTAAAAACAAGGACAGAACAGAACATATCCCGAACATAAATGATGCAACGAGAGTGTTGATTCAGAATTATATAACAATAAAAATATTAAAATAATAACTCTTATCTAAATAAAATTGCTTTATTCCGTTGGGGAAAATACAATAGTAATGCCTGAAGTGACAGCACAATCTGATGAAAGACAAACAGACGTTCAGAATTTGTTTACTGTATGTAGTAACCGACCGCAATTTTCGTTAACCTTTTGTAGGTTTTTAACTAACTGAGTTTGCGCTTTGAATGAGCCTTTTTCCTTTGAAAACATCACTGCCCTACAGTTCCAGTGTAAATAAATATTGACACATTGTTTTCGGAGGAATTCGTTAAAATGTTATTTTAATTGATTGAAACCGTGGTGACCCTCCAGAAAACACTTAGCGACCTCTAAGGGGTCGCGACCCACAGGTTCTGCACCCCTGACTTAGAATCACAGAATCTCACTCTCTAAAACGTTTGCATAATCATAACAATACCAACAATAAAAAAAGTTGTATTTTCTAACTACATCTAAAAAAAAAAGCTTCGGCAGTTTTTAACTGCTGTTCAGATAAAGTGAGTACAAAAAAATTACGGTCACAGGCATATTGAATAGAAATTTTTTAAAGAAAGTTAGTCTTTTTGAAGAAATCGCCGATAAATCTTTATCGGCTGTAACTCAGGAAAATAAATGCAACGGCAGTCTAAGAAACTAATTACAGTTTATGCTTTTCAGTATTTACTGTATGATTCACATGTAGGATTTTACATGTAGGATTCCCTGAATTAAAAAAAAACATTATTTCTGATTGCCCAACTCATAGTTCCCCTTCTCATAGAAGTGAATTAAACCTATACCAGTGCTTCGGAAGGGAATGGTGAACTTTCAAATTGTCAAAAATCGAACAAAAATTGGAATTTTTTTGGAGTATTAATATTTTAAATATATATAAATATGGGAATAGAACGCATTTAAAATATGTAGTGAAAAGTAAAATGAAAACTTGTTGGCTTTAGAAAAGTAAGTATTAAAGGTAGTTGAAAAAAACATCTTTTAATTGGCCTTTACTCAAAATAAGTCATTTCCAGATTAGAAAGTCTTGTTCGAATGACTTGCATTTTTTTGACGAAATGTTCCTTGCGTCAAAATTTCTGATGAAATGTTCCTTGCGTCAAAAGTTTTGACGAAATTTTATAAATATTATAATAGACTCCTGTAATACATAAAAATAAAGTTACGTATCCATTTTAGGTTTCGACATCATTCAGATTATCAAAGTCCAACCTAAGTATAGAAAAGTAAAAAAAAATTCACGAATATTCCGAGTACAAGCATATAAATATTTCCTAAAAATTAACTATTCAACGAAAGCACAAAGTAATACATAACTCTGTAAAATATGTATTAATAAGCAATATAAATGCAAAAATAAGGGGGAAAGTTAAAAATTGGATCTCAAGGAACATTTAAAAAAATTAATTTCAATTTTTTATAATATAAATTTTTTAAAAAATATAAAATTTTATAAGGTGTTTAATATAATACTTCAATGAGTATATATGCAAAATTTCATATATCTGAGGTAAAAATTTAAAAAATCGCTTTGTAATGTCCACCATCCCCTTAAAATTTTCCCCTGCGACTCCTTTTCGCCCGAGAAAATTTTACGCAATCCCGGGTTTATAAGTACACAAAATAAATCTGTAAATATAAAAACCAAATACCACTCATTCACTGACTGATCATTGTATCTCTAGAATCACGAGGCCTAGGAAGCTGAAACTGTGTATGGTAGTTCCTCTTAAATCCTAGGTGCTCGCTAAGAAATCTTCCAAAAAAATTTCAGGCACTCGCCTATCCACGCCGCAGATTTTCCTAGCTTCTTTACTGTGGGTGTACAGCATAGAGGAAAAAATAAATATACAGATAACAATGAATCTCTGGGACCATAATGCCTAGGAAGCTGAAATTTGGCATGGGGGGGGATCCTTTTAGGCTCTAGGTGCTCGCAAGGGGGTTAAAAGGAGCTGAGCTCCCCCCCCCACACTAAATTTTTTTTTCTAAAACCCGTATTTAACATTATATTTCAACCGGATTACTTTTAAATGAAGGTACGACTCAAGAATCATATATAAACCGAGTTTCATTAAAATCGGCACAATACAAACGGAGCTACGAAATTTTGAAAATAAAATTTTTTTTTTCAAATCTGTTCTATTGTATTACATTCTTCTGTTTTAAATTTATAAATCTAAAAGCCAAATACCCCCAACTGACCTACTGGCTCATCACTTATCTCTGGTACCATAAACCCTAGGATGCTGAAATTTTGCATTGGGGTTCTTGTGCCCTTTGTGTATGCAAAAATTTTTCTTCAAAACATCCATCCTTTAAATGGGTTAAAATGGCGGCTTAAATTCTCAAGATTAAAAAAAAGCCTTAAATCCATATTTAATGCCAAATCACGGTCGTCAAATTACATGGTGAACTCCTCTAAATAATGGACTATCCTACTAAAGTTTTTTTTTTTTTCAATGCGGAGGCACTTTGTCGCGAAGACATTCACCTACAATTCACCGCAGATTTGCTAGCCATTTTATTAGGGGGGCGCCATATAGGCAGACCAGCATTGCCCCCTATGAGGGGACGACACAAACGGAGGAATTTTCGTGGCGCTTCGCCAGGATTCGATCGGAGCACCCTCTGCACCGAAAACCAGCGCGCTGTACCACAAGGCCGCCACGGCCCCTTTACAACTAAAGTAAATTAAATGAAATTAACCCAGTTACATAATGGATGATAGTAATGCATTTCGTCATGAGGCACGGGTATTCGGCTAGTATACAAATAAAACAATAATTGATAACAGAAACTAAAGCCCGAAAAGATAATTATCTGGGATTATTTCTCTGTTATCTGTCCATAGCGTGACTTTTGATTTTAATTAAATGTTTTAAACCAAAATGGTTTTCGTAATTATTTTGACTAACTATTATTTAAGAGTCTGATATTTCGCGTTGAAGGGACCACCTTCGAAAAACGGTTGCCAAAGCTTCCGTGACACTAAAATTCCGTGACGCAACCTCGTATGGGGTCGCGACCCACAGTCTAAGAAGCCCTGGCGTACACCGTCGTCAACTTCAACATGTACGAAAGGCAGCCTCCTCTACAGCTGCGAGCGTCGGATTACAAAATGCTGTTAAAATGTGCTTACTGTTAGACGCTTCCTGGGTGAGTTGAGTTAAGTTGCAGTACAGCTCTTGCAGCGTCAGCTCGTCCAAGGACGGATAGAGGGCCGTTAAGCTATCAATATCCGGGATGCTCTCCGTTTCCATGTTGATTTTTGCTCAAGTGACCTGCAATGGAAAAGAAACACTAAATGCTTTCTGAAAAAAAGTCGTGGTAAATAAAGCTGATCTTCGTGGTAAACTATTAAATGATTGAAGCGTTGACGAGCTCTGTGACACAGATCGTAAAAGATGGTATTCATGAGATGAGATCCCCTTACACCATATCCCGAAATGGTCAAGTGGACGCTGGCTTAGAAGTCTAGAGGTCGTTGAGTCGAGTCCTCAGTCTTGACAGCAACCCGTTACAGTGCCGCTCGACCGCGGGAAAATACATGTGTGAACCGTTAGGAAGTTAATTCCAAAATGTTTATAGTGGACAATATGTGTATCTATTAATGTATGAAGTTATATCTATGTATGTATATGTATATATTATATATATATATATATATATATATATGTATATATGCATGTATATATGTATAAATATATGCATATACATATATAATGTTTAACAAAATCTTCAGAAATGGGGCGAAGATGCACTTGTAAATATCTAGAATCTTCAAATTTGGTACCACATGTACCAACATAAAATAAATAGCTTTCTTGATACTATTATCCATAAATGACATCATTGTGACTGACTAAGCTAAAGGATATATTGGTGTATGAAATAATTATTCATGCATTTATCACTGGGACATGGATAAAAGTTTTTTATTGTCTTGTTTTACAATACAGCATTTTTCATTTTTTCTTCGGTGACCGAAATATAAATATTTTAGCGTACTAGCAGCAAGAAAAAGTTATAGTCCACATTTAGAAGTTAAACTATTCGGTAGTCAAGGCTTGATATTCGCATTTAAGCGGACATAAGATAATGTTTAGGAAGTGAATTAAGGTTGGTTTTATGAACGATAATGTCACCTATTGCCAGACTAGGGTAAAACTGTAAGAATTGCAGTTAAAGGCTGATTACGAATGACTATACCTGAGGTGAGGAACGTGCGGCCTCTGTGATCTTCTCTTGCAGCTTTCATAAAAGCTAGCACTTGTATTAATTAATATTTAATTATACTGTAGATTACAACAATTTCCAAATCAATAGAATTAAATAAAGAACGGCATGAATGTATGTACAGTGTCAGCCAAAATAAAGTTGACATTTTGAAATTGTTGTCTAAAGTCGCTACAATTGTATATTTATCCAAATGAGCTTCGTTTACCTTGATTGTATGATACTTTAACTACATTTTATATGTAATTTAACGCTCAGAGTTTCTTAGCAATACTACCAGACATGTTATATGATCTCTACACAAAAACTATTTTCTTACTATTAATGTTGTGACTGACTCCATGTACGTTAAAACGTATTATTTTTTCTACAAAAAAAATAATAATTAATGATTAATGTTATAACAAGTTTTTATCCTTATGTGAATACAAAAATATTCTATATTGCAACTTTTTATGTCAAATAATAAATAAATAAGGACTTAATTTTTTTTTGTTATTTTTCTATATAATGCACCAAATTGTTACAACTATATCTAACTATAATAATTTCATAAAAGTCGCATTTATAGGTTCATCAATTTATGCGGCCTCCTTTATAACTACCTAATTTATATGTGGCCTCTAATGGTAAAAAGGTTCCCCACCTCTGGACTATACCATCCATGACAACTACGTTGAATTGAAATATCGTTGGCTTTGGTGCCTAAGACCTACTCTCTATTCGCTTGGCCATCGTTTGCCTACAGTTTCAAGGTAATGATGACTTAAAGGTAATGATGATGGGCAAATGTCTTCAAAAAAGGGCCATCCCAATTGTAAAAAAAAAAAAAAAATTATTTCCGGAGGATCCTAGGAAATACCTATGATAACTTTAGTCCTCGCCAGAGGTTTAAAGGGTTTAAGATTGTATAACGAATAAAAGTACAGAGAAAATTTTAATTTTTTGTTTTAGATATTATTATTATTCGCAAAACGAACGTATGCTTCAACATACAAAACTATGAAAAATTGTACTATTTCTTTAGAAAATTATATATTTTCAACGATTAAATCTTCCCTTACTTTGCTATATTTAAATATATTCAACGGACCTTCACATGAGCCATTCCCAAGCCAATTTCCCAAGCCCCCCCCCCCCCAAAAAAAAAAGACCATCGAATAATAAGTAATTTTTTTCAGAAGCCAATCAAGTTAGGTCCATACTCTAATGGGAATCGTTGCAATGATGCAATTCAAACGCAGAAGCAAGTATTTGATGATAACGATCAATCGTTTAGAGTTGTTTCAACACAAAAAAGTAAAATAAGTTTGTCAGTTACAGCCTAACCGTTGAAGAAGTAAGTACTACTTGCGAATAATTAAACAAGTGTTTCAATTTTTTTCTGTAATAAAAAAAAATAATTTGAAGTCTGAATAGTATGCTATTACTTTTTGTTCATGTGCCAAATCGGTTAAGCCCATTAGTCACGCAAAAATTGTAATATTAATAACGGTTACTCTCAGTGGCGCACGCAGGATTTTTTCTTGGGGGGGGGGGGCCGAGATGAATGGATAAAAAATTTATAATGCATGGGGGGGGGGCGAGATGAACGAATAAAAATATTTATAATGCAAAACCAATATTTCTACTTCTTTAGAGGGGTTGGCACGGCCCCTGAGCTCCCCCCTGGGTGCGCCACTGGTTACTCCAAGTATATTCTACATTATAGATGTCGTCAGATAAAAGCTACATCTGCAATAATGCATTCTACTATGTTTATTTGAATTTATATTTACAGAGGAATTTTAAAAAACGATGTATATTTTTT
Source organism: Dolomedes plantarius (assembly GCA_907164885.2). Classification (NCBI taxonomy): domain Eukaryota; kingdom Metazoa; phylum Arthropoda; class Arachnida; order Araneae; family Dolomedidae; genus Dolomedes; species Dolomedes plantarius. The sequence continues at coordinate 20,462,988 of OU015493.1, read as the reverse complement.
TATCACATTTCTCCACTTTTTGTTTTATGGACTTATCCGATTTGGCAAGTGAGTGGCTCATAGGAAACCTTCTGAAAGATTAAAATATTGTCTTCCCTGATAAATCTTAGATATTGCTCACTATCTTTTTTTATTTTTTTTTTATCAAGGGCAAATTTTAGATCTGAAAGCGGGTTCAGTGACAAGAACTATAGACTGTCAACAAAGTAGGGTATTCACGAGCCCTTTCTTTTAAAAGCGTGGTTAATGGGATAGCTAATATTTATACAATAGGAAGAGACGTGTTTAATGAGAGAGAAATTTAAGGAAAAATTCCCTTTTGAGACCTCGTTTAGCGCAGTTTCTTCATCGTTGACTGGCAGCTGTTTTGTCACGTTATAAATGTTCCATTATACCTCCCATAAATTAAATAACGTAGTACCGTTTTCCTTATGGCAATTAACGTTCTCTTGAGACTAGAACAAACTGAAGTCTGCTTAGAGACTTTTAAGAAAGGAAACTCGCTTAGGCTAAAATGTACAAAATTGAAAATATTGATGTATTAATGAAATCTGTACACACACGCACACACACACATAACGTATGTATATATATATATATATATATGTATGTATGTATGTATATATATATATATATATATATATATATATATATATATATATATATAATATATGTGTGTGTGTGTTTGTATAATGAGATAGAGAGATGTTGAGTATTTTTATTGCTCTTTTAATTAATAAATTTTTGCTTTAACATCTAATAATTAATTATACTACACAAAAACTTAAAAGCTATATATCTATTTCTGACTACAGTAATACGGTATGTTATGTTAAATACGTTGTATTATACTGTATTTTTGCCACTATTAAAAAACCGTAAAAATATTTAAATGCTAACATTTTTACCCCTTATTTCGGTACCCCTAGAGTGAGTAAACGCAAAATAAAGCGACTTTTGCTTTATGAAATAACTTGAGCGTAGTTCCTGGTATATAAGTCGTGGCATATGAAAGATTAAGGAATATTGAATTTAGAAATAGATTCCCTGCGATGCATTGACAGACTTTTTTGGATTTGCGGATATTTTTCGGATTTTATCAAAAAAGAGGATAGAATTGACTCAATTTTCTTTTGTACGAACTTTCTTCTTTCTTTTCTTATTTAAAAATTCACAACCACCGGGATGTTTGTAAGACATTATTAAAGGTATGTATAAATAGTATTTAAATTTCTAATTATATTAAAGGAAGTTAAAAATTTATACTTTAAACAATACAATAACAATAATTTAATAAATACAAAGAAAGATAATGTATTACGATTTATTTATTGAAAATGTTACTGTTTTAAGAAAAGAAAATATACACAAGAAAATACAATATAAATAATCAAATGTAACGTAGCATATATTGTGATTTAAACAGAAAAACATTTAATAATAAAAAAAAATCTGAAAATAGTATTTAATATATTGTATAGAGAAAAATGTTTCATAGATGTTGAACATATTTTAAAATATATCTTTGTTTAAAAAGAACATTTTACGATTTTACTATGTAAAGGATAGTTATTATAAAAAAGCAAAACGTAAGTACATCTTATCGTGTATAATTAAAAAAAAAATATTTTTACAGAAGTCACAAAAAATTTATGTGAGGAACTCTCACGTGTTGGAAGTAAAACTTCCTACTACCATCGATGTTCAGGTCTTTTGATGAGTGTTGATTTACCGATAGAGGTTCGATTGGAGCTGCATGCGTAAAGCTATGTGTAGATAAAGATTTTCCCCTGCCTCCACTGACGTCGCACTAGTGGTTCGTTAAAAAACAATGAATACTTATGCACAGCGGGCAACCCACGTTTTCCTCCTGCCACCAAAGTATAGATAGAAGGTACCGCCCAAATAGGACGTTGGCGTTGCTATAAGTATTATTATTGGTATAATTTTATTTTAATTAAATTTAGCGATCGAGGCCAGATCGATTTATTTATTTCAAGCAGTAATTACAAATACCTCTGTGCGGCCCCCTTTTTTCAGAGGATCCTAGGAACGTGGCTACTTCGCCTCGCAATAAACGGGGCCCTGCCTAAATCATTCCGATCGCGCGAAAATATTAAAAATCTTCACGAATTAAGCAACGATATAATTTTTTCCATGTTTTTATTACCTCGCTTTCTTGTTTGTTTCTGTATGTGTTTGTGTGTTTGTCACGTACAAATTTTGCAATCGATTTTTAACTAACTTCCCGACTAGCTAGACATCTGAAACTTTTAGAATAGCTCAGAACTCGATGCAATGCATTTTTTTGATACTTTTAGCCATCTTTAAGCAGAATTGAATTAACTTTCAGTTATTTTCAGTTAATTTCGTTTTGTAGACTGTTGCAGCCATCTATCGGCCGAGACAGGAACGAAAAATTAAACGCAAAATAACTTCCAATTAACTTCATTTTCTTTCAAGTTGACGGGGAAATTCATCAAAAATTTTTTTAAAAAGTATTAATTAATACATAGAATTGTCAAGTTTATATGATTCAACAGAAAATTTAAAAACATGGTATATAAAAAGTTCTTTTTTATCTTGTAATTATTAATACTGATTCTTGATATGACTCTCGTGAACGTAAAGTTTTTGAAACAACTGTGTTTGTTCTCTTCTCAACACTGCGTTATTGCCCGGGCTAGATTTTCGCAAGCAAGGGTGTGTTTCGTTCGTCAATGTTGTGCAAAAGTAAACTCTTCGAAACTTCCGCTTAAGAGAAGAGGACACAGGAGCAGCAGGTGTTACCGAGGCGGGATTTCCAGATGTTTGAGGGATGTACGAGAATGAACGGCGCGATACAAAACAAAGCGTCTCTGTTTGAATTGCTACGGGGGATTATTACATCGCTATCACGAGCCGTAAACTGCTGCTACATACAAATACAGCAGGTGATAACAGCTTCCTTTTTCTCTTCACTGGGAATGACATTTGTGCTTTTGGGCTGGTAATGCCGCATTTTGAGACAGATGAATCAAACACTAATTGATTTCTGAGGATATCGAACTCTCACGGATTGTCGCTACGTACTCTCCCCCAACTCAGAACGAAATTGGTCATGTATATGGAACTAAGAGAGAGAGAGAGTAAAAATACAGTTATAAACGGGAATTGTAGAGCAAAGAGGGTGTGAGGGAAAGACATTCAAAATGCTCCCTGCATCGTAGGGATAACCCAGTTGGTTGATCACTACTGCCCTTGAAATTAGGCGAGCCTGATTCGAATTCCATTCTGGCAGACGGTAATTTCATAGCATGCGAACATAACAACGAACGTTAATAGACCATTAAGAGGTATATGGCAGAACTAGCTGAAAACCCGAACTTCGCTACAGATTACATTCAAATTAAATACAACGGTCAATGTATGCAATTAATGGCAAATATATATATATATATATATATATATATATATATATATATATATATATATATATATATATATATATATATTTATAATAAATACAATTGATGTATACAATTGATGTAAAAAAATAAAAAAATATATCTCTAAAAAAACGTAAGGGATATTTTTATAGACAAAATAATGTAGAAGAGAATATTAAAATTAAAGCTAATAAGACATACTAAAGAATATAGTACAGCTTGAGGAACATATCTTTTACTGTATTTTAATATTTCTTTGGGTAATGTCCAATCGTCTGCCGCATTAGCAAGAAAAAAAATATTTTTCTTGTCTATTTAGTTATTATGCACGTGACGATAAATTTATTTAAAGTACCAGAGAAAGAAATCACGTGATCAGCATTTAATAAATTAAATTCTAAAAATTAATCTTTAAAAATTTACCAAAAATCAGAAAATAGAGATAAAGATTCGAAAAAGATTTCATTTTAAAGGAACTTTTATGATCTTCCTCGTGATATAAATTTCATAACCCACAAATTATAATTTTAAATGCAAACTTAAAAAATGTTACTAAAACAGCTTAAAAATTTAATTTTAAAAAATCTAAGAAGAATTTTTCAAAAATCTTTCTTAGTGCACCCCTACACTATAAGAAGATTCGCCATGCAAAATTTCAGCCCTTTAGGTCCAGCGATTTGGTCTGTGCGTTGTATGTCAGTCAGTTACGGAACTTTTTTATATACATAGACTAGCTGAAAACCCGCGCTTCGCTACGGAGTACATTCAAATTAAATACAACGGTCAATGTATGCAATTAATGCAAAAAAATAAATATATATATTTATAATAAATGCGACGATCAATGTATACAATTGATGTAGAAAAAAATACATATATTTATAAAAAAATCGTAAGGGATATTTTTATAGACAAAACTAGCTGAAAACCCGCGCGTCGCTACGGAGTACATTGAAATTAAATACAACGGTCAATGTATGCAATTAATTCCAAAATATATATATATATATATATATATATATATATATATATTTATAATAAATACGACGATCAATGTATACAACTGATGTAAAAAAAAAACATATTTATAAAAAAATCGTAAGGGATATTTTTATAGACAAAATAAAGTCCAATCGTCTGCCGCATTAGCAAGAAAAAAATGTTTTTTTGTCTATTTAGTTGTTATGCACGTGACGATAAATTTATTTAAAGTACCAGAAAAAGAAATCACGTGATCAGCATTTAATAAATTAAATTCTAAAAATGAATCTTTAAAAATTCACCAAAAATCAGGAAATGGAGTTAAAAATTCGAAAAAAATTTCATTTTGAAGGAATTTTTATGATCTTTCTCGTGATATAAATTTCATAACCCTCAATGTATTATTTTAAATGCAAACGTAAAAAAAGTTTAAAAAACAGCTTAAAAATTTAATTTTAAAAAATCTAAGAAGAATTTTTGAAAAATCTTTCTTAGTGCACCCCTACACTATTAGAAGAATCGCCATGCAAAATTTCAGCCCTTTAGGTCCAGCGGTTTGGTCTGTGCGTTGTATGTCAGTCAGTCAGTGAATGAATGAATGAATGAATGAATGAGTCAGTTACGGAACTGTTTTATATATATAGATAACGCGTGTGTGGGGGAGGGGGATTACCAAGGGAAAAAATAAAGAAACAATCTAAAAATCATTTGGCCCTGCATAGAAATGGAGAAAATATACCAAGGAAGGGAATATATCAATGAAAACTTCCTTAGATCGTCGGTATAGCTCAGTTGGCATAACACTGAACTCGATGTTAAGATAACGATTTTGAATCCAACCTCAGACAAACTGTAAGGATTGAAAACCAAGAGTTTAAAAATCGGTGTTATAGTTTCGTAGTTATTTCTGTTATTATACGATTTCAGAGTGTCTCGTTGATAGAGACACGGACATCTGGAATGGTGGAAAGATTAGTTTATTTTATAGTAGTTCAGAATCAGCTTTAAACTGTAAATCTCGAAATATGACCGCATCGCATTAAAATCTACCCATATAACTTTTTTTCCCTTTAACAGTTTCGCTTTTGAAAGTACCATTCTGTGTTGTTATAAGATACAAGATTTTCTGCAGTAAAAGAGTATTCCTGCAATATCCATCCTATTTATGCACATTTAGCAAACGTCTATAGTGCGCTGCTAATTTTAAATTTAAAAACTTAGCTTTCTTCTCGATTTTTGCCATGTTAAAATGTTTAAAATGTTTCTACCTCGCAAGCTGACGAGTAGTCGAATGGTTAGGACACTGTAACATTGGTACAGTGTCTATTGGTTCAAATTGGTCCAAACGAGTACAAATACTCCACGGCTGGCATGAGTATTTGTACTCGTTTGGAATCGGCCTTATGCCGTACTACCGGTCTGTTCAGCCTTCGTTTTGCAGAGGGTTACTTAGGCCCAGAAACCTAACCTTTTATTTTCAATCGTTGAAGTGCAAAGTTCTGAGAACTGGGTAGTGCTCTGACTTTCTGAAGTAGCGTTAGAAGATACAAATTACGCGCTTGAAATGAGTGTTTGTGGCCTTTCTAATTTGGCTTTAAATTGTACGTTCCGGTCTGTTTAGTCCTCGAGCATCTAAGAACAACTGTGGTGCTTCTCAATCAACTCTAACCAACCTTCTCTCTAATAAAAAAAATCTTTTTGATTCTCTAAATTACGATATTTGGATGTTCAGTTTACTGTGCTTTCTTCTCCAAATTAAGTAAAAAAGAGGATTTTAAAAAAATATTCTGAGTATTGCACTGCAACTGTGTGCATTTCATAAAGAGAAGTTATAAATTTACTGTAATTTTATATTCAAGCTTTGAATTCTTGAAAACAGCACTCCCAAGGTACTAATGGAGAACGAAAAAAGAAAATAAAACTTTTTTAGATCCATCACAGTTTTTTTGGATGGCATCTAATTTTGGTTTAACAGGTAAAAACCATTCATCAGACCGTCAGAAAATTTGATGCGATAGTCTCAATGCGATAGTTGGCCTGATGCAATAGTTGGCCTGAAATTAGCTGCATCCCCTACGGATAAACTTTGGTGGAATTAAGAAGTTTTTTCTTTTAACTAAAAGGGTGAAATTTGTGTTCCTTCCAATATTCCTTTAACAAGCTGGACGGTAGACGAATTTGATTTCGCAAACATATCCAAAACACATGATTCAAAAAATATAAAACGAAAAATCAAGTAATTTTTGCGCTCAGACACATAACACATACAATTTAATATTATTTTGGGGATATATAAGAAAATGTAATGGAAATCGCTCTATGTTATAATTAAATATAATGGGAAAAATAGAAAAATATTTTTGCGTCTAATAAAAGATTAAAATTCTACATTGTAATATTATATATAAACATCAAGGTAAGGGCAAAAAGTAGGGCAATAGTCTGTTTAATATCAGAGATGAATGATGATATCATATAGCAAAATAATTTCACCCTTCACCTCACACCTTATCTAGGAAGGTGGAGTAATGATCGAGACGCAAAACATCATTAGAGAAGGGAATCGATTATGCCCTAGGAAAAGGTCGCGGTGTGATTCATAACCGGGCTCCGAGGATTCTGCTATGCTACAGAAAACTTCTTATTAATTGGTTTCAAACGAGGATTGTGTTGCTTACAAGATTGTTACTGACATTTCACTTTAAGAATTTAACGTCATCTTTCCTTCGAGGAACGGTGGGTAGACCAGAAAGGTTCGTGATAGCACATCTGAAGAACTTTCGTCAGCAAATTAAAAGTATAAAGTTTCTTTGAACTATTTCTGTTCTTTTAAACATCGTAAGTGAAAGACGAAAATATCAAATATTAGTGTGGGTGACATTTTCAGGGTAAAACTCATATCTACAAAAAGCCTTTTAAAATCCATGCCAAATAAGAGGCAAAAGCTTAAACAGCACTAACATATAGTAAATAGAGAATAAAAATGAGCACCCATCCAACATCCCAGCATCTAAATTTTTAGGGTCTGCTAAGTCTTTGTCTTTGCAGCGAAACAAACCCTGAACGCTAATTTTTGTTTTGTACCTTTCGGTTACGGAATCGAATTTAAAAAGATAGATGAATTAGATTATTTCTGAGCTAAATAAACGTTTGGGATGTCTTGAGAATACGCTTTCAAAATAGCTAGTCCCTAACAATAAAATACTTTACCAGACTTGTAACTTCCAAGGGTCACTGTAAGGACCAAACACCAGGAACAAGCACAGAAAATTTATCGTTATTTTACTCCGTATACAAACTAAAGGAGGTATCACAAAATATGAAATCAAAAGCTTGGAACTGCACCGGATTTCAAACCAGAGATCGCAGAGATCGCACCCTTAAATGAAACAGAAATAGGCAGCTCTCCCCCCCCCCCCCAGAGGAATACTAAATAAGTGCTCTTCTCAGTACTGAGCCATAAGTCTTTAGGGGGGCTGAAATCTGCTAATGTGGAAGACAGTTGCTTCAAGTCGTCAGAAATGCCACATCTTGAAATCTCTCCGCTACTAAGCAAGAGAAGCTCTATCTCTCGACTCCATTCTACATTTTCGAAATAAACGATCTTTGATGATTGGAAAATTCTCTCTATTTATAGCGTGTCCTAACTTATTCTATTGACTGCGGTACTGAGTAAGATGTTTTTTAAAGAAAAATCTTGTTACCATTGAAAAGTGAACTTAAAAGAAACTGGTTAGAAACAAAAATATAAAGATTTAATGCCCCTAAGATTTCATTAAAAACAGTCTTCATAATTGTTGGTTGTCAGTGAGGAATAATTATCTAGCATCAAAAAAAAAAAAAAAAAAAGGAAAAAAAAAGATCTTTGCCGGGTGAATGGTGGAATGGCTAAAGCGCTTGCACTCAGTACCAGAGTCTGCGGAAGTTTCATGTTTGGAGTGGCTATTTGTAGCCGTTAAGATTGATTTACGCTGCCCGGGCTGTTAATCCCTCTTGTAGACTGTAAAGCTAACCGACCAGCCGTAAAAGTGTAGATTTTTAAAAAATTTCTTTTTACTTAGGATAACAAGGCCTAGTGTTTAAAAGTTAAATAGCTTAACGTTAACTTCGGAAAAGCGTGAGATGCTAGCAACTCACACTTCTCAAGCAGCTCAGATGCCTTGACCTTAAACAACTCAGTCTGTTGCTGAAAGGTGCGGGGTAAGCGATGCAGGAATCTTTATAAGAAGACTAAAACTTGGATTGTTCTTTTTTGCTAGTTTTATTTAATTTTGAAAGCTAAATGAAAAGTAAAATAAACTTTCGAAATTCTTAGAAATAAGTTTGTGACCTAAGAGTAAATTCTTCATGTTTCGCCATATCGTACCCCGGTAAGAAAAGCGACGCAAGTCAAAAAATGGCAATTTTGAGGTAATTTCATTGAAATATATGCATGAAGTGCTCCATCGTGCACGAAAAGCGACACATCTCTATCTCGCAATTTGTGCACCAGAGGGCAGTTGTATCAGTTTTACTGCAATGCTAGTTCAAGCTTATAGTATTATTTAAGTTGATTTTTCTCAAATGCTGCATTTTTTAGTCGTGTCACTTTTCTTGCCGGGGTGCGATACGGTTTAGAAGAAGACCTTTTGCAACAGTTAGTAATTAGATGATAAAGATGTACTAGATTATAACTTATGCTATTTACATGTTTCCCCGAGACTTGAAAGGTCTGTTTAAATGCCTGAAAAAAAATTTGGGATAATTTTTTTCTCTCATCTCGTTTGATTTCTTTGGTTATGGCACAGGCGCAACTTCTATCTACAGATTTTTTTCCTTGTTCAGAGAAGGGAAAAGTTTATTTTTGTTCATTTACAGTTTTGCTTGACACAAACTATATCTTTTCGAATGTAGAATCTAATTTTCATAATAATGGGTGAAAATGGTGTAGTTCAAGAGTCTGTTGAGTACAACTAAACATTTATGATACTATATCTCGTAACTATCGACGAAATAATTTATTTTTTTTTATTTACAGTTTTTCTAGACTCAAACTATGCATCTTTTCAAACGTAGAATGAATTTTGTATGATAACGGGTGACAATGGTATAGCTCCAGGGTCTGATTAGACTAGCGGACTGATATAGACTAGCGGACTGATTTGTGCGGCTCCAGTTTATAATGGTACCACAAAGGTCGGGTTCAGATTTAGCTAGGTGCCACCTCAATTTTAACCCAGCACTTTCAGGGGCGACATCTGGGGGGGGGGGAATTGTACCCTCTCCCACACTCTCTGAGCTTCATAGAGGGACTTTCTGGACTACGGATTTAACGTGCCCATTTCCAGCCTAGACGCGGAGTTATTTAATGGCCCTTGTCGATTCGAGCATCTTCAGCACCGAAATCCGACGTGCCACCACTAGGCTACCTTGGGTCCCAATTAAAATCTGATCTATAAAAATAACTGTTAGTGGAAATGCTTTATTAAGAAAATTCTTCCATGGCGTGATATCTACAACCGATGAAATTGCCGTGAATTGAATTGAATTTTAGATGCGACACTCATAATGAAAGACACCTCATAAAACAAAATATTCATAATGAAAGAAAACGCTTTTTTTTTAAGATGACGAAAAGTTAAATATTCGATTAAATCTTTAAAAAAACGGATAATAAAAAATCGATAGATTAAAAAGCAAAACCGTACTGACAACCCCACTTCAATAGAAAAAAAAATTCATTAATGTCTGCTATGATTTGGTGGCATAATTACAGTGGTAATGGGGAAATGTTTCTCTTTTCAATTAAGCGATGAGGGTCAGGTAATTAAGCGTCGAATGCAGGTGATGGAGAGTTCGGTAATAATATAATGGGGATAATCAAAAACGTGCTGAGTAAATGGGCTTAATGTGTGAGAAAATTCATTTTTTTCAATTTTATTTAATTAGTCGCGCATTGAAATGGAATGCTGGCGTAAGGAAAATCGATCGATGCACAGAGTGATCTGAAAGTCACGGAAAACTTTTGAATTCGATGCTGCGCTGAAATTAGAGACTTGCGCAATATTGATTGCATAGTTAATAAAGGACTTTCCTGAGAATTATTAGCGAAATTTCATGCAGACCAGGCGTGCGGCACTCGACATCTTGTAATGTGGTCTACAAGATCCCAAACTTTATGAGACTTATTATCTCAAAGGAAAATACCTCTCGTTTTACAATTTCACCTTAATCTTGTCATCCTTACCCTTTTCATGCCCTATGTACATTTGCGAACAACTATTTTCAAATATGAAGCACTAAGAATTGCCACCACTTCCATAGAACCAAATACTGATGGGTTAGTTTCGCGGAAACAAGGTCAAATATTCCCCTGATTTTATGTTTATGTTGCTTTCTTTGACTGTTATAATAGAAAATTTAAAAAATTAAAGGACATTTTGTAGCTTATATATATTAAGTATAATATATAGTTTATATTCGGCCCACGACAATTTCTCTTTTCTCAATGCGGCTGAGGCAAGCCAGAAGGTTGGACACCCATGATGTAGATTGTTTGTGAGGGGGGGGGGGAAGGGAAAGATAAATGTAATTTTTAGTCATTTTTTCATCACTAGTTGGTGTTGTATCTGTCAGATGTGGTTAAGTAATTATTGGCTCACTTAAAATACGTATGCACTTTTTGACCAAAATTGAAGCTTCTTTTCTAACTATCACTTCTCTACTTCTGTCGTGTAATTATAGGTAGAGTACTATTTGGAGCTAAGAAATGTAACTGTAAAGTTCATGCGTTTCCTCTACGGAGAATTCAACCAATTTATAAGTACTTCTGCGTAATATAGTTTACGTTTCAAATCGGGCGCGGTAGCCCGGTTGGCAAGAGCAGCGGGCCAGTGATCTGAACGTCCCTGGTTCGAGGCTCGTCGCTGCAAATCTACCGCCGTGTTCACTAATGGTGGCTGGGGCACGTAAAATAGGGCGTGCTACAATGTCCTCCATGTTCTCAAATTTACCTCTGGAGGTGCGGGGTCAAGTGTTCCGGTCTCGTCACTTGGCTCGGTTCAAAATTACGGGACCGGTCATTTAGCCAAGTCGGACTCCGACCCTTGCGGTGCTATTAAAAACCGGAGCCGCACCTTCATCGCCCATAGCCTTCGGGACTTGACCTGATGTTACATGTCGGTCAAGGGGCATCAGCTACAACAACAACAACACGTTTCAAATCAGTGCGATATAGTTACCTTTTTGCTTTTTATCAATTACGAATATTCCTTTTCAGAATTCTTCGATTTCAAAATGACTGTACGAAAATTATTGATGAAAAGATAAAATGTCAATACTTCGCAGAGATTTCAAGCTATCTAGAAATTGGTTGGATTTTTAGGGGATAAATAAATATAATCTTAGTTCTTGAAATTACCTTATCATCTGCTCCTAAACAGCCTTAAACAGTTGAAAAGTTGTCCTCGACAGTTTGTTAAGTTTACTTTCTTGTCGACTCTATGGATCTGCTCTGGAACTTCCAGGGGGCATTAGAAACAACAACTTTCTTGTCGATATTTACTGGGCACCATGTTTCATTATATCTTACATAGTTTTTATTTGCTACAGCAATAAGTTGAAATAACAGATGTCGTATTTCAAATTTACGGTAGAGCTTAGGAGATCAATTGTCAACAGGTGGAAGCTGTGATTCTAGGAGGAGATTCCGCTGCTTAACCGATTGCAGAAAAATTTCGACTAGACGAAGTTGTCACGATAAGAACTACCAAGACATTTGGATTATTCGTAGATGACAGATTTTTGCAGATGGTTTGCTGTCTCGAGTAGGAACAGAAAAGAGAAATTAGTGCGTTTGGTGAAGGATTTTTCTGATTTAACGTTAGGTTATTTTGGTGCGGAGAACTTCAATAAGGAAGGCTCGGTATTTTTTTTCTCTTGTTTCATCTAGCCTTTAGTTTTGCACTCGGAAATACGTTCTGGGTTGTTATTTGAGTTATAGTTTTAACATCCTGCAGAAAGAATGGCAACAAGGCTTGTGGCGGCCCAGTGGTACAGCGTGCTGGTTTTCGGTGCTGAGGGTGCTCGGATCGAATCCTGGCGTCGCGCCACGAAAAATGCCTCCGTTCGTGTCGTCCCTTCAAAGGGGGGTAATGCTGTCCGCCTATATGGTGCCCCCACAATAAAATGGGCAGTAAAATTGCGGCGTAGTAGAGGCGAAGGTTTGACGACAAGTGCCTCCGCATTGGGAAAAAAAGAATGGCAACACTTAGAAACTAAGGTTTATAGTTTTGCGTTATTCAGTGTATAGAGTGGTTCAAAGTTAAAAATTAATCTTAGCGTCTCAGTTACCGTACTTTAATCAGAAATCTCTGATATTGTTCATTATATTAAGACAATAATCTGTGTGTTTTATATCTGTCACGCTGATGGCTTAAGGCAAATAGAGTAGGCGCCAGTTTTGTATTATAGAATGCTTGAATGACTGCGCAACAGCATTTTGGGAAAAAGAAATAGAAATTTCAGGATATACTATCGACCAATCTCGATCATCCAGCTCATTAACTTTAGTCGATAGGAAGGAAGTAGAAGAAATTTGAAGATTTTTATGGAAAATGTATAAAATCTTGAACATTTTCCCACAGGTTTCCATATTTTTATGTCACTGAAAACAATTATTTTGTTTCCACTGCAAATCATATGTAAAACTAATTGTCATATCAAAAGCTACGTCACGGATCACGGAAAATTCCCTTTTGAGATTAACTCTCAGAAAGTCTTACGAGGTTGAGAAACAGAATCTTTTGGACACAAAATTAATAATTCCCCATGATTCTGTTGAAAAAAAACTGGCACTGTGAGAGATAAATGAATTTAGAGAAGACATGAAGCCAAACAAATATGAATTCAGTTATGTTTGGCTTGATGTCAGGAAAATCCGCCAAGAGTCGTTAAGCAGAATGAATTACGTTGTCAAACTAAGCATTCAACATATCAAATTTTAAATGAACGACAACGTGAAATATTTAATGCTTTCAAAGACGGAAACTGTGTTGAGAATGATGGAGAGGTTTTTCTCTAAAAATTTTGAAAGCTTTTAACGCTGTTTCCTTTTTTTAGATCACTTTGGTTCGCAATAAAAAATAAAAAGGATGAAAAAAAACACCACGAAGAGACATAATTTTATAATGGTCGTAACTCGCAATTTTACAACAGTATAAAATAAGTGTTATTGAAATCAGTCCAAAAAAGTGAATACTTAAATACCGGTATAATATACTGTTTTTTCTTCTTGACTAAATACAAGAATATTATCTTGGGCTTCATATGCATCTAATAAGGTATAGTCTCAGGGCTTTCAAATAAGAACTATTGGTTCATTGGTTTGATATACACAAAACGTCCTTTGTTTACAACCATCCTACAATTCCACTTGTTTACTTCTTTCATTATAAGTCTCAATGGCATTGAACCTACCTACAATATCTTTATTGAATTACTTAACAGCACTTTGAAACACCGAAAGAAAGGTTTATTTTTACTCTTCACTAAATTACCTACATTTCCTTCTTTTATATACTTCTTCATCGTGTCTTCGTTCTACGTCGTTCAAAACACCCTAATCAAAAGGTAGGATTAGCATATAGGATAAAGGAAAAGTCAGGGAGTAAATAAAGAGGTAGAGTCCTCCTCTGTTACAAAGTAATTTAGGGTAAAATAGGTCGCGCTTTGTTATACATATAAAGGACAAAATTGCGCTACTCTACCAAATGTTTCAATGTAGTCATCACTTACGATTCTTTTCACCTCTATAGTTTTACAGATTTCTTATTTAATCTTTACTAAAACTATTGCATAAAATGGGTATATTTAATGACGGAAGAACTTGTATGATTTCATAAGCTTAAATTTATTTTTCAGAAATAAATGAACACGCATATTTCCCCCAACATTACTACATATCTGCCAGTGCAACACAGACTTCTTTTTAGAAATAACAAAAAACATTAAGTATTTTATCATTTACACTATTCTCATAAATCGGTTTTTATTCAGGCCTTCTAAAAAATGTATATTTGTAATTCCAAATTTGTGAAGTAAAAAATTATTTACTATATTCATATTTGCCATTGTAACAAGTCTATATCTGAAACTGAAATCAATCGTGTTTTTTTTTAATTTACTCATTAAAAATAAATTAGGGACAGGGCAAGAATTGAATCCAAAATCTTCGGTAACCCTGGACGATATTTCAACTGATAAACCAACTTACATGTCGTTAATTATTATTACAGTTTAAATTAACTTTTTAAGAGGGCATTTGAATGAACAGAATGTATACCTTCTCAAAAGATGTGTATGATTTCCATCGAACACTAAAGAATATAGTACAGTTAGAATATAGTACACTATATAGTGAGAATATAGTACACTATACAGTTAGAATATAGTACACTATATATAGTTTAGTGCACTAAAGAATATAGTACACTAAAGAATATAGTACAGTTAATGCTACAATAAACAGGAAGTAAAATATTTATCTATGTATTTTAATAGGTTTATATAGACATTTATAGCTGTAGTGTTAATAGTAATTGTCAAAATCTAATTCTTTTAAATTTCAAAAGCAAAATATTCACATGGAAATCTCAAACATGTAACTAAATAAACATTTTGTTGTAACCAAATATGAACGCTTACCTTTGTTTTAAGTTTGTGTTCGCGCCAAAATATAAAATTTGTGGAGTATTGATTTTAAATCTCCTTTAAATAAGCCTGTGTATTCATCACTAAGGTCTTCGTTTCGCTAATTTTAGACTGGACGTTTGCACATATGGTGAGGTGTGTGTACAGCTTTTCTAAGCAGATGATTTATATACTACACTTAACTTTACACAAGTTTAGCAAGCCTATTTTTAGTCAGATATCTTCGTAACAGAGCGTGCAGGTAACATGAAGTGTCTTATATGATTTATCATCTATATATATAAAACAGTTCCGTAACTGACTCACTGACTGACATACAACGCACAGACCAAATCGCTGGACCTAAAGGGCTGAAATTTTGCATGGCGATTCTTCTTATAGTGTAGGGGCGCACTAAGAAAGATTTTTGAAAAATTCTTCTTAGATTTTTTAAAATTAAATTTTTAAGCTGCTTTTTTTACTTTTTTAAAGTTTGCATTTAAAATAATAAATTGAGGGTTATAAAATTTATATCACAAGAAATATCATAAAAAATTCCTTTAAAATGAAATCTTTTCGAATCTTTACCTCCATTTCCTGATTTTTGGTGAATTTTTAAAGATTAATTTTTAGAATTTAATTTATTAAATGCTGATCACGTGACTTCTTTTTCTGGCACTTTAAATAAATTTATCGTCACGTGCATAACAACTAAATAGACAAAAAAAATATTTTTTTTCTTGATAATGCGGCAGACGATTGGACATTATCCAAAAAAATATTAAAATACCGTAAAAGAAATGTTCTACAAACTGTACTATATTAACTGTACTATATTCTTTAGTATTATTTTTATTAGATTTGATTTGAATATCTTCTTCTACATTATTTTGTCTATAAAAATATCCCTTACGATTTTTTTATAAATATCTATATCTATATCTATATATCTATATATATATATATATATATATATATATATATATATATATATATATATATATATATATATATATATATTTTACATCAATTATATACATTGATCGTCTTATTTATCATATATATATATATATTGGCATTAATTGCATACATTGACCGTTGTTTTTACTTTGAATGTACTCCGTAGCGAAGTGCGGGATTTCAGCTAGTTAAAATATAACTTTTAAAGAGGACTTGAAAAGAGAAATTTAACATGATAAAAACGCTTGTGGTTTCATATAAAAACTTTTAATACAGGATTCTACGATTTAAACTATTTCATATTAATTTTATAATTTTTTTATCCTTTTCATAAACTTTTTAGCATGTCACACTATGATAATTTTTTCAGCATCATATTTGATAAAGTTAATTCTTGGCTATATAGTAAAATTAGTATGAAAATATTTTTAGCGGCTAATGGATTCTTTGCTTGACTTTTAATCTAATTTTTTTTAATACTGCTGATCAAATAAGAGATATTTTTGATAGCCCGAAGTTTACCAGTCAATGAATTTGATAACTGATCAAATACATTTACAACACGTCAGATCTTAAACCGTCAACGCTATTCTCAGATTTCGATGAGGATAGCGGACATTTTATTACCCGGAAAAGAGCTCGTTAATGGATTAATCTAGTTATTGATTGAAAATGGGGGTTTTAAGGAGGACATTTTGACTATCTAAAGAATCTAAGGTAGAAATTTCACGTCAGATTGAGAATATCCCCAAACATCCATTAGATTTCCATCAGTCGAATTTTATATTTCGTAGTACTCACTATGTTTTTTAGGTTCTCGTCTAGTAGGCAGTATCTATGGAGATCTGTTCGTCAAAACATTGTTTTCCATTTCTATGCGTGTTTGTTTTTGAATTTTATTTTATATCATTGTGTTAATTCTGTGACATAGCTGCGAGTTTTCTCTTTGGATTTAAGATGCGATATTTTTTTTATAGTGATCCCGAACTCTTAATTCTAGAAATAGAATTCTATGCTTGTATTTTGGCATCAATATGTAAACTCCGTTAGATTTATGTAACTAAGCCGAAGGAGCTTCTTGGAACCCTTTTGGAAAGTACTCATATCATATTTGCGTCCTTCTATTACGATTATAATTTGTTTTAAGGGTGCGGTGGACCGGTTGGCAAAGGCGTCGAGCCAGTGATCCGAGGGTTGCGGGTTCGATGCCGGTCTCTGACAAAGTCCACCGCCGTGTTCACTAATGATGGCTGGTACACGTTAAATCTGTCGTGGCTGCAACGTCTTCCAAGTTCTCAAATTTACCTCTGGAGGTGCGGGGTCAAGTGTTCCGGTCTCGTCACTTGACTCGGTTCTAAATTACGGGACCGGCTTGTAGGGGGTAATGCTGGCTATCTATACGGCGCCCTCTTAAATGATTGGCCAGCAGTCTCGCCCTTAATTGTGAACAAATGGCGTCATAGCCAATCTTCCGGGAATTTTGTAATAAATAAATAAATAATTTGTTTTACTTCGATTATTTTGCGAAGGCCTCGATAATACATGAAATCTCCTACAGAACATTTGAAATTTAAGGACCATAAAAGGTTTGTTATACGTTGAAGAAATTCTAACGCTTGTTGTTGTTGTTGTTGTTACTATTGCCCGATGGCCGGATTAATCCTAACAAGATCCACTGAACGCAGCTGGGCGAAGAGAAGTAGCTCGTATATAACTATACTAGCTGAAAACCTGTACTTCGCTACGGAGTACATTCAAATTAAATACAACGGTCAATATATGCAATTCATGCCAAATATATATATATATATTATATGATAAATACGACGATCAATGTATACAATTGATGTAAAATATATATATATATATTTATAAGAAAATCGTAAAGGATAATTTTATAGACAAAATAATGTAGAAGTAAATATTCAAATTAAATCTAATATAAAGAATACTAAAGAATATAGTACATTTAATATAGTACAGTTTGTAGAACATTTCTTTTACTGTATTTTAATATTTGTTTTGAATAATGTCCAATCGTCTGCCGCATTAGCAAGGAAAAAAAATATGTTTTTGTTTATTTAGTTGTTATGCACATGACGATAAATTTATTTAAAGTACCAGAAAAGAACTCACGTGATCAGCATTTAATAAATTAAATTCTAAAAATGAATCTTTAAAAATTCACCAAAAATCAGAAAATGGAGGTAAAGATTCGAAAAAGATTTCATTTTAAAGGAAGTTTTATGACCGTTCTCGTGATATAAATTTTATAACCTTCAAATTATTATTTTAAATGCAAACTTAAAAAAGTCACTAAAATAGCTTAAAAATTTAATTTTAAAAAAATCTAAGAAGAATTTTTCAAAAATCTTTCTTAGTGCACCCCTACACCATAAGAAGAATCTCCATGCAAAATTTCAGCCCTTTAGGTCCAGTGGTTTGGTCTGTGCGTTGTATGTCAGTCAGTGAGTTAGTTATGACACTGTTTTATATACAGTGGCTCCCAAAAGTGTTCGTACACTTACGATTTTCAATGAAATTGGGGTCTATCCATTGATTAAAATGAATATTTCAGAATGGGTATTTTATAATAAGATCTATAATCTATTCTTAACAAAACTACATGAAATATTTTGAAAACATAGTAAAACTATTTTTAAGAAACCAATAATCCAAAAGTAACAAAATCTTTATCTCACAAAAGTCATCGTACACTTGTAAAAAATCTCTACATATTAGTAAATATTCTAATTTTTCGTTAAATTAATATTTAGTAGGATATCCTTTAGCATCCACAACAGCTTTTAAACGTCTGGGAATAGATTGCTTTAATTCTTTTGTAATTTTTGCATCAACGTTCATCCACTCTTCCATCATAATTATTTTTAGTTCGCTTTTCGTGTTAATGTCGTGTTTTCGTACTCGAACCTCCAGTTCTCTCGAAATA
Source organism: Dolomedes plantarius (assembly GCA_907164885.2). Taxonomy (NCBI): domain Eukaryota; kingdom Metazoa; phylum Arthropoda; class Arachnida; order Araneae; family Dolomedidae; genus Dolomedes; species Dolomedes plantarius. The sequence continues at coordinate 20,444,001 of OU015493.1, read as the reverse complement.
TGTTCTATTGGGTTTAAATCTGGCGATTGAGGTGGTGTTTTCAAAACTTGTGGACAATTATAGAGACACCAGATGCGAACATTGAGTGCCGTGTGCTTAAGATCGTTATCTTGAGAAAAAACAAATTTGTTTCCAATACCCAAATTTTGAGCTGATAATTTTAAATTGTCTCTTAAAATATTTATAAAAACAGCATGATTCATTATGCCATCAATAAATACCAAATTTCCTAGTCCTGATGCTGACATGCACCCCCACACATCAGCATGCTTAACTGTTCCTACTAAGTTCTTGGGATTAAGTTCCATATTTTTTTCTTCTCCATACAATGAAACGCCCATCAGCACCAAAAATGTTCATCGGCAAATAAAACATTATTCCAATAGGTTTGGGGGCTTATTTATCATTGATAGTGCCAGGGGAAGTCTAAACTTTCTGTTTTTCTCACTCACAAAAAATTTTCTATGGCCAGAACGTCCATGTAATCCAGCTGTTCTGAGAACTCGTCAAAAAATTTCAGGTGAAATTGAAGTAGAAAATGTTTCATTGAATTCTGCAGAAACTTTTACAGCACTGAAACGGGAATTTTTCACAAATTTTCTAAATATAAATCTCTGATCACGTTTTGTTAACTTTGCCGGACGGCCTTTTCTTACCTTGTTTTCGATTCAATTTTCTTCTTTAAAGCGTTTTTTCACATACTGCACAGTAGAATGGGATAAATTAAGTAATTTAGCAATATTCCGAACTGATTTCCACTACTATGATGAAAAATAATCAATTTTCGAATGCTGTTTGTTGTTTCTTTACGACTACGAGCCACTTTTAAATAATATATAGAATATTACGGAGTAGGCAAGCAAAAAATAAAGCCAAACGATATTTTAAATGCCCTCACAATTCAAAAATGAAAATAAAGCGCCAGACGATAATTTTAATTATGAATTTATCCGAAAATATTTCAGTGTACGATGACTTTTGTGAGATAAAGTTTTTGTTACTTTTTGATTACTGGTTTCTTAAAAATAAAATTTTACTATGTTTTCAAATTATTTCATGTAGTTTTGTTAAGAATAGATTATAGTTCTTATTAATGAATACCCATTCTGAAATATTCATTTTAGTTAATGGATAGACCCCTATTTCATTGAAATTCGTAAGTGTACGAACATTTTTGGGAGCCACTGTATATAGATTGGTCATGACACGGGTCAGAGGCCGAGTTTTGGCCGGCACCATCAGAATTTTGACTGAGCATCCCCAGGGACAACATCTTGTCGGCTCGTACCATTCTCCCAGCCCTACAAACCCCGCGCATACTTCTTAATAGCGTCTATTAGTCACTCTACGGCATCCTATTCTATCCGTGATTGGAATTCGATAAATTGCAAAATTTATATTGAGTAATTTAAAGTGTTTTAAACCTATATGTTACCCCTTTTCCTTTTGTGATAGTTTAAAAAAATTTGCGTCACGTGCATAACAACGAAATAAATTGACAAAATAAATATTAAAATACGGTAAAAGATAAAATTTAATCACTAGACTAATTGAGATGGAAGTTTTTTAAGCATTTAATTCAAATTAGTATGTTTGTTATGGATATTAAACATACAAATTAATTGCGTACATTGAAACATACAAATTAATTGCGTATTTATTTTAAATATTTTCGTCTACATTATTTTGTCTATAATATCCATTACGATTTTTTTAATATATATATATTTTTGGCATTAATTGCATTTGACCGTTGTATTTAATTTGAATGTACTTCGTAGCGAAGCACAGATATTCAGCTAGTAGAGGTATGTATGTATTAAAAATTTATCAAGATGTCAGTCGGTCTGACACTCAGTTTCAGTCCTGTTAAGCCTTCGTTTTAGTTGTCGTTTTTCAAAACTCATCTGTTATAAACTATCCGTGTTTTATACAGTGGCTCCCAAAAGTGTTCGTAAACTTACGATTTTCAATTAAATATCTATCCATTAATTGAAATGAATATTTCAGAATGGGTATTTAATAATAAGATCTAAATTCTATTCTTAACAAAACTACTTGAAATATTTTAAAAACATAGCAAAACTTTATTTTTAAGAAACCAGTAATCGAAAAGTAACAAAAACTTTATCTGACAAAAGTCATCGCACACTTGCAAAAAATCTCTACATATTAGTAAATATTCTAATTTTTCGTTAAATTAATATTTAGTAGGATATCCTTTAGCATCCACAATAGCTTTTAAACGTCTGGGAATAGATTGCACTAGTTCTTTTGTAATTTCTGCATCAATGTTCATCCATTCTTCCATCATAATTGTTTTTAGTTCTCTTTTTACGTGGATGTCGTGTTTTCGTATTCGAACCTCCAGTTCTCTCCAATTATATACTATTGGGTTTAAATCTGGCGATTTAGGTGGTGTTATCAAAACTTGTGGACAATTATAGAAACACCAGAAGCGAACGTTGAGAGCCGTGTTCTTAGGATCGTTATCTTGATAAAAAACAAAGTTGTTTCCAATACCCAAATTTTGGGCCAATAATTTTAAATTGTCTCTTAAAATATTTATATAAACAGCATGATTCATTATGCCATCAGTAAATACCAAATTACCTAGTCCTGATGCTGACATGCACCCCACACAAGGACACCTCCACCGCCATGCTTAACTGTTCCTACTAAGTTCTTGGGATTAAGTTCCTCATTTTTTCTTCTCCATACAATTAAACGCCCATCGGAACCAAAAATGTCAAACTTGCTTTCATCGGCAAATAAGACATTCCAATACGTTTGGGGCTTATTTATCATTGATAGGGCGAAGGAAAGCCTAAGCTTTCTGTTTTTCTCACTCACAAAAAGTTTTCTACGGGCAGAAAGCCCATGTAATCCAGCTGCTCTGAGAACTCGTCGAACAGTTACAGGTGAAATTGAAGTAGAAAATGTTTCATTAAATTCTGCAGAAATTTATACAGCACTCAAACGTGGATTTTTCACATATTTTCTAACTAGCTGAAAACCCGTACTTCGCTACGGAGTACATTTACATTAAATACAACGGTCAATATATGCAATTAATGATAAAAAAATAAATATCTATATTTATAATAAATACGACTATCAATGTATACAATTGATGTGAAATATATATATATATATATATATATATATATATATATATATATATATATATATATATATATATATATATATATATTTATAAAAAGATCGTAAGGGATATTTATTTTTTTTGGATTATATCCAATCGTCTGGTGCATTAGAAAGAAAAAAAAAATTTTTTTCTATTTAGTTGTTATGGAATTAATGCCAAAAAAAAATATCTATATTTATAATAAATACGACGATCAATGTATATAATTGATGTAATATATATATATATATATATATATATATATATATATATATATATATATATATATATATATATATATATATATATATATATATATATATATATATATATATATATATATTTATAAAAAAATCGTAAGGGATATTTATTTTTTTTGGATTATATCCAATCGTCTGGTGCATTAGAAAGAAAAAATTTTTTTTTTCTATTTAGTTGTTATGGAATTAATGCCAAAAAAAATAAATATCTATATTTATAATAAATACGACGATCAATGTATATAATTGATGTAATATATATATATATATATATATATACAGTGGACGCTCGTTAATTCGAACTCAAAGGTTCTCAGAAAACAGTTCGAATTATCCGAAGTTCGAATTATCCGATGTTAAGAGAAAATAAATAACTTTAAATGTGTATCACTGAAGAAGAAACTCTCCTAGTATGTATAACCCCAGAAAATATATTATACTATGTTATCTAAAGTTAAACATATTAAAAAGCAATACAGACTTACCTTATTCATTATATGAAGCAGAAGATATGCAGTATAAAGTAAACTTTTATTAAAAATATGAATTACACTTTGGGGAAAAACTGTAAAATGGATGTTTGGTTCTGTTTATGATGCCTACATTGTTCAGCCAGCTTCTCGATTTGAAGTAAACATTTCAATTCATTTTCAGAGGAAGGTTCCATCTGAATAAATCCTTTCAGAGTTTTAATTTTAATGCTTTCCGAGTCCATTATGGCTTTGTCCATTATGGCCGCATTAAAAATATCTTTCGGCAGGTAAGTAGAGAAAAGCCCTGGCAGTTTCCTACCGAAATTAGTGTATACGTCTTCGTTTACATCAGAGCTTTGGCCACATACAGTTTGATAAGAAATATTTTGCCTTGACTTAAATCGAGAAAGCCATCCATCACTGCATTTAAAATCTTCAATACCCATTCTACTTGCCAATTCATCAGCCTTCGTCAGCACTAGGGGCCCATTTATCGGAAAATTTCGAGATCTAACATCCTGAAACCATAGCAGTAGAGCTTTTTCTAGAACTTCTTGGGACGCATTTCCCATGCGTTTCCTTCCTCTAGCAAATTTTGATTTTTCCCATGAATCTAAAATTGACTCCTTGTTTTTCAAATTAGTTGACAAGGTATTTTTTTTAATTCCATAGTTAGCTGCTAACTTTGTTTTACATTCTCCATTCTCTACTTTCTTTAAAATTTCTACCTTTGTCTCCAAAGTTAGGGTTTTGTACTTTCCAAGTGTAGACATCCTGAATTTTTACACGTTCACACCACAAAATGAGGAAGAAAAACTAGACCACATTAACTTGTCTGCACTGCAGTTATAACTGACGCAGCTTCCTAGAATCTGTAGTAAAAACTAGTTTTTCTGAAATTCTCAGAAAATCGATCCAAATATAGGAAAATTGCTTTTTCCTTTTAGCACTAATAAGAAGGACAATAGCTACTAACGTTTAGCGGACATGCAATAGTCTAGGAATGCAGGCATGTGACTCTTTACAAAGAAAAGAAATTTTGACACACAAAATAATAAATACAGTGTGTATTTTCTCCATTAAATGAGAAAAAAGAATTTTTTTTGCCAAATTTTTAGTTCGAATTAACCGAAGTGATGAAAATTTAGTTCGAATTAATGAGATATTTTTAACATTAACTCCAATACAAGTGTTTTGGGGCCTTTGGATTAGTTCGAATTAACCGAAAGTTCGAATTAACCGAGTTCGAATTAACGAGCGTCCACTGTATATTTATAAAAAAATCGTAAGGGATATTTATTTTTTTTGGATAATATCCAATCATCTGGTACTTTAGAAAGAAAAAAAAATATTTTTTTGTCTATTTAGTTGTTATGCACGTGACGATAAATTTATTGAAAGTACCATAAAAAGAAATCACGTGATCGGCATTTAATAAATTTAATTCTAAAAATTAATCTTTAAAAATTCACCAAAAATCAAAAAATAGAGGTAAAGGTTCGAAAAAGATTTCATTTTAAAGGAATTTTTATGATCTTTCTCGCGATATAAATTTTATAACTCTCAAATTATTATTTTAAATGCAAACTCAAAAATAGTTACAAAAACAGCTTAAAAATTTAACTTAAAAAAGTCTAAGAAGAATTTTTCGAAAATCTTTCTTAGTGCACCCCTACACAATAAGAAGAATCGCCATTCAAAATTTAAGCCCTTTAGGTCCAGCGGTTTGGTCTGTGCGTTGTATGTCAGTGAGTTAGTTACGGAACTGTTTTATATATATAGATTATAAATCTCTGATCACGTTTTATTAACTTTGCCGGACGGCCTTTTCTAACCTTGTTTTCGAACCGATTTTCTTCTTTAAAGGGTTTTATCACATACTGCACAGTAGAATGGGATAAATTAAGTAATTTAGCCGCAATATTCCGAACTTATTTACCACTACTATGATGAAAAATAATCAATTTTCGAATGCTGCTTGTTGTTTCTTTACGACTACGAACCATTTTTAAATAATATATAGAATATTATGGAGTAAGCAAGCAAAAATTAAAGCCAAACGATATTTTACATGCCACCACAATTCAAAAATAAAAATAAAGCACCAGACGATAATTTTAATTATGAATTTATCCGAAAATATTTCAGTGTACCATGACTTTTGTGAGATAAAGTGTTGTTACTTTTTGATTACTGGTTTTTTAAAAATAAAATTTTACTATGTTTTCAAAATATTTCATGTAGTTTTGTTAAGAATAGATTAGAGATCTTATTATTAATTACGCAGTCTGAAATATTCATTTTAATTACTGGATAGACCCCTATTTCTTTGAAAATCGGAAGTGTACGAACACTTTTCTGAGCCACTGTATATGTACTAAATGTGAAGTTTGCGTAGAATTGTAATAGTCTTAACAACCTCATCGAGTACAGTTTAAAAACAAATCCTCTCTTTTTCACAAATTTGACATGGGAAGGGCGAAAATCTGCGATGTCAAATCCACGCTCTGCTTTAATTTAATTCGTCGACCCCCGTTTTTAGAAGCTTCCCGTAACTGCAACAGAATATAGAAACGCCTCCTATTACAATTATCGTTCCAGTGTCATTTCAAACGTTGTGCATTTTCTAGGGCATGAAGCTGTTTAAGATTTTTTTAATCGAAAGACATATGAGTACCAATTCTACTCCATAAAAGAATTAAACAAAATCTATTTATTCATGGGGATCTTTACCCCTGTAAAGAGTAGGGATCTATATTTTGATTTTTTCATAGAAGTATGTACTATGTATGAATAGAGATGATTTTAGACACACACTCACGCACGCACACGCACGCACACACAAACAAACAAACAAACAAACAAACAAAATCAAACACACACACACACACACACATACATATATATATATATATATATATATATATATATATATATATATATATATATATATATATATATATATATATATAGTATGTATCCTCTATTATAGATATCTAGAGTATCCTCTAATATGTATTAATAGAGGTACTTTTCACATAGAGTTATGTATGTGTGTAAATAAGCAAAGTGAAATTGGTGCATAAAACATAACATATTTTGCCGTTTTGCAAGCTTGTATGTAAATATGTAGCACCATGTACTGTGAACTCCTGACTCAGTGTTTTTGTTGTTTTCTGAAATATTTTTTATCTGAATAAAATTGGCAACACTGTTTTCCTGATGAAAACGATTTTTATTCCATTTGTAAAATGAGACGGTGAGAGATGATATATGTAATAGTCATGTGTAATAGTCATGTTTATTGTGTAAACTTCGACGAAGTTTTATTTAATACCTTGATAGCATTGTTGTAACCCTAATTAGTTACAAATATAGCCTTAACTACTTTTAGACTATATTTACATCTAATATATTTTTCCTTAGCTTATAACCGCATATCACCTTATTGTGTATTATTAGAAGCAGATAGCCTCTGACACGGGGAAAATAAGCATTTATGGAGGGATTCAATTTTTTTTTGTCATCATCTGGGGACGTAATGAAGACGATGAGTGATCGTCCAATAATAAAGCTCGGTTCCTTCCCATTTCCTTCTAACTCTGCCAGGTCGCAGCAATAGCCAGCATATTAGATGGATCACTGAATGAAGAGGGAGAGCGCAGTAATTTGGGAACGAAAATCTGTCGCGTGAGGTGTGTCACGCGGGTGATCAATTCGCCGAATTTTGTTTTTCTGTTAATTTTCTTTATCTTTTAATGGACTACGATGTTACTCGATTACTCAGATTTAATGTCACTAAGTGTCAAGATCTTTTTTATATCCTTCATTTTCATTAACATGTTTTTCATGTAGTTTTTAACAGAGTAATTTAAGCCAAACACAGGATGATAAAGAGCGGCTATTTCCCATCATCATATTAAATTTCATTTGATCTAACCCCGTTTAAACAACCAGAAATGGAACAAAATTTAAATTTGCTGTTGTTTTTCTCCAGGGGTACCTTTTTGAAACCTGCCATTGATTATCGACATGGACATGGACAAAAAGTTTTCATGAGGTTCCAAATAGGGCTAAGAAAGTCCTTTACGGTATGGATATGGGAGGCACTGAAGCTTTTCACGCATGGTCCAAGAAGAAATGAATCAAGTAAAAAAATAGTTAAGTTACAAAATAAATTAAAGAAGTTACAAAAATTGGAATAAAAACATTAGAATTTAGTAAGTTAAAGTTAACACAAAATTAAATCAGCAAGACTTGTCAAAATAAAATGTTCCAATATAAGATAAGATAAAAAGCAAAATATAATGATTAAACTCTCAAAAGTCGAAGAAGAGCCACAGAGGACCGCGAGTAGCAAAGATATTAAACGCTGGGATCAAACCCAGGATGGGAAAGAACTATGAAGCAACCCGTGCTTGAAAACAGGCCGAAAAAGGAAGCAAGATGATGAATTTGTATTACAGAGGTTAAAAAAGATCAAGCTTAACTACTGGTTGAGAGCAAAATGTGTCCCGAAACCTGATTTAATTTTCGAATTCCCTTTTCCCTATTCAGAATTCAAGAACACAGTGGCTCTGAAATTAAAAACGAATGCGCAGTGCCTTTAGAAACCTGATGAAACCATAGAAATATATTCTATCCGTAGTGGGAGCAAACCGAGACCTACTGCCTACGAAGCTGAGAGTGGCACGCCGGAGTAAAGCAATAATAAACAAAGGTTTGAGATGTTTAGACAGATTGTGATATAAGTTTCGGGTTCAATTATCAGGTCTTTAAAGGTTTTTAAAAATTTTCACATTCAGACATAAAGTACAGGGTATTAAAGCTTTGGATCGGAAAGTGGTTCTGGGGAAAAAAGGCTGTTTACGAAAAAAATATGAACTCTTAGGCGCTGCCCATTATACAGTTTCAAGTGAGGGCCAATATTGGAATTTTTACGCATATCACAGTTCAGGAATTAAAATAAAATGACACTGCATGCAACGTAATTATAGTAAAAATCTTCTTAATATAATCCCACTGATTGTGCATCAACCTGTCGCTTTCTTCAAATCCTACTTTTATATACCGGGTGTGTCATAAATTCGTGCAAAGTTCAAAAATTCATAATAAAAGAAGTAATACTCGGAAAATTTTTCTGTTTGTGCCAATAAATTCAGAGGGACATTGGATTTTTTTTCCATGTAAAAAAAAGTTTCCAAAAGTGACCGAAAGAGGGCGCTTACACGTTATACTGAGACGTTTTATGCAAAGCAGGCAAACTGAAACAGAAAATGAAACAGATCACAATAATATGTGACTGTGCATTTATTTTAAAGAAACAGATGTTCAACATTACTACCAGCACAAGGTAATAGGCAAGTCAGGAGCGTCACTACGCCCATTACAGCGGAGTGTAACATCGATGGCAGCGACTGTCTGTCGAATGGCATTTTTCAATTCCACCAAAGTGGTTGGGGACCCCCGGTGCACACGAGAATTTAAGTATTCCCCTAACTAAAAATTTGCCGGGGTCGAGTCTGGTGATTGTGAGGGCCACTGAACCTTACAACCGCGACTTATAGAACTCGGTCTTCAGTGAAAGATTCCAACAGGAACGTCTTGATAACACGAGAAATGTGGGGCAGGGAATCATCCTGCATGAAGGTGACAACAGGTAAAACATGTCTTTCCAGCAATTACAGCCTTAACGTGGCGCCTTACGCAAAAGCGCCCTCTTTCGGTTACTTTTGGAAACATTTTTTTTAAAGGGAAAAAAATCCAATGTCCCTCTGATCCTATTCGCGCAAACAGAAAATTTTTCCGGGCATTATTTCTTTTAATATGAAATTTTGAACTTTGCACGAATTTATGATGCACCCGGTATATATATATATATATATATATATATATATATATATATATATATATATATATATATATATATATATATATATATATTTATGTATATATATATATATATATATATATATTTATGTATATCTATATATATATATATATATATATATATATATATATTTATGTATATCTATATATATATATATATATATATATATATATATATATATATATATATATATATATATAGTTTGACGTATTGAAGTTTTCAGGAGTCTGTTTATAACCTCTTTCAATACTAATAGTCTCAAACGAAGATTCACCTTCTAGCTTACGTTTCACGGTTTCATAACGTGCTGAATCTACTAATGTCACGTTTGCCTAAGTGATAGTGGACACTTCGCCGAAGATTTATGTATTTCAGGGTCCAGGAAGCCGCATCAGGATGTGAGAGGTGGGAAAAAAGAGTCCCTAATTTTGTTTGTCAGTGGAGAAAATTGAAATCGGACCCGGATGGGTAAAGATGCCCCTGGGTCAAGCTAATTGGACTGTGTTATGCTGAAGCGTTTAAGGGGAAACTATAATGTTATGTCTAACAAAGAAAAGGATGAATTTTACGACTATATTCCATCCCATCTTATCAATCTTTCTTTAAAAAAAAGAAAGAATTTCGTGCCTTTTGAGTGGCTTTTTTTGAAAAATGAAAGGAAAGCGAAGAGTGCAAACTGATTCTTAAAACCGGTGGATTGATTCTTTAAAGCGAAAATTTTAACATGGAAATAATATATTTGTTTTTGTTTTCGCGATATTGATTCTTATAAACGGTTGATCCTTATAACCAATGATCACTATAAGCGGTAGTTACTGTATATACATACATACATACATGCATACATACATATATATATATATATATATATATACACATACATACATACATACATATATATATACATACATACATATATGTATATATATATATATATATATATATATATATATATATATATATATATATATATATATATATATATATATATATATATATATGTTAAGAATTAATTAGATAAAAGGGAATACGTGAGATAATTTACAGGGGAGCTTTAGAATAATCTAATTTCTAACGCTAAATATCACTATTTGTTGTATTTTGGGACGCTATGGGTGAAACCGGGGAATTCCCATATGGGTTATTAATAGCATCAAATTTAATCACGCCCCAGCCTTATGTTCGGTGCAACGTCATGAGTGCATGTGCAATGGCATTAGAAGGTTTGAAACAAAAGAGTTTTAACGTAGAGAGGAATTGGCTTCCATCTTGAATGGTCATGTATCGCGAGGGTTCAGATGGTGGCTTGGAAGATAATTAGCACGGATTGAATTGAGATTAATTATATTCGGAAATAAAACTCTTATGTGTATTTCAATTGTAGTTCTTTGCCACTGGCCATTATTAACTGACTGCTATATCAATAATTATATTAGGGAAAAGTTAAGAGAGATTAACATAACGTATAGAAGCAACACGTCATAAGCCGGTAAATAATAAGCTTCTCGTCATATATATATATATATATATATATATATATATATATATATATATATATATATATATATATATATATATATATATATATACATATATATATATATATATATATATATATATACTAGCTGCAAACTCGCACTTCGCTACGGAGTACATTCAAATTAAATACAACGGTCAATGTATGCAATTAATGCCAAAAAAATAAATACATATATATATACAGATTATTTATAATAAATACGACCATCAATGTATACAATTGATGTAAAATATATATATATATATATATTTATAAAAAAATCGTAAGGGATATTTATTTTTTTTTAATAATATCCAATCGTCTGCTGCATTATAAAGAAAAAAATATTTTTTTTGTCCATTTAGTTGTTATGCACGTGATGATAAATTTATTTAAAGTACCCGAAAAAGAAATCACGTGATCAGCATTTAATAAATTAAATTCTAAAAATTAATCTTTAAAAATTCACCAAAAATCAGAAAATGGAGGTAAAGGTTCGAAAAAGATTTCATTTTAAAGGAATTTTTATGATCTATCACGTGATATACATTTTATAACCCTCAAATTATTATTTTAAATGCAAATTTAAAAAAAGTTACTAAAACAGCTTAAAAATTTAATTTAAAAATTCTAAGAAGAATTTTTCAAAAATCTCTCTTAGTGTACCCCTACACCATAAGAAGAATCGCCGTGCAAAATTTCAGTCCTTTAGGTCCAGCGGTTTGGTCTGTCCGTTGTATGTCAGTCAGTGAGTCAGTTACGGAACTGTTTTATATATATACCATAGGGTTAGGAATTCTATCCTTTAAACTAGATGATGTCGACCACGAAGACTGAACTCTGCTCTATAACTAGAACATTTCGAACCGTATCAGTTAGAAATTTAATAAAGGTACATTAGTTTGACAGTTACGACGGCCACTGAGTATTACTTTGTCACATTAATCCCTTTTTCGCCAACATTTAAAATACAACTATCTTAGCCGGGAGTGAAACCCTAGTAGATGTACAATATCATACAGGAAGTCATCATGAGTCATTTTATCTCTGCTAATCAGCATTACATTCTCCCAGTCATGCATCATGAAGTCATTTTATCTCTGCTAATCAGCATTACATTCTCCCTGCTTGATTGAGATTAGGGTCCACTGAATACTGACTGATCCCTCTAGAGTGCTCTAGCAGCACTTATTCAAACATTTATCAATTCCTTTTTTCTCCAGTGAAAACTGGAAGCTGGCCAGAGCTGCCAGCCTACGTTTACAACTTTACTGACAAATGAGCGTGTTACTGTTACGTTAGTACGCCATTATACTTGTGTACCGTTATAATATTTGTTATATTATTGAAGATAGTAGTCGTGATCGTTCTTGCGTTCTAAATATGTATTAGACCGAAAGGGTAGAGGGGCAATGTCTCGGACCTTCGCCAGAATCATTGAACTCTAGCGCGCCTTAACTGAGAATCCTCCAAAGACTGACTGTAAAATGCTAGCAGTAACTGGTGGAAATCGGATGTCAACCCTCAATTTCACGGGTTGCCACCCATTAGAATTTTTTTTAAATCACCAAGCGCAATTAGCCGTTAATTTTACGAGATAACCGTAAAAAAGCCGTAAAACCTGCTACTTCTAATATAGTCGTCAGATCACAACGAAGATATTCACTTAGTTATCAAAATATTTTATCTCTTTGTCTGAAAGGGGTTACAGCGCATGCGATCCGGAATTTTAAAGATACCTCTTGGGATTCTATAGATTGCGTAAGCGGGATTCTATAGAAGCGTAGCCATGAAAAGAGAAGACCTAGAGCTACAACCTATACAGCTTTTAGGTGTTAAAGAACTGAAAAAGATGATGAAACATTAAATGAAAACGTCATTGATGAACATTGAGGAAAACGTCTCGGATACTAAATCAAATGTTACTCGTATTTTGCGAACGGTTAGTTACAACGCCTATAAAAGTGTTTCAATGACTTGAAGAAACGTTAGAAAAATTGTATAGACTCCTTTGGCGATTATTTTGAAGGACATAAATTTATTTGAAGGTGAGTAATATTTTTCTTATTTATAAAAAATTGTGCGGTTACATTATGGGCGCACCTTGTATATATATAAATTTTTACCAGACATATACATTATATTATCTCTTTATATCAAATATTAACTGCATTTGGGGCAATTATGAGAAAATTTTTCCCATCAAGATTCAGCAAATTTCGATTAGTGAGTGTTACACAAAAAATCCAACCTCACAAAATCTCTTCTCTTTCTAGATCCACACAGACTCAAAGTACATTATGGTGTAACCGGTATTTTTTTTAATAATTATCCAATTCGGAAGCATAAAATCCCAGCATTAGAGAACACGTGCTCCTCGTCGATTTAGCCCCGAGACAGAGAATTCATAACATCGCGGGACGGAAAAATGAAGATGATTATTTGCTTGACATTTGCTTGAATGATGGAAAAAGTTGGAATCACCTTTTTCTTTTTGTCGGAGGTATGTTGGATATATATTTTTTATTTTTGCATCCGGGCAGAATGCCAAACATTAGAATGGAAAGATCGAAAGACTCGGTATATTCCCAGATGGACTTCTATAGGCCTGTTAGAGTAGGTTTTTCAGAGTTTTCTTTCATTTAATCCTTTTCTGCTTGTTTGCTCTAGCTGCTGATTAATATCAGGTTTTCCTAGATGGGTATCTTTGCATTTGACTTTGTAGAGAATTCGTCACCCTTAATATTATGATATGCTACGTATATCTTATAACACAAGTCTATGGGTGGGAAGCCCCAATTCATGTATTTGTACTTCAAGTTAAAGTGGGTCGTAATTCTTTATACTTAATGTTATGCAACGATATGTATGTCTAATAACATATGTATGAGATTGGGAAGCCTCGATGCATGTAGTTGTTTTTAAAATTAAATTATATATCGCAATTCTTCATACTTGATTTTATGTAATGATATGTATGTCTAATAACACGTGTCTAAGTATGGGATGTCATGATGCATGTAATCGTGCTTCAAATTAAATCATATTTCATAGAGAATTCTTTGAACTTTTCCTTATTCTACACCACGTATAACGTATATTATGAGAGTATGAGGGTCACATAGCTCTAGTGCTCTTTCAGCCTATACATAAGCCTTTTTGCTTAGCTAGTGTAGCTAAAGTTTCTATCTCGTGGAATAGAATAAAGTCTCTAATAATTATCCTTATTGTCTCTCATGTTGGAATGTCTATCTTTAACAGTTTCACTCTAGTAGAATGGCAACACTCCCTGGAAGTCTATAATAAGTGTTGGGTGAATAGGCATCCTTTGCAGAATGAGAAACATCAAATTTCTTTAGAAATTCGAGTTGCAACTATTTTACTGTTTGTTACAAGACTTGTTACACTAGTTTAAGTGCAAATTTTACGTATTACCAATAATCTTGTGAGTAACCATCTTCTGGGTGAAAGCGCTGCTCACCCCTCGGTGACCTTATGGATTCTTAAAAAAGATTTCGTGCCATTACACAAGTAATATAGCAAAAGAAAAACACACAGGAACAAAATTAAGGACTGAAACATCATTTCAAAACAAGAAGCAATTTTGAAAAACGATATCTCGTGTTGCATTTTGTAGGGACATTAGCCGGAATTTTCAGAGCAACAAACTCCGTATCGATTTCTGTGCAAGGTGGAGAAATCCCGAATGAATTCCTTTCTTTCTTTCATTTCTTTATTTCGGAAACACCAGATTCGAATCTGGGTAAAACTCTAGAGTAAACGAAAGGTAGGCGAGGTTTTGTAGGTGATTAATCAGCAGGAAACATGGCCTGAAAACGTCATGAAAGCGATAAAAATAAAATCTTTTTCCCCTTTTATACAATACGGTGTGTTACAAGATCAGTTGTAAAGGCTATGGATATTTTACTTATTCCCTTTTAATTTCCTATATCAAACCATTATGATTAAATTTGTGTATCTTCTCACATCTACTTTCTCTTAATAATGACCGTTTTTGAACAATTCCATATTATGGAGTAAAAACCCAATGGCAGCAAGTTGATTAGGAAGACTTCAAACCATTGAAGATGATCTGATGTTTTCTCTCGGAAATCCATATTTTTTACTATGTTTTTATTAACTCGCTTTCTTTTTTTGTGTGTGTTTGTTTGTGTGTGTGTTTGTCCAGTACAAATCTTGCAATCGATTTTTAACTAACTTCCCGACTAGCTAGACATTTGAAACTTTTAGAATAGCTCAGAACACGGTGACAATGCATTATTTAAATACTTTTAGCCATCTTTGAGCAGAATTGAATTTATTTTAAGTTATTTTCAGTTAATTTTGTTTTGTAGACTGCTGCAGCCATCTGTTGGCCGGGACGGGAACGAAAAGTTGTAATGCATGTTTAGTTGTAATGCATGTGACGATAAATTTATTTAAAGTACCAGAAAAAGAAATCACGTGATCAGCATTTAATAAATTAAATTCTAAAAATTAATCTTTAAAAATTCCCCAAAAATCAGAAAATAGAGGTAAAGATTCGAAAAAGATCTCATTTTAAAGGAATTTTTATGATCTTTCTCGTGATGTAAATTTTATAACCCTCAAATTATTGTTTTAAATGCAAACTTTAAAAAAGTTACTAAAACTGCTTAAAAATTTAATTTTAAAAAATCTAAGAAGAAATTTTCAAAAGTCTTTCTTAGTGCGCCCCTACACTATAAGAAGAATCACCATACAAAATTTCAGCCCTTTAGGTCCAGCGGTTTGGTCTATGCGTTGTATGTCAGTCAGTGAGTCAGTCAGTTACGGAACTGTTTTATATATATAGATTATGTAAAACCGTTGTGTTATGTAACCATTTTAATTTTAAATATAAACATATAGTTCATATAAAATCAGCTATGGAAATTTGCTATTTATCTCGTTTTAACAGGTTGTACGAAGTTAACTTGCAAGAGTAAAATGCTTTCAAATGAGACATGGAGCATAATTTCAATTTTTATGAGAAATTTTCTATCTTTCCACGAAAAAAATATCCTGACTAATCATAGCTGTAATGAACTTGCCATCTTGCGAGGCAGAAAAGTTTATGAACAGTACGAATACGTGACTCTGACATTGAGAACGTTATCTGGGAGCCGAATTTGTTGGTATCACTCGTATCTCTTGTTAATTGACACCCATCAGATTTCTAAAGTAGTAGAAATCGAAAATGCGTGTTGGAACTTACTGTTAGATAACTCATCTGTCAGTTATTTTGGATAACACCCTCCCTACTTGTAAGAGACTGGAAGAGGTGAGAAAACTGTGATAATGTTGCAGATATCTTATTTCATTTTTACTTTTTATTCTTTACTCGATTTCTGCCGAATTTTAGTGTTCACTGGATGATCCGTCATCCGCTGTGTCACGCACTATTCATTACTTATGGAGATTTCGAGCCAATTTCAATACTGCGCAGAAGTGAAGAATTATTTTATGATAATTTCAGTCTATTTATGCTATTTATTTTTTCTGAACTGCTAATCCTCATATATATTATTTCTAGAAGGTGATTTTTTCTGACGATCCCCTTCTTTCCCTTCATACTTAACCAAAATCGATAAATGAGGTATTTTAAAGATTACGCTCTCCACTTCTGACGAATTGTTAATTTAGACTGACACATTGTATCGCTTGTTTAAAAACCGAAGTTAAAAATCGACTTTTGACCCTTGAGTTCTTTCCCCGGGTGCGCCAATACGCCCCGGTCCAATAATGTGCACAAAGAATTTTTGTAATGTAAATATCCCCTTTTCCACGAGTTTGTGTCATACTTAACTTTTAATATTGCTTACAAAGTTATTTGGACATGTACATATCTCACGTTTCCCTGTTTTGTGTTATGCTTCACCTCCAATTTTGTGTCCAAAGCTGTTTTATAATCGGTTTTATATTATCCTTAAGCACCATTGTTATTTGACAAAAAAATAATGGCCTCAAATGAAACGGTTCTTCTTTCATCCTACTACAAACTACCAACCTTTCTATAAAATTTATCGTATTTTATTCGCATGCGAAATTTCGTACAGGCCACCTAGTTAATTATTTATTATAATTTGTGATAAGTGCCATTCTCTATGGTTATCAGAGAAAGCTTTTGACGATAACTCTCTTATTTAATGGAACATTCTCCTAGAGCCAAATCGAGGAACAGAATTAGCGACTTTTTTTTTTTTTTTTTTTTTTTTTTTTTTTTGGGGGGGGGGGGGTCAAGATACTTTTACCGTTAACGAAATATTGCTCTTTGATTCAACAAATGGGAGCTGTGAAATTCTAAATTACCCACATATAATCTTTAATCATCGTGTCTCCGTTGAGTAAGGACACGTGAAATCTGTAGGCCCGAGAGCCTTACCGTGCGGTTCGTAGGATAGGGAGGAGGGCACAAACGCCAAAAATGTTACTGACTAATCAACCAATGGCGTAACAGTCCATTGTGGACCAAGTCCTGCGACCATCTCCGTCTTCTTGACTGTGGGCTTGGGGTGCCGGCACCCCAAGCCCACGGTAGCGGGACCCCCAGAGTTAGTTCCCAAGCTTGCTTGGTCCTTATTTTATCGACCCACTCAAGGAGTGAAAGGGTTTAAATTCTCTCGGTTTAAATTTTGTTCCTCTCGGTTTAAATTTTGTTCTCAGATGCCAAAATCTTACTCTATTTTTTAAGAAAATACTCAATCTTTAAAAAAAAATTCCCCTTTTCTTAAAAAATTTAGTTTTTCTCTTTCCGGATTCTCGTTCGCCGATATTTTCTATTTACTGTAGGAACTACTGTAAGTAATAGTCAACTATTTTTCTGAAACTGTATAACGAAGAATTTCGTTATATTCCTTTTAGGTTACTAAATTAACGTTAAATCTTAGTTAAATTAATTAAATACCTCAATTTGCTAGTTTTCCTAATAGTCACTTGCTTACTTTAACTTTGTATAAGTGTTTGAAAAATAGCACAGTTTAATTTTTGTTGGTCCCCCCAAAGTGTGGGAATCTCTCTGGTTATCTCTAAGCTTAAGCTATTTTTGTGTTCTGGGAACATTCTTTACAATCGCCACATCTCGGAAAATAGCCCATTAAAATCAGTCCCTTTCGTTTGAAAATGCCCTGTGGATATTTAGAATTGGATTCTTTTTATGTATAGGCTAAGTTTCTAAAGAGCGGATATTTAGACTTCCGGCAGTACGCTTAAATTGCACTGTTATTGCTATTTAAAGCCACCGTCGATTTAAAGCCGTTCATTAATTTAAATTGTCACCTTGTTAAATCACCCACAGCCTGTATCCATCTGTTAATAGCTTCCGGGCACTTGCTAGCCGTGGGAATCTGGCCACGTGGGTAAGAGACGGCGCTTGCTAGTTCTCTCCTTCTCTCTCCCAATCAAAAATTGCGCCTCATACGTCACTTGAAGGCGTGACCAATAGGGTGTTTGCACCATTCGCGCTCTTCGCCGTTGGCGTTTGTCTTGTTCCGTTTTTGGCGATAAATCGCTCTACCCTGTTCTACCGGATGTTCGTACGGTAGGAGCAAAAAACTGTCCGCCGATCCTGTACGCTGTCTCTCAGCTACTTTTCCCTACGTTTGTGTGGCTTGGCGATTTTTCTAGTGTTCCTGTAACCCTCTCTCCTGACTTCTCCTGCTTCCTCGGTGGAAAAAATACAGAATTAGCCATATTTTTCGCCTGAGAGTAGGATCTCTTAAAAACTCGCTTTAAAAAGCTCCCGGGCAGACTTGGCTTTGCCATTTTCTGTCTTGGGAAGCTATGGGTAATAAATTTGTGTTAGCTCATCTCGATGTCTGAATTTTAGACCTGAACGGTCATTTTTTGATTAGAATCTAATGTAAGCTTCGAGCTGTTTTTGTGAACTTATGATAATCCAGACAGGAAAATAAATATTTTTAAAATTTGAAATGCTTTGATAAATCTTTCGTGTACCAGCTTGTACTATAATATCAGACGTTGACGTACTAGTCTGAACTTAGGTTATCGCTACATACGCTATATACTTCCATCTTTTACGACACCGCCCGAACAGAGTAATATTTAGGGAATTCTTCAAGATTTCATCATTGTTGACAATCCTTTGCCTGGAGGTCTTCATATTCTGCTGATAGTTTAAGAATCAACTCTCCCAGATAATTCTTCATTTTTGGTGCTGTAACAACTTGCTGCTGATATTCTATCCAGAATTCTGGTTTTCTTGTAGCGAACTTTTGATGATACCCTTGTTTACAGACTTTCAGCAGCACAGTGAACTCTGATAAATATTGCATCAATACACAGAACTCTGTGTCTTCATTGTCTATACAGAACTTCCTTCAGCACAGAACTATTTAATTATTTAATGTTCATAAGAGCACTTCCAGATATTCCCAACAATTTCTACAGTACACATTGGTACCACGTTTGCTCATGTAAAACAAATTACTGATTTTTCATGACATCTTGAATCTTAGAATTGCTGTCACAGACATTAAAAAAAAGTGACTTATAACATTTTACCATCTGAGCACAGAATTGTGGTGCATCCCCCTCATAGGGAGCAATGTAAGTTCACCTGAATAGTACTCCCATAATAAAGTAGCCGACAAAATTCTGCGCTGTGGATAAGCGAATGTTGTTAAGGCAAGGGATTGCTCTGTCTTCCAACGAAACTTCAACGTACCGTATTTTTCGGACCATAAGACGCACCTCGAATTTATGGGAGGATTTTTACAAAATAATATTTTGTATTTTGTCAGGTGTATAAAGATATTTTCGATTTCTTTCTTAATAAAGATAAAAAAATTATATAATAAATGATACACATAACAAATATAATAATATACGTAAAATATACGTAATAGATAAATAAATAAATAAATAAATAAATATATATATATATATATATATATATGTATATATATATATATATATATATGTATATATATATATATATATATATATATATATATATATATATATATATATATATATATATATATATATATATATATATATATATATATATACATACATATATATAATAGAATATTAAATTTATTTTAATGTTACTCTCGGACCATAAGACGTACCCTATTTTAAGTCGATTTTTTATATAAAAAGGTGCGTCTTATTGTCCGAAAAGACTGGTAATTAAAAATACATATAACTTTGTAACCATCGGCCAGGTATTAAGGAACTGATTTTCAAACTTGTTTTACGCATGACAGGGGTACCGCGTTCTTACAAATATCTTACAAAAGTTTTTGCTGTATTTAATTACAGGCAATTTTTCAGTAACACCGCGGCTCTTCATTTCTTGATTTGTAGTTAAGAAAATTGAACTGTTGCGATTTTATGACATAATTTGCGTGTCTTATATATACAGTCGGACCTCTATTTAACGAATTCGCTAAATCCCGAAAAAAAGTTCGTTATATGGAAAATTCGTTAAATAGAGATTCACCTTTTAAAATACTTTAAACTACACAAAACATATTTTAAATTTCTAAACACTAAATATTATTAATAAAAGTAATTAATCACACCTTTATTTTGTAAATTAATGTCTATTTCTTTTATATATCTTACGCATCAAACAGAAATCTGCAAGGAAAACAAGAATAAAACAAAACATTCGTGAATACACTGTATTTTCGATTAAAAAAATTATATTAAAATTAATGAATTTTAATTACATTATCGCATTTATTATAACAAGTAATTTTAAGCATACATTACCTCGTGTATCCTTAAATTTAATTACTGATAAAGTCTCTTAATTTTGTCTAAGTTTTTTGTTTTAAAAAATTTTTTCTCTCATAATACGTCTCGCATCTTTGAAATGTACTAAAAAGCCCTTCAGGCATATTTTCTTCAAACTGTAATTCGTGTCGGAACGTGTTAAAAGAAAGTTAATGTGTTAAATGTGTTAAAAGAAAGAATAAGTTTGAAATGTTCAGAAATATTTTGAGAAATATGGGGGAAAAAATATAGAATCACAAGAAAAAGTTCGTTAAATAGAGAATGCACTTCGCTATTTGGAGGTTATTTTACGAAGAATCGCAAAATGCTCTTGGTTCCAAGGAAAAGTTCGCAAAATAGAGAAATTCGCAAAATGGAGGTTCGTTAAATAGAGGTCCGACTGTATATATATATATATATAACAATATATATATATATATATATATATATATATATATATATATATATATATATATATATATATATATATATATATATAACAGACTTTCAGTGAGAAATAATGATATTCTTCCACATGGGGGTATGATTAAAAAATGGAGTTGGGAATGTTTTTCTTATGAAAAGACTCAAAAGTGTGCCTGTTTTTTTAATGGGGACTAGGACACAATTTTTTTTTATTCTTCAAATTTTCAAAAAAAAAAATTTGGCACTAAAATTTTTTGTGTTCTTTTTCACTTAAACTGACGTTTAAATCATGTTTCTATCTTAATTAGAACAGGATATATTTTTTTCTTTTTTTGGTGGGGGAGGGGGCTCCAACATTCTAATAGCAGCCAATCGTTGTTTAAACCTGTAACGATGTAAATGCGATAACCTGTAAATGCGTTTTTCTGCATGATGGGTTTTTTTCACCATTTCTCATCTTTAAATTGTTATAATCAAGAACCGTTAAAGATAAATGGTTCAAACTTGGAACATGTATTTTTCAATCACTTTATTTTAATTTGATCATAGCAAATTTGAAAATATATTTACTTTTGAAAAAATGATTTTTTAAAAATAAGTTAAATCACTTTTTTTGAAATTTTTATTCTAAATATTTTTCACTTTTTTTTAAATTACTATTTTATAAAATGCTGAATCAAAATTAAAACTTATATATTTCTGTCTAAACAAATGAAAAAATTTTGAATTTCTATAAATAATATTTGGTGTTATAACGATTTTAAATTACCACACTTTTTTTAAAATTTTAAATTAAAAAAAATTTAAACTTCTTGAAAAGTTTTATGATGTGATTTTGTTTACAAATTATATGGTTAACCATCACAAAAAATTCAAAATTTTAACTCAAATAAAAAAAAATTAAATGTGTCCCGGGCCCACTTAAAAAAGAACATCTGCTTGACCTAGGTGCATACAGTTTTAATTCCATGTATTAATGACACTTAAGATAATTTGTACGTTAGTAAATAAGATTCACCATGTACGTTAAATCTGTTTGGATGTTTGTACAAAAATAATATACGTGCACACATAATATTGATGTGAGCATAAATAATAAATTGCTTTGAGGCAAGGTCTTCGGAAATAACTGTTGTTCCGAACGCCAGACTAATTTAGTCTGTAGAAAGCTCTTTTTGAAAAATAAAATTATATAGAAAATTTTTTAAAAATTAAGTCAAATTGTGTTAATTTGATTGAAAAGACAAATCCTTTTAACGAGAAAGGGGAAATGCACAAGGAAAAATCACAGGGAATGATACTTTCAATTCAACCCGAGGATGTTAAATTGATAAAATAATTACAAGATATAAAGAACTTTTTATGTACCATGTTTTTAAATTTTCTGTTGAATCATATAAACTTGACAATTCTATGTATTAATAAATTCTTTTTTAAAAAAATTTGATGAATTATCTCATCAAATTGAAAGGAAATGAAGTCAATTGGAAGTTAACTTGCGTTTAAGTTTTCGTTCCCGTCCAGGCCGATAGATGGCTGCACCAATCCACAAAGCTAAATTAACTGAAAATGAATTTAAAACTGCTTAAAGATGGCTAAAAGTATTAACACAACGCATTGTCATCGTCTTCTGAGCTATTCTAAAAGTTTCAAATGTCTAGCTAGTCGAGAAGTTAGTTAAAAATCGATTGCAAGATTTGTACTGGACAAACACACACACAAACAAACAAGGAAGCTAGTTGATAAAAACATGGTAATAATGACTCGAGAGTCCAATCCTTACGTTAATTAAACCACTCAACAATAGATATCCTTCCCGAAAATTGTAAACAATAACAAAGTCAGAACACGTACCCAGTCTGTATTCAGTTTTTGTCTTATTCGAGAGAAAAATGAAACTATCGGGTATCCAAATACTTTTTGATAGTAGGTTCACTAATTTTTTTCTTTACACCAATGCAATCTCCTTCGTAAAAAGCGAGTTCTTTTATTGATATACGACGTGTGTGTGCGTGCGTATGCATGCTCGCCTAAGAGTGTGGGCTCTTGACTGATGTCTCCGTTGCCAGCTCGGCGACCCTTTTTTGTCTATAAGCGTCATCCACCAGTCTGTATTTTCAGAAAAAACCACACCTACACGTTCCTACTGCAAAGAAATGTCACTCAGAGTGGTTCAAGATAGTTTTAAAATGTTGGAAATCTCGCGAACATGGTGTAGAGGTGGAGAAACCTATCACAGGAACACCGGTTGAAGTCATTAAGGGGACAGTGGACCTTCAAGCATAACTTTTTTAGTTTTCAATGGACTTGCTTGAAATTTAATATGTGATTAGAACCATAGATATGTAAAAGTGGTTAAAATTTAATGATGAAATATTAAGAAGTTATGAATTTTGAATTATTAATTATATCAAAAATTGGTCTAATTAAAAATGTTCCGTGCGCATTTCTTTAGCATATAATATGGTAGTTTTTATTTACAGGATACCTTATAGAACTATCAATGAAACTTATTGCTTATTTTAAGCATTCATTAAAAATGTAAAGAGAAGAAAATAATAACAGTGAAAACACCCTTTTTATGACACAAAATACCTGCAAATCATCTTTTCAAGGACAAAATTTAGAAATTCTGAGCTACGAAGCATAATTATTTTCAATAAGATTTATTTGATATACAGTTAAGTGTATAAAACTTAAATTTCAAAGCAATACGATAATTAGAAATGCGCCTGGAGCAGTTTGAATATTAGCATGACATGAAAATTTTTATTTTGAGAAAAACACATTTAAAGTTATTGCTATTAGTAACCACATAATATCTAAATTAAATACAAATGCCTATAACTAGGAAAGTAATCACAGAAATTAAAAATTCTTTTTGCAAAACATTCCTACTCGTCCGTAGTTTCGCAATTCAATAAAATAAAAAAAAATCGAATTTTTGGACAAATTTCACAATTTTGAAAGTCCACTGTCCTCTTACGCTATCAATCAAGTTATATAGTTTTGATTTGAGATTTCAGATCGAATCTCCATACTCATATTCTTCTCTGAGCAGGGGTGTATCGCATATGAGTAAATTCTCTTATTTGCATAAATGTCTGAAAACTTTTCATTATGTAGTGTCGTAATAAACTGGCAATAGTTGGAAAATTTTAGATAACAGAGATCCTGTTAAAATAAAATGCCGATTAAAGTGAGTTTAATCGAGAGAAGTTCTTTCAACCTCTGTTTAAACCGAAAAAATCTACTACTTTACATATTCTGAGAAACTTATTAATTGCTAAAGATCAAAGTCAATAGAAAATTTATATATACTAATGTTTAAAATGTTTCTATTCATTTTTATTCCCGTTTATGCGTGAAAAGTTACCAATATTCCATTCTCTCAAAAATGACGCAAAAATTTCCATTTGATAGAGTCATACATTTTAGAGTCTTTTTTTCTTTTTTTTTGGGGGGGG
Source organism: Dolomedes plantarius (assembly GCA_907164885.2). Lineage (NCBI taxonomy): Eukaryota > Metazoa > Arthropoda > Arachnida > Araneae > Dolomedidae > Dolomedes > Dolomedes plantarius. The sequence goes on along the minus strand of OU015493.1, from coordinate 20,419,053 downwards.
GGAGTAAATGCACTGCTTAACCTTTAGATTACAGGGCCTATTTTTCCGATTCCCTCTTTAGAGCAGAAAATTTCATACCCCCTTAGAAAGAAAGGAAATTAAGGAGGTTATATATATATGTATGTATGTATGCATGTATATATATATATATATATGCATGTATGCATGTATGTATATATATATATATGTATGTATGTATGTATGTATGTATGTAGGTATATATATATATATATATATATATATATATATATGTATATATATATATATGTATGTATGTATGTATGTATGTATGTATGCATGTATATATATATATATATATATATATATATATATATATATATATATATATATATATATAGAGAGAGAGAGAGAGAGAGAGAGAGAGAGAGAGAATGAATGAATCGAACCCCGTTATAATGAACTTCAAGAGTCCAAATTTTTTGTTCGCTTTATCCAGTGGTTCGCTATATCCGAACTGTTAAGATAAACGCTAGAGTTCACAAAATGTACAACTCATTAGTTGCAATGTGTATTCAATAATGATGTAATATAAAATGATAAAATCTGTTAAAAATGATCATTAATGAATTAAATCTATTAAAATCGATTACATTAAACTGATACAACACTAATTAAATTACGTGCAATAGGAAAACGGCGGGACCAAAATTTTTGTTGGTTATATACCGGGTTCGCTGTAACGGGATTCTACTGTATATATACACACACATATATACATATATACATACATACATACATACATATATATATATATATATATATATATATATATATATATATATATATATATATATATATATATATATATAAAGTGATTTCCGCTTATAAGAATCACGTTTGTTATTAATGTTTTGGATTCTTATAAGCGGTTGATTCTTATAAGCCGAAATTTAGGTTTTTGAACAGGCACACACACCTATATATGCATATCTAATATATAAAAATGAATGTTTGTATCTCTGTAATTGTATAGAAATCCAAAGTTTAGCAGCAACGATCGTGAAATTTTACATACAGGCGTCTTTAAAAACAGCCGAGGGTCTGAAGAACTTCAAAAATTGAAATTAATTATCGTTGATTTTTAATTAATAAAAAACCAACAATTTGTAAGCTGTTACACTTTGTGGAATCACTTCTCTGAATATGGCGACCACGTTAGGGTTAGCTGGCAAACAGCGAGCGAAAAGATAAAAATAAATAAAATCAAAAAGTTTCAAGTTATATATTAAACCAGAATAATAAATGAAAATAATAATCTTTCAAGTCAGATTTTATACTCTAAAATAAATCGGATCCAACGGCATATTGACACTCTCACACGCGATGGAAAATTCGAATCAACCACGCTAAGTGTCACGATCCTTTTTAATCGCTACTGCAATCCCCCTAGCTTATGTCTTTGTGTCTATTGAAGAGTTAGGGCCTGTTCACATAGGAGTCCGTTGCGTTGCGTTAAGGAAAAGATGATGTTGAGACGAAAATAAACCAATCATATGCCCCCAAACGATTAGCAATGAAATTTTTAACGCCTATGATTGGTTTATTTTCGTCTCAACGTCATCTTTTCCTTAACGCAACGCAACGGACTCCTATGTGAACAGGCCCTTAAAGACTAAGCTTTTATCCTGCTAACTTATTTCTCACTTAAAACTCCTCTTACTCCATAAATGTATGTATATTCACCAATCCATAGCAACAATCCAAAAAACTCATTGCGTATATTTTATACTTTACTCACCAGTTTTGTGTATAATCGTGGCGTAGTTGTTAAAACGCTTCATTTGGTAGCCCGTAAGACTCGGGTTCGAGTATGGGATCGTGCAAATTTTGCTAAACCTGTATTTTCAGCTTTTTTATGAAGGCTTTTTAATTTCAGCTTTTATTTTATTATTTTTTTAATTATTATCTTTATTTTATTTTATTATTTTTTAAATTATTATTTTTATTTTATTTTATTATTTTTTTTAATTATTTTTACTTTATTTTTTTTTCAGTTTTTTTATGATGAAAGACCGAATATAGCTGAAATCTGAGGAGTTTATTATACATTTATATATTTTTAATTGGTTTTCATATTATTAATGTGTATAACATTTCGTATGCTTTTTTTTTCTATGTTATTTATACTGTGTTTAGTTTTTTAATGGATTTTGGTAGGTTTATTATAAATTTATATATTTTATGTTTTACTTTCCAGGATTTTTTGCTCCAATGATAAAGGCTAAATCTTTTCTATGTTATTTATACTGTGTTTAGTTTTAAAATTTATTTTGGTTAACAAACATTCATCAATAATTTATTTCTGGGCATTGTATTGCTAACAATTAGGATAATCAACAATTTTTTAAGGATGCGATTTTCGATTCACAGATATGCAATAGATGGCGCCACTATTTTAAACTTTTAGTATTCTATAAACCAACACCTCCTAAACGTGTTCCTAAACGAACGGTACATTCAAATTAAATACAATGTCAGTGTATGCAATTAATGCCAATTTAGCATAAAAATGTAACCAAATTAAAATAAATTTTTATATTTTAAAAATTTGATTAATTTAAAATTTGATTTTTTAAAAATTATATGTTAAAATAAATTTATATTATTGGAATTTAAAACTT